>OX276335.1:104850090-105198655 GCA_946251815.1 Dasysyrphus albostriatus | reverse complement strand
CCCAATACATCATCCTGGGGAAGACTATTGTGGCACCAAACAATAACATGGTGCCCGTACGGATACTTAACATGGAAAGTGTGAATCAGTGTCTGCAATAACTAAGATCACAGAAGTGGATATTCAGCAATCTGTTTACCCGAGGAAATTGAACTATATGAAGGTTGAGGAGATGATATCGACGATAAAGAAAGATGGGCTAATCGAAAATTCTAAAAGCCCTTGGGCATCCTCAGTCTTCCTTCTCAAAAAGAAGGATGGAAGTACTCGATTCCTTGTGGACTATCGGAGGCTGAACGATGTGACAAAGAAAGACAGCTACACACTGCCAAGAATCAGCGATACTTTGAATGCGATCGGAGGAGCTAAATGGTTCTCAACATTGGACTTGAAGAGTGGGTACTGGCAAGTAGAAATCCATCCAGAAGATCGAGAAAAAACGGCTTTCTCCACAGGAAATGGTCTGTGGCAATTCAAAGAAATGCCTTTCGGACTATGCAATGCTCCTGCAACATTTGAGCGTTTAAAGGAGTGTGTTTTACAAGGACTTACGTGGAAGTCATGCTTGGTATATATGGACGATGTCATCGTTTATGGTAATATTTGAGGAGCATTGTGGAAATCCTAAGGCCGTGTTCCAGAGGCTTCGAGAAGCTAAGTTGAAATTAAATCCAGACAAGTGTGCATTCTTAAAGTCTGAGGTAAAATATTTGGGACATATCATCTCGTCCCAAGGAGTGAAGACTGATACTGAGAAAGTGGACACTGTTAAGAATTGGCCAACTCCACAAGATAGACATCAACTTCGGAGCTTTCTTAGTCTAGCAGTTAAAATTAATAAAGCTTACTTTGATTAAAAAAAAAAACTACTTTATTCATTGGAATCTTTCTTAAGACTAAAATAACATAATGTTTTCATAAGGCATTAAACTTAACTATGGTATACATTAAACTTAACTATGGTATATGAAATATGCACGATTGCAAAAATGACATTCTATGGAAAAATAATTGTGCTGCAGAATTGCACAAATGAAATAACATAATTCTGTGAAATGGAATTTAAAATTGGACAAAATACGATGACTGTTTCTGAGGAAAAATGCAAAGTAAGTATATCGGAAATGAGGTTCGGTGCAAAGTGCGACGAACCTTTTAAATTATGTTTTTATTGGAGGCACGTGTAACACCCCCACCGTTAGATTGGGGCTCCGGCGAAATTTCTACAATGGATTTACTTTGCATTTTTTTCATAAGAATTGTTATTACAATAAATGCAAATAGTATTACAAAAATGTTTGTGCTTAATGATGAAACATTGAAAGTTTTATTATTTTTTGAAATTTCTTTTATTATTTCTCTATTTTCAATGTGTTTAAGGTATAATTCATCAAGATTCAAATTTGGTATAGTTTTATTGTCACTTATTTTAGTAATGAAATTTGGAAATACAAATTTATCATGAATAGTTTTTACAAAGTTTTGATATGTTTTATTTTGTATGCTTAGCTTACAATTTTTAAATTTAATTAAGTAGTTTCCTTTTAATCTTATATCCTGCTTATTACAATTCTGTATAATGTGGCTTTCTTTAATATTCCTTAACAAAATAATGCCTGTTGTTATTTCTTTTATTTTTGTTATGTTTGATTTGATTTTATTACAAATTGCTTCTTTAGATTGCAATATTTGCTGAATACAATGTTCATCAGATATTTCAACGAGATTTCTTTACATATTTTCTTTAACAGGAAATTCAAAAATATTGTTATCTTCATCCATCAGGACGTCCTTAATTTTAAACATCACCGTCATGTTCTCTTTATCTAAAAGTGGTTCTAACGTATTTGTGAAAATCTATGATCAGACATTTGTGGTAATAGTAATACAATAATGCAATTTCGACAAACAATTTCGGCTAAGTTTTCTATATCTGGAACTAAAGTTAACTCTTCCTGACTCAGAATATTTCTCGTTTAGATTCCTAATTTACTGGAAAATAAGATTGGTTCTATGTCATCGATGTGATTTCTGAGAAGTAAAATATCATTGTTTATTTGATATAAATATTGCATAACTTCAAGTTCGGATTCAATTGTTTGTACCTTTCCTATAAGTTCTTGATTATATGTGTTCAAATATGTTTCTATGGATTGTTGTTGTTTCTTAATGTGGTTGGTAATGTTAGCAATTTGATCTGTTATTAATTTATTAATGACAACCTGTTTATTGTTTTCATTTATAAGTTTTTTATTTTCCGAACTTAATTGTTCAAGTTTTTCTTTAATTTGGATTTCATCTTCTTGATCCATGGTGCCAGCTATGTATTTTAATCCTGTACCTAAGATGTTCATGAGTGCTCTCTTGGTTTTGTAATGGGGTTTTAAGTTTTCAATCTTTGCTTCTAATAATAGAAGATTTTGATTGATAGTCATAAACATGGGTCCTAACAATTCCGTCTTGTCTTCTAATTTCAAAATGTTGCTATGAATATGTTATTTAGTAATCTCAAATTCCGTTACATTAATTATATGAAGTACTTTAATATAACTTTTAAATATTTTTGTCTGTCCTAAGTTTATTGTAACATATTCGTTATTATTATTATGGTCAGCAAGTTGAATGTCCTGAGTTTTAATTATCGTCAGTAAAGTAGGAAATACGAACAACATATTCCATGGTAGTGTCATCTTTATATCCTGTAAATAAATTATGCGTTATATTTCATTCATAACTGTTGGTAAGTCTATGTTTGATATTTTTTCCTTGATTTAATATGAGTTCTGTAATATTTGTTTTGATTCTGTGAATCAATAACATGGTCTTCGTCTATTTTGTGTGTATTTAGCTTTCGATATTTTGAGTGGTTTTTCCCTCCTCTAACTTCCTTAATAAAATTCTTTCCACTTTCCAGAATGTCGTCCTTTCGGTTTTCGTTTAGTTTGTCTATAACTCTCTGTTTTTTCTTAGAAATTATGTCATGGATGTCTTTATATTCGTCTTGGTGTATTTTACCGTTAACAAAATCGATGGGTTTTCGATTTGTTGTGGAATGAATTGTGTTATTGTAATACGTTTTAATCTTTAAAAGTTTTTCTTCGACTGTATCGTCTTTAGTTGTTTCAATATGTTTTAAAAGTCGAATGTGTTCATTAATTGTGTTGTGTAGTCTTTCAATGTCCGCATTCGATGTATGGTTACTATTGGATGTGTAATGAATTTCTACATTAAAATGCTCGAGGTATTCTTTCATTGGAATTGCTTTAAAACCTAACTCGTTGTCTACTATAATTGTCCTAACACTACCAAATTGGCTAAAATAATAGGAAAGAGCTCTTTTAAACTCAGTCCAAGTTTTACTGGAAATTTTACTTGCCCAAGCATGTTTTGTGAATTTGCCTATTATAGTTAAAAATAATGATTTTTCTAGGCTGTAAAACACTTCTACATGTATAACTTCGTGGGGTTTTAAGGGAGTTTCTGTAATTTTATATAACGGTTTGGGAGGTTTCCTAACGTATTTTTCAATATTACATACATCGCAATTGTTTATATACTGCGTTATTCGTTTTAGTAGTTTTGGGTTGAAATAATTTAGTTTTACTTATTTGTATACTTCTGTTATACCTCTATGGTTGTTTCTTAAATGTTCTTTCTCTATTATATCTACTAGCTTGGTTTCATCTGTTACATCTTCTAACAGTTTGAAGCACCGAATAATTCTAAAATTAATATTGCTTGAAAAGTTTTCTTGAAAAACTTTTTCGACGATTTTATAAAATTGATCATCCTCAATGAGGATTGCATTCAAACCATCAGGCTTAAAATATTTGTTTAGCAATATTATGGCTGACTGCTCGTCTAGGCTTTTTGTATGTATTGTACATCTATTCTTATCGAATACTTTTAAGTGTTTCATTTGAGTAGCTCCTGATTTAGATTTTCTGATTATGAATTGATTTTTGAAAATGTGAATACATGGGAATGCAATTGTTATCAGTTAAATTTACTTCCGTTTGGGGAATACGTGAAAGTGCATCGGCATTACTATTAGTGGTGCCTTTTTTATATTTTATTTCATAATCAAATTCGGATAACTTCAATCTTTTTTCTGCCAAATAAATAAGGCATATAATACTTGGTTGCCCACACAATGGCAAGGAGTTCCTTTTCAATTGTGCTGTAATTAATTTCATGCTCGTTTAGGGTTCGACTTGCAAATGAAATCGGATGGTTTTCTTGCGGATCGGCAATATTTATTTTTGCATCTTTTTTAAGATATAGTGTCATCCGGTTTTGCAATTTTTGAGTAATCTCTAATAAATTTTCGGTAATAACCTAAAAATGGTCTGATTTCTTTTATGGTTTTTGGAATGGGGTAATTTTTTACACATAGTATTTTTTTTGGGTCTGGTTTTATACCATCCGGTGTAACGACGTGCCCAAGAAATTCGGTTTCTTTCTTGAGAAATTCCGATTTTTCAAGTTGTATTTTTAGGTTGGCTTCCCTTAGTCGTTTAAAAATCTTTGCCAGGGATACGATGTGTTCCTGAAGCGAAGTCGAAAAGACAATAACGTCATCGAGATAAACCAGACAGATTTTATTAATATAATCTCCTAAAACATTGTTCATAAGCCTCTGAAATGTGGCTGGTGCTGTTTTTAGTCCGAATGGCATTCTGAGAAACTTGTAATGTCCATTCTCAATACTAAAAGCTGTTTTATGAACATCAGCTTCGTGAATTTCAATCTGATGAAATCCCTTTGCAAGATCGAGTGTGGTAAAATATTGGCATCTGCCAAGCTTGTCTAATATATCGTCAATGTTCGGGATTGGGTACTTGTCATCGACTGTCACTTGATTGAGTTTTCTGTAATCAATCACTAACCTCCATTTCGGTTTCCCACTGGCGTCAACCTTCTTACGTCAACCTCTTCTTTATGTATAAAGGGATACCTATAACTCTTACTCTGTATGAGAACATTGTCTGTTGTTCTTATTGTATGCTTTATTTCACTTATAAATGAAAGTTTTGTGTTTTCTTCGTAGAAAATATCGTGGTATTGTTTTATCAATTTTACTAACTCTCTTTCCTCTTCGTTGTTTAAATGATTAATTCTAATTTGTTCTAATAACGATAGACCTTCTGTTTGTTCTTCTATTATGTTGAAATCTACGCTTTCGATGTCCACTTTATCTTCAAAGGGGATCGAATCTGTGCTGTTTCCAACTATCTCTGCCTTTGCGAACATGACATAATTGTCTATGTTGTAAATTCCTTCCTCTACTCTTAATCTGTTTCCTAATATCGTTTCCTTTATATATCCTATTCCTTGTTTTTGTTGTACAGGTATGTCTACAACAATTAATTTAATTTCCGAATCACTATTTCTGTTAAAATGGAGTTTTATTAATTTTATCTCCAGTTTTCAACAAATTATTTTCGTAATCTATGTGTGCTTTTAAAGGAGACAGAATGTTGTTTCCTATCAAACCGTCGAAACTCTTTGTGAAACTGGCAAATGAAGAATTCTATTCTTTCGTTACTATCACCTAGTTCATTAAATAAAGGGATCTGTACTTTTTCTTTTATTGTGACATTATGACTTAGTGTTTTTAAGCTTATGGGTTCGGGTAAAGTAGTATGCCATTTAGGATGACATATATTTGGATTAATAATTGAGTGGGTTGCGCCCGTATCAATTATAAATTTCAAAGGTCTTCCCTTTGATGCCACTATTATATAGGGTAACTTGCGTCCGAGGCTTCTGAATGAAAATTTTCAGCTTCTGTCGAATAGCTTTGAGTGTAATAGTTTGAAAGATTGTTACTATCTCCATTGTAACTATTATTGCCTTTCCTTCTATTTCCTTTTTGTGTTAATCCTATTACCATAGGTTCATAACTATTGTTTTTTCTAAAAGGATTTTGATTATTGTTGTAACCAACATGGTTATTATAGTTGTTATTATTTGTACCCGTTGATCTGTAGTGATCGAATGGGGGTTTGATATACTGATTATCATTAGGTGGTGTAGATTGCCACGACGTATTGGGATAATCCGATCTATAGTGGTAAAAAGGGGGTTTGATATATCGGTTGTTGTTAGGTGGTCTTGATTGCAATGGTGTACTAGTATTATTTGATCTATATTGATCGAATGAAGTTCTACCGTTTGGATTGTCAGATGGCTTTGATTGCCGAAATGTGTTGGAATTTAACGATCGGTTATTGTGTGTTTTATTTTCATTATGTGATTGTAGGTGTGTATGTGTAGCTTTGTTGAACGGATTGGAATGTGCGTATCCACATTCGTATAGGATGAGCGCATGGGCTCAGGTATTTTATTCCTAAAAATTACCAAAGCTGACAACTTGTTGTTTTCTATATTGGAATTAATTAGACCTGAAGTATTTTCCGAATTTTCGAAGATTTGCTTTGTTTTGACATTAAGCCGTCTTAATATTGATTTTATATCATTAAAAAAGTCTATACTGTTAGTTTTAAATTTAACTGCTCTCAACTCATCAAATAATTCTTCGAGAGTTAACCTATCTCCAAAATTATTAATCAGGGCCGCTTTTATTTCGGTCCATGAAGTAATATGTACATTAATTTCGATGACTTCCCTAGCTTTTCCTTTTAATTTGGACTTTAAATAATCCGAGAAAATGCTTTAGGATAATGCGTCATATTTTGTTAAGATCGGATGAATTTTATCTACCAAGTCTATGAAAATTTGTAAGTCCCTTAAATCTCCGTTGAAATCGGGGAGCTTAGATATATATTTAAGGGGGTCAATGTTTACAGTCAACATGTTTCCTTGGTTACTTTCTGAAAAAAATGTCCTAACATCTCCGAAATCTGATCACTTTTCTGTTTAGCCTTTTCTAATTGTTTTGAAATATCTTCTACCGAAGAACCACTTTCAGACATATTATAACATTCTACACAAGGGTTTATTCATTATTTCAAACTTAGTATTCAAATATAAATGTACGTAAAATAGTAAAGAAAAATAATATATTTAACAATTCGGCAAAAAGAAGGAAAGAAAAAAAAGGAAGAGAAAAAAAATATATATATATATATATAGTCAGACCTTAGTTGCTTGCTGCTGTTGTTGATTAAAAGTTGTTGAGGTGATTGTTCTTGTCAAACTGTTGCTCTTGTTGAAGTGATCCTTGAAACTCGTTCTGGTTTCCTTGTCAACCTGTTGCTCTTTTTGAAGTGATCCTTGAAACTCGTTCTGGTTTATCCCTCTTTTTATTTTTTTATTGGTAAAAAGATTTTGTTTGATTTATATTTTCTTTCTTTTTGATTTTATTTTTGTGTTTTGTTTTAACGTAGAGATTGTTTCCAGCACTCGTTAGAATATGCACGCACTTTTCATCGGCGTTGACTAAAGTTAAACACCTTTATTTTATAGTAGGTATTATCACTTTCTTTGCTTTCTTTTTGTTCCGATTTAATTATTCTAGTTATTTATTTCTAATTATTTCATTGGGTGTCACACACGCGAAATTTATTATAAGTACGCCCGTGTCTTAATTATTTGACCACCAAATGTAACTTTTCGGTTCGCAGTTAAAACGTTGATACGTAATACTGTATTTATCTTTAAATAGCAATATACCGCGATCCTACCGACTGCGCCAGTTAAAATTAATAAAGCTTACTTTGAATAAAAAAAAAACAACTTTATTGATTGGAATCTTTCTTAAGACTAAAATAACATAATGTTTTCATAAGGCATTAAACTTAATTATGGCATACATTAAACTTAATTATGGTATATGAAATATGCACGATTGCAAAAATGATATTCTATGGAAAAATAATTGTGCTGAAGAATTGCACAAATGAAATAACATAATTCTGTGAAATGGAATTTAAAATTGGACAAAATACGATAAGTATATCGGAAATTTGGTTCGGTGCCAAGTGCGACGAACCTTTTAAATTATGTTTTTATTGGAGGCATGTGTAACATCTTGCCACGTACGAGTACTATCGTCGTTTTGTTAAAGGTTTTGCTGGGATCGCGAAAAGTTTGCATCAGCTTACCGAAAAAGACAAACCATTCAAATGGTCAAGTGAGTGCAAGAAAAGCTTTAAGGTACTCAAGCAGCACCTATACACCTTTTCTGGCCTATCCGACACCAGGAAAACCTTTCATCATCGATGCTGATGCAAGTATCGTGGGAATTGGAGCCGTACTGTCACAAGTTCATGATGGAGAAGAGAAGGTCATCGCCTATTACAGCAAGGTACTCTCAAAGCCAGAAAGAAATTATTGTGTGACCAGAAGAGAACTTCTAGCTCTAATATCGACTACAAAACACTTCCATAAGTACATATATGGACAGAAGTACCTTCTTCGAACAGACCATGGCGCACTTAATTGGCTTTTGAACTTCAAAAATCCAGAAGGTCAAGTGGCAAGGTGGATCGAGAGATTGCAGAATTACGACTACCAGTGTCACCGCCAACAACGGCATCTAAACGTCGAACTAAAATTCGAACGAGACTTTAAAAGGCCCCAAGCACAACTCTGGTCAGTTTTTAAATTATTCGCCGGCTCAACTGACATTCAAGACGAAGTTTTTTAGGGCTTCACATCATCGTAAATTCAGAGTTAAAAATATAGTACAAAATATAAGTTTATATGTTATTTTTTATCAATAAAATACTTGTTTGGAAAAGTTAAATGAAGTTCGTTGACTATTTATTTGATTTGCTCAAAGAAACGTCTTGATTAAGTCACGTCCGTGACATTCTAAAAAACTTCCTCGCTCACAACGAATTTTCATTATAAAAATTTCCCGTGCATAAAGAATTTGCACCCGAAAAAATAAATTTTCCTATCTGCAAAGGGCAGAAAATAATATTAAATCAACCCCAAGAAAAAGAAGCCGCTTGGCGAGATCCAAAAAGGTGTCGAGTGAAGCTGCAAACAGTTGCAAAATATGCAAATCTGCGGACAATCAGCAGATGGTACAATGTGACTCGTGTGATTTTTGGTTCCACTTCCTATGGGTTGGAGTGGATGAATCCATACAAAACCATGACTGGACATGCGAGGACTGTACCACCACTGCTGCAGAAACTGCATATGCGCATTCCCAGACAAAATCTGTTGCCTCCACTAGGCGTTCCACACGCTCACGCCACATCAAACTACAACTACAACGGCTCAATGACGAAAGGGCACTGCAAGAGAAACGAAGAGCTCAACAGCTCCAAGAAGATAAGGAGTACATGGACGAACGCTTTAAACTACTAATGCAAAACGACTCAGATGACCAAGATTCCGAACTGAATGCTGAAACTGTTTGTGTGAACCAGAACCACGTTGGTGAATGGATGGAAGCGCAGTCCATTCATTTCCCTCATTCTCATTGCAATGTACAAAAACAAGTAGTTAAAGATCAGCCACAAATAGCGCCACCCCTACGTCCACGTGCTGCTCAGCAGCCACTTGTCGAGAATGAACTTATTACGTCAGCTACTGCTGCTGCATCTCCACTATATGGAATGTCAGCTTCACAAGTTCCTAAATTTACTTCGTCGGTACCACAACTTACACCGAGCCAACTAGCAGCACGACAAGCTCTTCCAAACGATCTGCCCATATTCAGCGGTTGGCCAGATGAATGGCCTATCTTCATAAGCAGTTTTGAGGGAACCACGGCAGCCTGTGGGATTACGAATATGGAGAATATTCATCGCCTCCAAAAATGTTTGAAGGGCGCAGCGCTAGAAGCAGTTCGCAGTAGGTTTCTGTTTCCTCAAAACGTTCCCACCATAATTGAGACGCTGAGAATCATCTTTGGGCGACCAGAGACAATTATTCAGCCATTGCTGCAGAAAGTTCGTGCAGAACACAATCCGAAGCCTGAGAGACTAGAGAACATCATTCCATTTGCACTTGCTGTGGATAATATGTGCTCCACGATGGAAGCATGAGGTATGTTAAATCATTTAAATAATCCCGTTCTTTTACAGGAGCTATTCGAGAAGCTACCAGCTCAAATAAAGTTAAACTGGGCGACATATTCATCCAACATCGAGGTGAACTTGGGTACCTTCGGCACCTGGTTAATGCAGCTGGCTGGTACTGTGAGCAATGTCACATACAACATTCCGAAAATCCAAACAAGATTCGAAAACTCCACTGCGAGAGGTCACGTTGCTGTTCATAGTGCCAATCCTGATTCCCGTACATCTAGTCGCAAGAGATGCTGTATATGTGACCAAAACTGTGCCAAGGTCGAAAACTGCAGTAGCTTCAACAATTTCAACACAACTCAAAGATGGAATGCAGTGAAACAAAATAAGCTTTGCCGATTGTGCCTTTTCTCCCACATAAGATCTCGATGTCGAGTTATAGTTACTACCATGTGGAATCAACGGCTGCACATATAAACACCACCGCCTCCTACATAACTATGACGAAGATGCTATTGCGACTGCTCAAATAAATACCCATATTGACGACAAAAAAGCTGTTTTGTTTCGAATCATTCCAGCAACGATCTATGGTAAAAGAGGTCCACTAAAAGTATTTGTCTTCCTTGATGAAGGCTCATCGCTATCTTTAATGGATGCATCCCTAGCTGAAGAGCTTGGGCTACAAGGACCTACAGAAGCCCTATGCCTAAAGTGGACGGGAAACACCCACCGGATGGAACAAAATTCAAAGATCGTTTCCGTGCAACTTTCATCTGAAAACGCAAACAAAATATATACAGTCTCTGATGTTCGAACCGTATCAGCTTTGAAACTACCAACGCAATCAGTATGTATGGAGAATCTACAAACAAGCTACCCATACTTAAAGGGGCTTCCTATTAGCTCGTATAGCTCATCGACTCCACGTATATTGATCGGTCTTAATAATTGGCACTTGGGTACTCAGCTAAGATACAGAGAAGGTACCAAGAACCAACCGATTGCGTCAAAGACACGCCTGGGCTGGACAATTCATGGAGTGTGCCAGCCACAGCCTGAAAATACTACAGCAATCCACGTTCATCACAATTTTCACCATTGCGAATGCACGCGACCATCTGACGATCATCTTCACGACATGATGAACAAATATTTCTCGCTTGACAGCCTTGGTGTTATCGCAAATTCATCGAAGTCTGGAAGAATGGAATCCGAAACCATTCAAACTCACGATAACGAGCGATATGAAACCGCCTTGCTCTGGAAGTATGATCAAGTTGAGCTACCAGACAGCCTTCCCATGGCCACCAGACGCTTTCGTTGCCTGCAAGCCAAATTGGATAGGAAACCAAACCTCAAAGAAAACCTCAACCACCAAATATCCGAATACTTACGAAAAGGATATATTCGTAAGCTTTCCAAAGAGGAGCTAAGCCAAAGTCATCCACGCATCTGGTACTTACCTATTTTTCCGGTGATGAATCCGAAGAAACCTCAAAAGACACGCATCGTATGGGATGCTGCAGCTAAGGTGAGGGGAATATCTTTAAACTCCGTTCTTTTAAAAGGACCCGACCAGATAACGTCACTTCTGGGCGTACTACATAGATTCAGGGAAAGAAGAATAGCGATTTGCGGGGATATCCGCGAAATGTATCATCTAGTTCGAATTAAACCACAGGACCAACACGTACAACGCTTTCTCTGGCAACTAGACGACAAGAAGAATGACCCTGACGTATACGTCACGCAAGTTATGACCTTTGGTGCAACATGTTCCCCCAGCTGCGCACAATTCGTCAAAAACAAAAACGCTCTTACCTTTATCGAAGAATACCCCAGAGCAGTAAAATGTATCGTAGAAAACCACTACGTGGATGACCTTTTGGACTGTGTGGACACTGAAACGGAGGCCGTCGAACTTTGCAACGAAGTAAAAGAAATTCATCAGCATGGTGGCTTCGAAATTGGGAAATGAATTTCTAATTCCCCTTGTGGTGTCAGTAACCTAGGTGAAACACACACCAGACAAAGTCACAACCTCAACATGGCTATTGAAACCGAAGCAGATAAGGTCCTCGGTATGTGGTGGTGCACCTCAACGGACTGTTTTACTTACGTCGTCACCAGAAACGAAAATAACAAAATGATTCTCCAAGGAACTCGAAAGCCAACGAAGAGAGAAGTCTTACGCATCCTCATGGCAATCTACGACCCACTAGGCCTGATTGCAAATTTTCTCATTTTCCTAAAAATCCTATTACAGGATATATGGAGAAGTTCAATAGACTGGGACGACTAAATTAATGAAGAACAATTTGAGCGATGGCTTCAGTGGACCCGAATGCTAGACGTCATCGAAAAATTTTCAATTCCGAGATGCTACCTAACTGAAATGAAGTTCGACAAAGATATTAAAACCGAGCTACATATCTTCGTAGATGCCAGCAGCAGTGCATACGCAGCCCTAGCCTACTTTCGATGCATCCAAGGAGACGTTGTCGAATGCAGACTTGTGAGTGCTAAGACAAGAGTAGCGCCAATAAAGCTCACTTCAATTCCACGTCTGGAACTAGAAGCGGCAAAACTCGGAGTCCGTCTAGCCAATTCCATCACTAAAGAACACTCAGTCACCATTTCCAGAAAGGTGTTTTGGTCAGATTCTAAAACAGTGCTGAGCTGGATTCGCGCCGACCACCGTAAATATCGATAGTTCGTGGCCTTCCGAGTTTCTGAAACCTTAACCTCAACCTAAAGTTGAAGAATGGAAATACGTCCCAACTAAGCTCAACGTCGCGGACGAAGGAACCAAATGGCAAAAGAAGCAACCTACCTTTGAATCCAGTGGACGCTGGTATACAGGGCCACCCTTCTTGTCACTTTCCGAAATCCAATGGCCAACAAATACTACGATAAATCCCACAACAGAAGAAAAAATCAAGCCACATCTGTTCATAAACAAATTTGAACCGAAAATTATAATCGACGTGACACGTTTTTCAAAGTGGATGCGACTGTTGCGGAGTACGGCATTTGTGTTTCGATTTATCCACAACATCCGACATAAGAAGAAGAAAGTATCAAGATGGTCTGGCGAATTATCAAAAGAAGAATTCCAGGAAGCAGAAGCATATTTGTGTCGCGAAGCTCAGCTCGATGTCTATGCCAACGAGTTTTCGATGCTTATGAAACAAAAACAAAAATCTAAACACCTTCGAACTGTGGATAAGAAAAGCCCCATCTTTAAACTTTCTCCATACTTGGACCGAAATGCAGTTTTGAGGGAACCACGGCAGCCTGTGGGATTACGAATATGGAGAATATTCATCGCCTCCAAAAATGTTTGAAGGGCGCAGCGCTAGAAGCAGTTCGCAGTAGGCTTCTGTTTCCTCAAAACGTTCCCACCATAATTGAGACGCTGAGAATCATCTTTGGGCGACCAGAGACAATTATTCAGTCATTGCTGCAGAAAGTTCGTGCAGAACACAATCCGAAGCCTGAGAGACTAGAGAACATCATTCCATTTGCACTTGCTGTGGATAATATGTGCTCCACGATGGAAGCATGAGGTATGTTAAATCATTTAAATAATCCCGTTCTTTTACAGGAGCTAATCGAGAAGCTACCAGCTCAAATAAAGTTAAACTGGGCGACATATTCATCCAACATCGAGGTGAACTTGGGTACCTTCGGCACCTGGTTAATGCAGCTGGCTGGTACTGTGAGCAATGTCACATACAACATTCCGAAAATCCAAACAAGATTCGAAAACTCCACTGCGAGAGGTCACGTTGCTGTTCATAGTGCCAATCCTGATTCCCGTACATCTAGTCGCAAGAGATGCTGTATATGTGACCAAAACTGTGCCAAGGTCGAAAACTGCAGTAGCTTCAACAATTTCTACACAACTCAAAGATGGAATGCAGTGAAACAAAATAAGCTTTGCCGATTGTGCCTTTTCTCCCACATAAGATCTCGATGTCGAGTTATACTACCATGTGGAATCAACGGCTGCACATATAAACACCACCGCCTCCTACATAACTATGACGAAGATGCTATTGCGACTGCTCAAATAAATACCCATATTGACGACAAAAAAGCTGTTTTGTTTCGAATCATTCCAGCAACGATCTATGGTAAAAGAGGTCCACTAAAAGTATTTGTCTTCCTTGATGAAGGCTCATCGCTATCTTTAATGGATGCATCCCTAGCTGAAGAGCTTGGGCTACAAGGACCTACAGAAGCCCTATGCCTAAAGTGGACGGGAAACACCCACCGGATGGAACAAAATTCAAAGATCGTTTCCGTGCAACTTTCATCTGAAAACGCAAACAAAATATATACAGTCTCTGATGTTCGAACCGTATCAGCTTTGAAACTACCAACGCAATCAGTATGTATGGAGAATCTACAAACAAGCTACCCATACTTAAAGGGGCTTCCTATTAGCTCGTATAGCTCATCGACTCCACGTATATTGATCGGTCTTAATAATTGGCACTTGGGTACTCAGCTAAGATACAGAGAAGGTACCAAGAACCAACCGATTGCGTCAAAGACACGCCTGGGCTGGACAATTCATGGAGTGTGCCAGCCACAGCCTGAAAATACTACAGCAATCCACGTTCATCACAATTTTCACCATTGCGAATGCACGCGACCATCTGACGATCATCTTCACGACATGATGAACAAATATTTCTCGCTTGACAGCCTTGGTGTTATCGCAAATTCATCGAAGTCTGGAAGAATGGAATCCGAAACCATTCAAACTCACGATAACGAGCGATATGAAACCGCCTTGCTCTGGAAGTATGATCAAGTTGAGCTACCAGACAGCCTTCCCATGGCCACCAGACGCTTTCGTTGCCTGCAAGCCAAATTGGATAGGAAACCAAACCTCAAAGAAAACCTCAACCACCAAATATCCGAATACTTACGAAAAGGATATATTCGTAAGCTTTCCAAAGAGGAGCTAAGCCAAAGTCATCCACGCATCTGGTACTTACCTATTTTTCCGGTGATGAATCCGAAGAAACCTCAAAAGACACGCATCGTATGGGATGCTGCAGCTAAGGTGAGGGGAATATCTTTAAACTCCGTTCTTTTAAAAGGACCCGACCAGATAACGTCACTTCTGGGCGTACTACATAGATTCAGGGAAAGAAGAATAGCGATTTGCGGGGATATCCGCGAAATGTATCATCTAGTTCGAATTAAACCACAGGACCAACACGTACAACGCTTTCTCTGGCAACTAGACGACAAGAAGAATGACCCTGACATATACGTCACGCAGGTTATGACCTTTGGTGCAACATGTTCCCCCAGCTGCGCACAATTCGTCAAAAACAAAAACGCTCTTACCTTTATCGAAGAATACCCCAGAGCAGTAAAATGTATCGTAGAAAACCACTACGTGGATGACCTTTTGGACTGTGTGGACACTGAAACGGAGGCCGTCGAACTTTGCAACGAAGTAAAAGAAATTCATCAGCATGGTGGCTTCGAAATTGGGAAATGGATTTCTAATTCCCCTTGTGTTGTCAGTAACCTAGGTGAAACACACACCAGACAAAGTCACAACCTCAACATGGCTATTGAAACCGAAGCAGATAAGGTCCTCGGTATGTGGTGGTGCACCTCAACGGACTGTTTTACTTACGTCGTCACCAGAAACGAAAATAACAAAATGATTCTCCAAGGAACTCGAAAGCCAACGAAGAGAGGAGTCTTACGCATCCTCATGGCAATCTACGACCCACTAGGCCTGATTGCAAATTTTCTCATTTTCCTAAAAATCCTATTACAGGATATATGGAGAAGTTCAATAGACTGGGACGACTAAATTAATGAAGAACAATTTGAGCGATGGCTTCAGTGGACCCGAATGCTAGACGTCATCGAAAAACTTTCAATTCCGAGATGCTACCTAACTGAAATGAAGTTCGACAAAGATATTAAAACCGAGCTACATATCTTCGTAGATGCCAGCAGCAGTGCATACGCAGCCCTAGCCTACTTTCGATGCATCCAAGGAGACGTTGTCGAATGCAGACTTGTGAGTGCTAAGACAAGAGTAGCGCCAATAAAGCTCACTTCAATTCCACGTCTGGAACTAGAAGCGGCAAAACTCGGAGTCCGTCTAGCCAATTCCATCACTAAAGAACACTCAGTCACCATTTCCAGAAAGGTGTTTTGGTCAGATTCTAAAACAGTGCTGAGCTGGATTCGCGCCGACCACCGTAAATATCGATAGTTCGTGGCCTTCCGAGTTTCTGAAACCTTAACCTCAACCTAAAGTTGAAGAATGGAAATACGTCCCAACTAAGCTCAACGTCGCGGACGAAGGAACCAAATGGCAAAAGAAGCAACCTACCTTTGAATCCAGTGGACGCTGGTATACAGGGCCACCCTTCTTGTCACTTTCCGAAATCCAATGGCCAACAAATACTACGATAAATCCCACAACAGAAGAAAAAATCAAGCCACATCTGTTCATAAACAAATTTGAACCGAAAATTATAATCGACGTGACACGTTTTTCAAAGTGGATGCGACTGTTGCGGAGTACGGCATTTGTGTTTCGATTTATCCACAACATCCGACATAAGAAGAAGAAAGTATCAAGATGGTCTGGCGAATTATCAAAAGAAGAATTCCAGGAAGCAGAAGCATATTTGTGTCGCGAAGCTCAGCTCGATGTCTATGCCAACGAGTTTTCGATGCTTATGAAACAAAAACAAAAATCTAAACACCTTCGAACTGTGGATAAGAAAAGCCCCATCTTTAAACTTTCTCCATACTTGGACCGAAATGCAGTTTTGAGGGAACCACGGCAGCCTGTGGGATTACGAATATGGAGAATATTCATCGCCTCCAAAAATGTTTGAAGGGCGCAGCGCTAGAAGCAGTTCGCAGTAGGCTTCTGTTTCCTCAAAACGTTCCCACCATAATTGAGACGCTGAGAATCATCTTTGGGCGACCAGAGACAATTATTCAGTCATTGCTGCAGAAAGTTCGTGCAGAACACAATCCGAAGCCTGAGAGACTAGAGAACATCATTCCATTTGCACTTGCTGTGGATAATATGTGCTCCACGATGGAAGCATGAGGTATGTTAAATCATTTAAATAATCCCGTTCTTTTACAGGAGCTAATCGAGAAGCTACCAGCTCAAATAAAGTTAAACTGGGCGACATATTCATCCAACATCGAGGTGAACTTGGGTACCTTCGGCACCTGGTTAATGCAGCTGGCTGGTACTGTGAGCAATGTCACATACAACATTCCGAAAATCCAAACAAGATTCGAAAACTCCACTGCGAGAGGTCACGTTGCTGTTCATAGTGCCAATCCTGATTCCCGTACATCTAGTCGCAAGAGATGCTGTATATGTGACCAAAACTGTGCCAAGGTCGAAAACTGCAGTAGCTTCAACAATTTCAACACAACTCAAAGATGGAATGCAGTGAAACAAAATAAGCTTTGCCGATTGTGCCTTTTCTCCCACATAAGATCTCGATGTCGAGTTATAGTTACTACCATGTGGAATCAACGGCTGCACATATAAACACCACCGCCTCCTACATAACTATGATGAAGATGCTATTGCGACTGCTCAAATAAATACCCATATTGACGACAAAAA
Source organism: Dasysyrphus albostriatus (assembly GCA_946251815.1). Taxonomy (NCBI): domain Eukaryota; kingdom Metazoa; phylum Arthropoda; class Insecta; order Diptera; family Syrphidae; genus Dasysyrphus; species Dasysyrphus albostriatus. The sequence goes on along the minus strand of OX276335.1, from coordinate 105,181,045 downwards.
AGCTGTTTTGTTTCGAATCATTCCAGCAACGATCTATGGTAAAAGAGGTCCACTAAAAGTATTTGTCTTCCTTGATGAAGGCTCATCGCTATTTTTAATGGATGCATCCCTAGCTGAAGAGCTTGGGCTACAAGGACCTACAGAAGCCCTATGTCTAAAGTGGACGGGAAACACCCACCGGATGGAACAAAATTCAAAGATCGTTTCCGTGCAACTTTCATCTGAAAACGCAAACAAAATATATACAGTCTCTGATGTTCGAACCGTATCAGCTTTGAAACTACCAACGCAATCAGTATGTATGGAGAATCTACAAACAAGCTACCCATACTTAAAGGGGCTTCCTATTAGCTCGTATAGCTCATCGACTTCACGTATATTGATCGGTCTTAATAATTGGCACTTGGGTACTCAGCTAAGATAGAGGAAAAGGTACCAAGAACCAACCGATTGCGTCAAAGACACGCCTGGGCTGGACAATTCATGGAGTGTGCCAGCCACAGCCTGAAAATACTACAGCAATCTACGTTCATCACAATTTTCACCATTGCGAATGCACGCGACCATCTGACGATCATCTTCACGACATGATGAACAAATATTTCTCGCTTGACAGCCTTGGTGTTATCGCAAATTCATCGAAGTCTGGAAGAATGGAATCCGAAACCATTCAAACTCACGATAACGAGCGATATGAAACCGCCTTGCTCTGGAAGTATGATCAAGTTGAGCTACCAGACAGCCTTCCCATGGCCACCAGACGCTTTCGTTGCCTGCAAGCCAAATTGGATAGGAAACCAAACCTCAAAGAAAACCTCAACCACCAAATATCCGAATACTTACGAAAAGGATATATTCGTAAGCTTTCCAAAGAGGAGCTAAGCCAAAGTCATCCACGCATCTGGTACTTACCTATTTTTCCGGTGATGAATCCGAAGAAACCTCAAAAGACACGCATCGTATGGGATGCTGCAGCTAAGGTGAGGGGAATATCTTTAAACTCCGTTCTTTTAAAAGGACCCGACCAGATAACGTCACTTCTGGGCGTACTACATAGATTCAGGGAAAGAAGAATAGCGATTTGCGGGGATATCCGCGAAATGTATCATCTAGTTCGAATTAAACCACAGGACCAACACGTACAACGCTTTCTCTGGCAACTAGACGACAAGAAGAATGACCCTGACGTATACGTCACGCAAGTTATGACCTTTGGTGCAACATGTTCCCCCAGCTGCGCACAATTCGTCAAAAACAAAAACGCTCTTACCTTTATCGAAGAATACCCCAGAGCAGTAAAATGTATCGTAGAAAACCACTACGTGGATGACCTTTTGGACTGTGTGGACACTGAAACGGAGGCCTTCGAACTTTGCAACGAAGTAAAAGAAATTCATCAGCATGGTGGCTTCGAAATTGGGAAATGGATTTCTAATTCCCCTTGTGTTGTCAGTAACCTAGGTGAAACACACACCAGACAAAGTCACAACCTCAACATGGCTATTGAAACCGAAGCAGATAAGGTCCTCGGTATGTGGTGGTGCACCTCAACAGACTGTTTTACTTACGTCGTCACCAGAAACGAAAATAACAAAATGATTCTCCAAGGAACTCGAAAGCCAACGAAGAGAGAAGTCTTACGCATCCTCATGGCAATCTACGACCCACTAGGCCTGATTGCAAATTTTCTCATTTTCCTAAAAATCCTATTACAGGATATATGGAGAAGTTCAATAGACTGGGACGACTAAATTAATGAAGAACAGTTTGAGCGATGGCTACAGTGGACCCGAATGCTAGACGTCATCGAAAAACTTTCAATTCCGAGATGCTACCTAACTGAAATGAAGTTCGACCAAGATATTAAAACCGAGCTACATATCTTCGTAGATGCCAGCAGCAGTGCATACGCAGCCCTAGCCTACTTTCGATGCATCCAAGGAGACGTTGTCGAATGCAGACTTGTGAGTGCTAAGACAAGAGTAGCGCCAATAAAGCTCACTTCAATTCCACGTCTGGAACTAGAAGCGGCAAAACTCGGAGTCCGTCTAGCCAATTCCATCACTAAAGAACACTCAGTCACCATTTCCAGAAAGGTGTTTTGGTCAGATTCTAAAACAGTGCTGAGCTGGATTCGCGCCGACCACCGTAAATATCGACAGTTCGTGGCCTTCCGAGTTTCTGAAACCTTGGAATCACCACCCACCACCCTTCTTGTCACTTTCCGAAACCCAATGGCCAACAAATACTACGATAAATCCCACAACAGAAGAAGAAATCAAGCCACATCTGTTCATAAACAAATTTGAACCGAAAATTATAATCGACGTGACACGTTTTTCAAAGTGGATGCGACTGTTGCGGAGTATGGCATTTGTTTTCCGATTTATCCACAACATCCGAAATAAGAAGAAGAAAGTATCAAGATGGTCTGGCGAATTATCAAAAGAAGAATTCCAGGAAGCAGAAGCATATTTGTGTCGCGAAGCTCAGCTCGATGTCTATGCCAACGAGTTTTCGATGCTTATGAAACAAAAACAAAAATCTAAACACCTTCGAACTGTGGATAAGAAAAGCCCCATCTTTAAACTTTCTCCATACTTGGACCGAAATGCAGTTCTTCGTTGTTATGGACGAATCGATGCCAAGGTTGAATTGGACCGAGATGTCAAAAGGCCTATAATTCTCCCAAGAGGACATCCCATTACAGACCATATTATCCAGTATACTCATGAAAGGTTCCATCACGTACATAACGAAACAATAGTTAATGAATTACGACAAAAATATTGGATCTCTCATATCAGAGTTGCTGTAAAACAAGCACTTAAACAATGCCAGCACTCCAAAATTCGACGCGCCGCTCCAAAACCACCTTTGATGGGGAAACTTCCTGCAGCAAGACTTGCAACATATCATCGACCTTTCTCCTACTCTGGCATAGATTATTTTGGACCTATGTGTGTGACAATCGGTTGGAGAATAGAGAAGAGATGGGGTGTATTGATCACTTGTATGACGACACGAGCAATACACATTGAAGTGGCATCGAGTCTATCCAGTGACTCATGCATCCTCGCCATCAAACGTTTTATGGCTCGTCGTGGAATCCCAATCGAAATCCATAGCGATAATGGCACAAATTTCCACGGAGCCAAAAACGAACTAAAAAACGCATTTAATCGCCAGTCAGATCTTGCCAAACACTTTTCATCGTCAGCAACAAAGTGGGTATTCAATCCGCCGTCATCACCACACATGGGAGGCTCCTGGGAGCGAATGGTTTAGACCGTAAAGAAAGTTCTCCAACGAATAACACCTGTCCACAATCCCTCAGATGAGTTGCTGCATAGTATGTTGCTGGAAGTAGAAAAAACTGTAAATTGCCATCCACTTATTTGATTCGCTCAAAGAAACGTCTTGATTAAGTCACGTAAGTGACAACCAGATTCAACATCTAAGAGGAAGGTTGCACTCAAACGCCGATGCCTTGTCTCGGAGACCCTGCAAAACGGACTGCAAGCATTGCACACGTCAAGAAGAAAAGGAGGTAGCTACCATCCAGCGATTAAGAATCGATTCCATTTACGGTTGGAGTAATGAAGAACTGAGGACCGCCCAACAAGAAGATTCGGATAAGGCGTCATTTTTATTTTCAATTTTCTTAAAACTATCTTAAAGCTAGACAAAAATTCATAAAAACTAGCCTACTTATCAATATCTTAATACTAACTTACTGGCCCCAATCGGACGCTCTAAGTTAAACTATAATAACTTAATGCTAATGCCTTTCGGCCTAAGAACTATCTTAATACTAAATCCAGGTCGGCTTTATTTTTTACCGAGAAGAATTTACAAAAACTCGGTATCTCTGTCTTTATTTTTTTTTGGTTTTATATAAAACTTACAAACTACATAAAACTAAATTAAAGCTAATTAAAACTACTTAAAGCTACTTAAAACTAATTATAAACTGATTACAACCTACTTATAAGCTACTTACAGACTACTTACAAACTAGAACAGCCACAGCAAGCATTTCCCGGTTTTATAATTTTTTTTCGTATTTTTGTGGATTTTATAATTTTGTTGTGTTTTTGTGTTTTTTTTTTTTGTGCCACCCTGACTGTCCCTACTTATAACTAACTACCTAAACCTATGCAAGTCGGCCATACAAAAGAAAATAGCAAGGTCAACTATTAAATATCTGAAGGAACTTCATCTTCGTTTTTCAACCACCAGAACTGGTTCTCCTGCTTTACCCTATCTCTTCGGTCCCGTTCGGACACAGTCCTACTGAACCGAAGGTGCTCAGCTCCGTCTTGCGCGAGGACGTCCCGATTGTACAGGAACCGCCGATCTACAGTTCTCCGGCAGACGTGGAAGATTAGCGGAACCGCCGCTCTATCCTGGATCAACCCTCGACTGTGTAGTTAGTTATAAGTAGGGACAGCAGCGTCGAAGACACTGCCTCTCAAACACCCGAATCTTTTCCATTTGAGATGGGGCAACGTTGAACCAAACCGGGCATCCATAGGCAATCATCGGCCGGATAAGGGCCATGTAGCAAATCTAATTCACCCTGCTGTCAAGCCGGCTGCTATAAAACAACCGTTTCGTCAGGGCAAAAGCTCTGCTAGCCCTGGCCAGAGCAGCATTTATTTATATGTCTGTCGAAATACAAATACTGATCCATCCAGATGCCAAGGTACTTTACTACACTTTTACTCGCCAGTGGATGTCCATTTGGCCCTACGATCACCAGCTTGCGCCAGTTCTTTCTCGTATCCCTTGTGGCTCCACGCAACGGAGTCCTAAACAAGTTAGTTTCTGATTTCTGAAAGTTGATTTTCAACTTCCAGTCATCACAATATCGTTAAATCTCATCGAAGTCACGCTGCAAAAGAATCCTGATGTCCTCGACTTTTGCAGCTGTTCTGTACGCAATTAGATCGTCGGCATACGCTATTGCCTGAGTTAGACTACCTATCAGATCGCTGGTGTAAATGCTGAATAGAATCGGCGAGTTGACCGCTCCCTGCTGAAGACCATTTTTAATATTAGAGGATGTGGCAGAAGTTACATTGCCACTCTTGACAAAAAACTCTACTGCTTCTTGAGGTAAATGTCGAAGTACAACGTTCGATATGCCATCGACTCCTGCTGACTTCTTCTTCTTTAGTGAATCGAAGATGAGCTGGAGCTCCACCTTCGTAATTAACAGGGAACTGGGCCCATTTCGTTCGGCGATTATGGCGTTTGCCAAATGATCTTCATTGAACCCGGTGAAACCAAGGTTCTCTGATCGCCATTGCGTGATGTAATTCCGAAGGTAGAAGTGATGGAGCAAGGCTCTGTTTTCCAGGTCATGATTGGGGCGACTGCACGCATTCACCTTGTACACTTGCTGGAAAGCAGCCCCCACAGCCTCCACTTTCTCCTGCGGATCTTCGATAGTAAAGAGTTCATCGTCCAAGACGGCGTCCTCTGGATTAATTCCTGCTGTCAGAAGTACGTCTCTGTTGTCCGTCGTTCTCTGAAGTAGATCACTATTATATATACCTTTATGATTTATGCCTTTTCGTATGAAGATTGCGACGCCCCCCCCCCCTTAAGTGGAGAAATCGATCTCTTCTAACGATATTGTAATTGTTGTTAGTCAATTTATGTTTCTGGTTCAGCTTAGTTTCGCTGGCCATAAACACATCTGGACTTTGGTCTTTCAACAATTGGAAAAGATTAGCTCTACGTTCGGTCCTAGTCAGTGAATTTACATTCACAGCAAGGATCCTAAGAGGCCTCTCCGACAGCGCGCCTTTAACCTCTAATTTGCGTTAGGCTAGGCAAAACAGAGTAGAGATAGTCTACCCTAGTCGCCTGCTCCTTTATCTGATTGTGAAGCCTTGTCAGCTGGCCTTGAATTGCCAGCAACATGCTTCTAATTTCGGCCTGAGCGTCCGGAGCTTTTGGCACGAGGGCCGGTTGGGCTACCTTAGCTGCAGGCTGTACCGTTTTTCCCTTTCCTGCCGCCATTTGGGCGTAGGAAATTTGGGGATTGACGGGCGTTGTTGAAGGAGCACGCGTTGATGGGCGTATCTCTACCGCTGTCTGCTTAGCCGCTTTGTTAATTCGAATTTGCTGAAAAGCTGAGCAACCCCGATAATTAGCAGGGTGCCCCTCCTTTCCGCAAAGTGCACATTTAAGCTGGGTCATGTCTTCGACCCGTTCCTCGCCGAGTTTACACTCTCCCTTTATGTGGTCCTCACCGCACTTAACGCAGCGTGACTGCATTTCGCAGTTTGCTGCAGCGTGGCCAAACCTTTGGCAGCGCATGCATTGAAGCATGTCGCCACGTCTCTTTAATTTATCCCAAGTAACAACCTGGTAGTTGAGGACGGAGATACTCCTCAACCTATCCAGTTTGCTGCTGGGCGATAGCTGTACCAGAAAGAACGGCCAAGACCGCTTCTCCCGTCTGGCTCTGACTGTAGCGAACGGCTTGACCCCGATAAAGTGGAGATCGTCGCTCGCTTTTTGACGGAGCTCATTTAAGAGCACCTGTGGTTCCGTGCAGGGATCTATGCCCTTTAAGAGGACCGTTTGATATTTATCCACTTTGGGGGTAAAACTGAAGAACTCAGTCGTGGATTTATTTAACAGTTCTTTAATTATTTTATGCTGCGCCACTGTTGAGCAGTGGATAGCATGTCTATCTTTGCTTAAGCGTTTAATAAAAAAGTTTTGGCCTATGGCCGACTTACATAGGTCAATAGTTTCCTGCAATTCCATTTTGTAAGTGTTGATTGGTGGCACTTTTTCTTTTTTATTTTGGGGCGGCTGTGGCTGCTGCTGGTGTACTCCCTGCTGCTGCTTGTTCCGCTGCTGGTTACTCCGTTCTTGGACTTTCTGTTCTTGCTGTTGCTGATGTTTTTTCGTGCGTTGCACCTTCGGTTGCTGCTATGTTTGTTCGTTTGGTAGCTGTTGTTGTTGCTGCTCTTTTTGGTTCTGCTGTGGTATTTGCTGTTGTTGTTGTTGAGCTTGCTTTCGCTTTGGCTCTGCCAGCTCTTGTTGTGGCGCTGCTTTTTGTGGCGCCTGTAGCACTTTTTTGAGGTCGCGCTCCTGTCTCGCGTTCTCGTCGAGCTTCCTGTTTGTTTTTCAGGGCTTGAATTAGAGGGGTTACAATGGAATTGAGCCCTTCCATTTCCCCCCGAATGGCATCAATTTTTTCGCTAATCGCTTGCTCATCAAGTGCGATTTGCGCCTCAGTTTCCTCTTCGGAGGACGCCTCTGGTGAGGTTAGATCAACAAGCAAGTTGCTGTTGGAATCCCCCGTTGTATATAATCCCTCGCCACCTTCGGACATATATTCGATGTCGTCATCGGATGGCGAGGTATCCAGTTGTTGATGGATTTTTGCTGCTGTTGTTGTATTGTCTGTGCGCGCCGTCTCCTTCACCCCGGCTGGCAGCTGGGCTGAGGTGGTGGTGGAGCGGCGCTTAACAAGGTTCGCCGCACAGCTAATCCTCTTCCTTCTTTTATTTTTTGCATCGGCTGTTGGTGCCGTTGGTGGGTTTGCCGTTGTTGCTACGGCGGTTGTTGATGGCATGGCTGGTGGTGCCATTGCTTGCTTGGTTGTTGTTGTTGTTGTTGTTGGTGCTACGGCACTAATCGTGGCTTTAGCTGGTGGTGCCATAGCTGTATTTATTGTTGTTGCTGGGGCATCTTTCGATGTCCCCGCGGTGTTGTTGGTTTGCGTTTGCTGCTTTTCCCAATCGATAAAGTTTTCTACTTCACGATTGTGAAAAAAAGCAGCCAAATAATTTTTGCCCGACTGGGACTCGAACCTGTGATCCTCAGGTTGTCAGTCGGCCACCTCTAGCTAAGTGCTATTGCACCATTAAAAATAGCTGGGTAAAATTAAAACTTTGAAAAGTCACTCCGATTTTAGTTAAAGAAAACTGTGAAAGCCGATAACGTGCGCACACTTCCACAGATCGAGATCGACTGAACTCTTAAGGTTTATTGGGCACAATGGAGCTCGCTTCATGTGCAAGAAGGACTACTAAGACGTAAGTGGGAGTTCACAGACGGCAAATCATATGTGATGCAGCTAATCGTACCTCGATCCAAAGTTAATGACGTTCTTTAAGAGATGCATGCATGCATAAGGCAGCCATTCTACTGGCTACATGCAAGAGAATACGTTGAAAAATGGTGCCGCAAATGTGATACTTGTGCTGCAAGCAAGGGACCAGGCAGAAAAATCCAGAATAAAATGCAGCAGTATAACGTGGGCACGCCTTTTGAGAGGATTACAATAGACTTTGCAGGACCTTTTCTTGAAACCAAAATTGGAAACCGATACATCCTGATAGTAATGGACTATTTCAGCAAGTGGCCTGAGGCATTTGCCATCCCAAACCAGGAAACCAAAAACAGTCGTGGATCAGATTGTTTTCAACTGAGTAAGCAAGTTTGGTGTACCGATGGAACTCCATTCAGATCAAGGAAGAAACTTCGAGTCCAAAATCTTTCAGGCATTAAAAAGACGAGGACAACACCGCTTCATCCACAATCTGATGGAATGGTTGAACGATTTAACAGGACCCTTATAGAACGCCTTTCCAAAGTGGTAAGCGACAACCAACGAGACTGGGACTTGGGATGGTTTTATAATCCCCACCGTCGGAAGGGACTTTCACGGAAACTTCAACAAAATTGGGAAGGCCGTATACTGTTGTAACACGAATAAACGATGTCGTCTACCGCATTCAGAGAGGACTTAGAGGCAAAATAAAAGTAGTTCCAGTGACCGTATACACCGTTATAATGGTGAAGGATGTGATGGATTTGCTCGGGACGATCAATCTTAAGAAGGAGCAGTGTAACGACTGTCACATTTGTACTATTACGACTCTCGAATTAACTATAACCACTCTCGAATAAAAGAAACACCGAATTCGGGATAAGACATGACACAAACCAACCTACAGAGAGCTTTGGTGAGCTTTCGAACTTCCAATACTAAATGGCAGAATGAAAGCTTTGGAAAAGGAAATTTTTGAGAAATTTCCCCTATGGATAGCTCTGGAAGTAAATACTAAAACCTTCCAGCTTTTTCGGAACCTTGTGAAAAGTATAAAATCACGTGTATGATTGGCAGATTACGCAGTTTATTTTTATATCGTGAATGAGTAAAGTTAGTTGTAATAAAATTAAAGTGGTGAATTAATATCAGTGGTGAACAGTAAATTGTTTTGTGGTAATAAAAGTAGAGTATTTTATTTTGTAAAGTAAATAAGTAGATAATTAAATAAAGTGATTAAGTTTTATTAACGAAACTGACAAAATACTACAATATAATGGTACTAACAGCCCTATTCTGGCAAACCTCACTGAAACCTCACAAGTCACAACAACCTCATAAGGTGAGGTTAATTTGGTTTTGTGAGGTTTTCGTATTCTGTCAGCAACATCACAAGTTGTGATCCTCACAAAAACTATCGAAACTGTGATCTCCCTCGGAGGAGGTCACAACTAAAAATAAACACCTCTGATTTCACATATAACCACATTAACATGTTCATTTGTGTTATTTCTAGTTACTTTCACTTTAGATAATATAACTTAATGAAAAATAAACATGCATGCATGTATTATTTGATTTTAGCTTACCTATTATTTAAAAAAAAAAAACAATTTAACAAATCATATGTTTCTTCTTTCGTAGTAAATAGTTGCTTTCAACATAAATTGAGAAAATTATTAATTTCACTTATATTTCTTTTTGTGACAGTCAGCCAATCAGAGCCCAAGAAATCAAAAAATCATGAAAATCTGACATGCTTGAACCTGCCCATTTACTGTGGTAAGTTTCTTGTGAGGTTTCTTGTGAGGATTTTCCCAGAATACCGAAAATGTTATCGAATCACAACAAACCTTACAAGGAATACCTCACAAGAACTAGTGACTTGTGAGACCTCACAACGCCAGAATAGGGCTGTAAATATTCATTTATATCATAAAAAGATATATTATCCAACGTCAATAATTGAAAGTTTATTTTGGTTTTGGAACTGAAATAAGAGAACTGTTAGAATTTTTCCCTTCGAAAACGAGCAGGGGAGTGACAAAGAATTAGACCCTTTTGAAGAATTTTTTGAGTAATGAAAATATGTCAGATCTTAATAATTTTGTCTGACCATGTAGACATCAATTAGATTTGTAAATATATATACATATATTTTCATTCACAGGGTTTACTTTCTTACAAACCCCGTGCTTTAATTTTTGGTGCGTGGTTAATTTTCCATATCAATTAAAATGGCCCCGGGGCCAGGAAGAAAAAGAACCGGATTTGTTGGCGGAGCCCAAAATTCGGCGCCCAGTGCAAAAAGAATACAAAACTTTTCGCTAAAGCTACGAGCAGACGTTTTGCAAGTCGCAAATATTTTCGAGTATGACGTCATTTTTATGTCACAATTTGCTGTCTTTGATCGGAAATCGTCTGAACACAACTTTAGGACAGCCTGCAAATGCTCGCAAATCATTTGTGAGACCCAATCCTTAATCGCAAATGTATTTGTGACATTTTGACAAATCATGTGAACACTTTGCGACCGTCACAACCATTTGCGAACACACGAAAACAGAACACTGCAAATGCGGACATTTGCGATGAATTTTGTAGTTGTACTAGAATTAATTGGCTGTGGTTTTAAGTATGTAGGTACCTTCCTTATTTTTATTATTGTTATTCATTAGAATTTCTAATCTTGGCCAAATTCCGTTACAATGAAACTACATGCTAATCTTAATTCCTCAAAAGGAATTGTGTGCGCACCTTGTTTATTTAATATTAAAGAAGAAGAAATAATAAGTGAGTTAAAACCCAACGGTGTAATTGAGGTTTATAAATTCCAAAAAAATACCGAATGCGGCCTATGTACGTCCTACGGGACTTATGCTATTCACTTTCGATTGCTATTAATAACCTCCGACAATCGATATAGCATGGTATAAAGCCAAAGTTCTCGAGTACATTCCCAATCCAATGTGATTGTGAGTTTCACCCGATCAACATCCCACCCGAAAAAATTGACATTTCACTCTTCCCCTATTGTGAGTTTCACCCGAAAAATGTTTCATGTTCGAAAAATTCCCCTTATTGTGAAATCTATTTCGGGTGGAATGTCACGCAATTGACAGCTTAAATTTTCACTTATTTTAAGTCGGTGAAATACAGAACATCAAGAAAGGAAATGTAAGTTATTTATTTATTTCTTAAAAATAACAAAGTAGGAAATTCAATATTTTTCTCTACAATTCAGGAGCAAAACAACAAACAAAAATCAAAGTGATATTCTGCTTATAGAATGCAGGGGGAGTCTGATATTGCAAAGGATTTCACCAAAGCAATTAAGGAGAAAGTGCACGAATTTTGGAAACATCTTTCTTTGGAGGCTGAACAGTGCAGGGCCACTAGTCAACAGTGTATTTGAGTGGAAAAAAGTAGGAAATTTAATTATTTTGTGCACTCCGATAAAATAAAAAGGTAATTATATGTACATACATAGGTTTGGACAGACCAAAAACGCTACGTTCGAAAAAAAGTTGGCATCGAATAAATTGCATCAAAGAGGTACAGGAAAGGAAAGCACCAAAATGTGCTCACGTACGGAAGAACCGATATTCCAACTTGTTGGGATGAAAAAAGCAGTTGAGGGAGTGGGTGCATCGCAGTCTTTTCGGTTGGCGCGCCCTTAAAAGATAAGACGAGACGATATGCCAACCTATACCAAACCAATCGAATTTGAAATTTTACTGGATTAACCTATAGATACGAATGGACAGTACGATGAAAATGCGGTGTGTGCTTTAAGTGCTTTTCACATGAGCCACGAACTGCGAGTGCGAATAAATTTGTTTTGGCAATTGCAAGCTCAAAATCAACAAATTCTTGTTTTTTTTACTTTTTTACGAACTGAATAAACGATCCTATCTGCTGCTTTGAAAAGAATACACGTCCTTAAATTAGTCTAAATTGTTGAATCAGGCATTTATTTATTTTCAACACGACCAACGAGATACAGGGTGGCGCACCAATTGTGCTACAATAAGAAATTCAAATAACTTTTTTTTTTTAATCAATGTATTTCATTTATCTTTTTTTTATTGGTTAGAAAATTAAATTTTATTTTAAATAGTTAGTTGTTTTTTAAAGATTATAGACCGCAAATGACCTCCACGCTCTCCCACGCATATGCGGCACCTGATCAAAAAATTATTCATTGCGGCCTGAAGAGTTGAAGTTGGGATCGCCTCAATTATTGTCGTTATGGACTGCTTTAATTCAGTTAAATTCCTGGGCTTCGTTTTATACACCTCTTGCTTGACATAACCCCATAAAAAGAAGTCTGGTGCAGTCAGGTCAGGTGACCTTGGGGGCCAGCGAAGAGCGGAGTTCCTAGAAATTAATTTGTTTGCGAATTTTTTGTTTAGCTCCGCCATAACTGGTCTGGCTATATGTGCAGTTGCTCCATCTTGCTGAAACCAAACGCTGTTGAATGGTATACGTCTTCGGCGCAGTTCTGGGTAAAAAAAACTCCTTCAACATCTTTAAATAACGGTCCCCATTGACAGTAACGGTTACACCGTTTTCTTCAAAGAAGTACGGCCCGACAATACACCTTCATGAAACTGCGCACCACACAGTGACTCGTTCTGGGTGCAGTTCCGTCTCATGGAGCATTTCTGGATTAGACTCATTCCATATACGACAATTTTGCTTGTTTACATTGCCGTTAAGATCAAAATTGGCCTCATCAGACATGAACAAACAATTGATCAATGTGTTGTCTTCTTCGGCCATTGATATCATTTTTTGGCAAAATTCCAGGCGAACAGGCAAATCCTGAGGGCTTAACTTGCTAGTAATTTGGACTTTGTACGGAAACAAGTTTAAATGGTCATGAAGTATCCGTTGTAATGACCGTCTACTAACTCCAATTTGCCCCGATAAGTTTTGGGTCAAAACGCTCGGATTGGCCTGTATTGCAGATGCTACTGTTGCGATTGTATCCTGAACCCGAATATTGGCATCTCGATGGTACGGCCTTCGTGCGATGCTTCCAGATTCGGCAAACATGTTTACAAACCTCATAATGGTCCATCTACTCGGGGGATTACCGCCAAACTCCCGCCTAAATTCCCTTTGGACGGAAATGACGGACTGCAAAGCATGGTACCGTTGCACTATCCAAATTCTTTTCTCCGTATCCCAAGCATCAATTTTTATAAATCTAAATAGTAACCTACAAAATAAAAAAACATAAGCCGATTACTCACACAGAACAAAAGTTATTACGTTTTATTTTTCGTGCGCCACCCTGTATTTTCTGCGAATTGTCCAACACTTATTCGAAATCCACAACATCAGGACGCATTCCACAAATTTGCGAATGAAAAATTCGCTCGAATTTAATCTCAATTTTCTTAGCACCCATTCTATTGGTTCATTTTGTATGATAATTCGCGTCTGTTGGCGACCAGTCATGTGAAAGAAATGTCGAAGTTTGCGACCATTCGCAGTTCCCTATTCATCTCATGTGAAAGACAATTTACTTAACTGTAAAACAATAGCGTTCAGCCTGTTTTGACATCTCAAACCACCAAAAAAAGAAAGTTCCAAAATGTCTACCAGCGAAGTAGTCGTAGAGGAGCTGGAAACTCAATAAATAAACTTTGTGCAAAAGTGATTGAAGGCATTTCTGTAATGAAAGACCACAACACACAAGTCCAGTGGCCTAATAAGGGAATACAAAGCGAATTGTTTTAGGTTACGAAAATGAGGTTTGATATTACTGCTTTCGCTTTCGCCTCTTTCTTTTTACATTCGCCCTATTATCGAAAGCGAATGTGAAAGTAGATTTGCATTTTTACAGCATGAATTTCCGATAGGTTTTTTTTGGCGGATTGGTGTATCAACGGGCGAAATCGATAGTTTGTTCGTTGTTTTCATTCAAATAAACTAAAAAGTGAGTGTGATTGTATTTTTTTAATTAAAAATATTTAAGTTAACTATAAATTACATTATATTACACTTCATGTTGTAAGGAGTTTGCCCAAAATATCGACACACCAAAAACAATTTTCAGTGCTCATTTCATACAAGAACCAAGACAAGCACAAATACTTCTTTTCAAAGGTCAAACAACTTAGTGAATTTATTGTTTTTTTTTTTTTTATAAAATAAAGGGAACTTAACACAAAATAAAAATCTTTCAAAAAAACACTCACTCAATTCTCAAATCAAGTGAAGAAGCATTTTAATTTTCTTAAAATTTGCAAGTTTTAGGAATATTTTACTTCCACACGTTCGGCATATATATAAACAACATTATAAAGTTCATTTTTTATTTCAATAATATTTTAATTTTATTCTAATGTTAATGAAAACGAATTGAAATGGCACCACGTAAAATGAATTTAATTAAAAACATATATTCTCTGGAAATCAGTTGTCAAATATCTGGAAATCATGGAAGTTTAACTTACGACTCGAAGCGGGTCGAAAAGGAGATATCGAATTGAAAACGATTCGCATCGTATTCCCGAATCAGGCCTCATAGTGGCATTAAAAAGTTATACCGCTCAATGGAACGCCTGGGGGATAAAAGAACTATGAAAAGAACAGAAGCGGCATAATAAGGAAATGGAAAAAATTCGTAAGTCTGAGCTTGAAAATTATATTGAGAAAAACCGTAAAATGTTAGAACTGGAAGAGATTTAAATTGAAATTATGCGGGGATGAGAATTTTCTAATCCTAGTCCAGTCAAAATAGACATACAAATGTGCAAACCTAGCCAAAACTAAATTCGTATAGACCTTCCTTTGGACATAACAAATCAACTGCCAAAAGCCCCGTCAATCCCACTCGCATAAAAAGTTGTTCAAGGTAAAGTGTCGAAAAACTTTGTTTTTGGCCTATAACTTTTGAACGGTGACTGATATATATATTTTTGACATTTGGCCCTTTAAAAATCGCTATATCTTTTTAGCAATCCCTTGTAATGGACAAAGTTTAACTACCTATTAGGTAGAAAATTTCACCTTCTACAAGCTTAGCATCCATTTTTTAACATATATTAAGCATTTGCGAATACAAAAAAAAACCGTTATTTTTGACTTTAAACCAAATTCTTAAATGCTTTAATTTAAAAAAAAAAAATAAAATAGTTTTATATAGACCATCATGCAATCTACAAACTTTGCGTAAAGTTCTTTTCGATATCATTAATTGTCTAAGAATTGTAGGTAAAAGTTCGATATTTTCGGCATTTGGCCATTTTGAAATTACAATATCTTGTAACTGACCACTCGTATGGCAAAAATAGTCAGAACCTTTTAAGTAGAAAATTTTGCCATCTACAGACTGAGCATACATTTATTTTGAACACTATTGTCATTTACGAGTAAGAAACGGAAAAACGTTATTTTTGGCTTTTGACCAAATTCTTAAAATAATTATATCTTTCTAACGGTAAATGATAGAACAAAAATTTTAGAATTTTCATGTAAGGGATCAAAATAACTGCAAACATTATTTGAATCATTTTTCGATAACATTTACCGTTAAAGAGCTATTCCCAAAAAACCGATATTTTTTCAATTTACCATTTTAGAAATAGTTTTATATCCTTAACCAATAGTCTTACGAACAAAATTTTCTTAATCTTTTTTGTAGAAAATTGCATGATCTACACAGCTTTGTCATATTATTTTTCGATATCAGTCACCGTTCAAGAGTTATAGGCCAAAAACCAAGTTTTTCGACACTTTATCTTGAATAACTTGTTACGGTTCACCGTGCTTCCGTTTTCGTCAAACGGGAAGAGTTAAATAAAAACAAATATATTTGATTTAGTTTTCTTTTATTTAATTGTATTATTTTCTTTTAATAGAGAATAAGGCCCGCTGTCTTTTGCTATGCTGCAACCTTATCTCTTTAATGTGTGAATATTAACTCTGCCCTTCTTCCCATTTGGTTCTCTATTTATTTGTTTTACCATCACCAAAACCAGGTCACTTACCATCCCCAGAACCATGTCACTTCAATTTAGTTCACCAGGCCACACACATCGTGGTCATAATTCTTCATTTACCGTTACGTAGAACATGCTTAAACTTTTATGCCGATCGTATGGTGACCCACTCAAGAACTTCTTTAATTCATTTTTATTTTTCAATTTTCTTAAAACTATCTTAAAGCTAGACAAAAATTCATAAAAACTAGCCTACTTATCAATATTTTAAAACTAACTTACTGGCCCCAGTCGGGCGCTCTAAGTTAAACTATAATAACTTAATGCTAATGCCTTTCGGCCTAAGAACTATCTTAATACTAAATCCAGGTCGGTTTTATTTTTTACCAAGAAGAATTTACAAAAAACTCGGTATCTATGTCTTTATTTTTTTGGTTTTGTATAAGACTTACAAACTACATAAAACTAAATTAAAGCTAATTAAATCTAATTAAAACTAATTAAATCTACTTAAAGCTACTTAAAACTATTTACAACTAATTATAAACTAGTTACAACCTACTTATAAGCTACTTACAGACTACTTACAAACTACTACTAAAACAGCCACAGCAAGCATTTTCGGGTTTTATAATTTTTTTTTGTATTTTTGTGGGTTTTATAATTTTTTTTGTGTTTTTGTATGTTTTATATATTTTTTTTTTGTGCCACCCTGACTGTCCCTGCTTAAAACTAACTACCTAAACCTATGCAAGTCGGCCATACAAAAGAAAATAGCAAGGTCAACTATTAAATGTCTGAAGGAACTTCATCTTCGTTTTTCAACCACCAGAACTGGTTCTCCTACTTTACCCTATCTCTTCGGTCCCGTTCGGACACAATCCTACTGAACCGAAGGTGCTCAGCTCCGTCTTGACTGTAAAGGAGCCGCCGATCCACAGTTCTACGGCCGACGTGGTAGATTAGCGGAACCGCCGCTCTATCCTAGATCAGCCCTCGACTGTCTAGGTGGAGGAATGCATCGGGCGGAATAAAGCCGCTTAGACGCACACTCTCGTAGTATTCGTATTTAGGGTAATAAGCCCCAAAAATTAAGCTGTTAGACGAGGACAATGCTCTTGCAATGTGACCTCGAATAAGCTTCAGCAAGAAATTATCTATCCTGTTTATGTTGGCCCCGTTGTATAGAGCCAGGTTGGAATAGTAATGTTTGTACTCCGACTCTGGTGTTCTGTGCAATCCAAGGCAGCGTCGAAGACACTGCCTCTCAAACACCCGAATCTTTTCCATTTGAGATGGGGCAACGTTAAACCGAACCGGACAATCATCGGCCGGATAAGGGCCATGTAGCAAATCACCTTCACCCTGCTGTCAAGCCGGCTGCTATAAAACAACCGTTTCGTCAGGGCAAAGGCTCCCCTAGCCCTGGCCAGAGCAGCATTTATGTTTGTCGAAATTTGGCCCTACGATCACCAACTTGCGCCAGTTCTTTCTCGAATCCCTTGTGGCTCTAAGCAACGGAGTCCTAAACAAGATAGTTTCTGATTTCTGAAAGTTGATTTTCAACTTCGAGTCCTCGCAATATCGCTGAATCTTCTCGAAGTCACGCTGCAAAAGAATCCTGATGACCTCGACTTTTGGAGCTGTTCTGTACGCAATTAGATCGTCGGCATACGCAATTGCCTGAGTTAGACTACTTATAAGATCGCTGGGGTAAATGCTGAATAAAATCGGCGAGTTGACCGCTCCCTGCTGAAGACCATTTTTAATATTAAAGGTTGTGGCAGAAGTTACATTGCCACTCTTGACAACAAACTTTCTGCCATTGAGCATATCATAAAGCATATATAATAGTGGTTTACTAATGCCAAGTCTGGTCAGCTTTAGATAAAGACCCTCTAACCATACGGTGTAGAAGGCCTTCTCCAAATCAACCAGACAGGCACCCGTACACTGCTTCTTAGATTTGTTCCATTGGACATCAGAAACGAGTTTCGATGCGGCATGAATGGTGTCATGTCCCGCCTTAAAACCGAACTGATTGTCCGGTATGATATTATTATCCTCTGCCCACTTAGACAGAGCTCTATTGATAACTTTTTCGAATACCTTGCTGATACTCGGAAGAAGACTTATCGACCGTAGATTCGCCGGATTGGAGTTGTCCTTTCCCTTTTTCGGGAGAGGATGCACCACAGCTGTCTTCCACCGCACTGGATAATATGCATTATTCAGAGCGTTGTTAAACAGAGTAGTATAAATGTCTACTGCTTCTTGAGGTAAATGTCGAAGTACAACGTTGGATATGCCATCGACTCCTGCTGACTTCTTCTTCTTTAGTGAATCGAAGATGAGCTGGAGCTCCACCTTCGTAATTAACAGGGAACTGGGCCCATTTCGCTCGGCGATTATGGCGTTTGCCAAATGATCTTCATTGAACCCGGTGAAACCAAGGTTCTCTGATCGCCATTGCGTGATGTCATTCCGAAGGTAGAAGTGATGGAGCAAGGCTCTGTTTTCCAGGTCATAATTGGGGCGAATGCACGCATTCACCTTGTACACTTGCTGGAAAGCAGGCCCCACAGCCTCCACTTTCTCCTGCGGATCTTCGACAATAAAGAGGTCATCGTCCAAGACGGCGTTCTCTGGATTAATTCCTGCTGTCAGAAGTACGTCTCTGTTGTCTGTCGTTCTCTGGAGCTTAAGACAAGGAAGGTCGTTCTGATCATTCCTTCTAAATATCTTATTAATTTGGGGAAACATGCTTGGGTCTCTAGAATTAACGGCCCGAATTTTGTTATCCCAATACAAATTAATTGACAACCGATAGTTCTCTTTAATTAGTTGGTTGATGTGAGGGTCAGTAAACCGTCGGTACAAGAGTTTGAGTCCTGTCAGCAGTCCACTTTTTTGTCTGTGTAGTGCGTCAATGGTCGCGTTCTGATACATGTCAGTTGCGTCCCGTTGTTTGTATTTCGGTATTGTTCTGTTCATTGTTCGTTTGATTGTATCATCCATTTGTTCTAGGTATTGGTCTATATCGTTATTTGTCAAATTTCTGTCATTTGGTGGGGATATATTGTTCGATCTTATTTCGTTCGTTAAGGTGTGTAAAGCGTGGCCAGCGCACCTTACTGTAATTGTAAGTAGGCACAGGTACATACTCATCCAACTCCACGAGCTCGTTCGGAAGCTGTACTACGGCGGCGAGTCCGCAGTGATCACTATCGTACTCAATCGTTCGTAAACAGTTTCTTGGTCTTTGACCCACAGTGTCAGTAATTGTCAGTCTTGAGTCTATTAGCAATAGATCCAGATAGGCACCGCTACTTGGAAACGATGGCCGATCCGTAGCCAACAGATCGACACCATATTCAGTGTTGTATCGACTCATCCAATTGAAAAGATGAATACCTCTTGGATTCTGAATTTGATTTCCCCAATCAAGGTGTTTGGCATTCAAATCACCGGCCATGAGAAAGTAATTTTCTTCCAAGCTCAAGCGTAGACATTCGAAATGTTTTTCAAGCTCTGTTGGCTGAGGTGATACCGGTGCATAAGCCGCGATCACATACATTCGCTTCCCCTGTTGGAGAGGAATGCATACGATTATATACACTATTATACACTATTATATATAACTTTATGATTAATGCCTTTTCGTATGAAGATTGCGACGCCCCCATCTTGAGTGGAGTTGGGTCGATCTCTTCTAACGATATTGTAATTGTTGTTAGTCAACTTATGTTTCTGGTTCAGCTTAGTTTCGCTGGCCATAAACACATCTGGACTTTGGTCTTTCAACAATTGGAAAAGATTAGCTCTACGTTCGGTCCTAATCAGTGAATTTACATTCACAGCAAGGATCCTAAGAGGCCTCTCCGACAGCGCGCCTTTAACCTCTAATTTGCGTTAGGCTAGGCAAAACAGAGTAGAGATAGTCTACCCTAGTCGCCTGCTCCTTTATCTGTTTATGAAGTCCTGTCAACTGGCCTTGAATTGCCAGCAACATGCTTCTTATTTCGGCCTGAGCGTCTGGCGCCTTTGGCACTAGGGCCGGTTGGGCTGCCTTAGCTGCAGGCTGTACCGTTTTTCCCCTCCCTGCCGCCATTTGGGCGTAGGAAATTTGGGTATTAACGGGCGTTGCTGTAGGAGCACGCGTTGATGGGCGTATCTCTACCGCTGTCTGCTTAGCCGCTTTGTTAATTCGTATTTGCTGAAAAACTGAGCAACCCCGATAATTAGCAGGGTGCCCCTCCTTTCCGCAAAGTACACATTTAAGCTGGTCATGTCTTCGACCCGTTCTTCACCGAGTTTACACTCCCCCTTAATGTGGTCCTCACCACACTTAACGCAGCGTGACAGCATTTCGCAGTTTGCTGCAGCGTGGTCAAACCTTTGGCATCGCATGTATTGAAGCATGTCGCCGTGTCTCTTTAATTTATCCCAAGTAACAACCTGGTAGTTGAGGACGGAGATACTCCTCAACCTATCCAGTTTGCTGCTGGGCGATAGCTGTACCAGAAAGAACGGCCAAGACCGCTTCTCCCGTCTGGCTCTGACTGTAGCGAACGGCTTGACCCCGATAAAGTCGAGATCGTCGCTCGCTTTTTGACGGAGCTCATTTAAGAGCACCTGTGGTCCCGTGCAGGGATCTATGCCCTTTAAGAGGACCTGTTGACTTTGAATCGATCTAACCACGGGTGGGGGATCGAAGCAAAGAGTGAGAACACGCGTTTTTGGTTATAAAACTTATTCTGATTTATTGTCTGCAACTTAGGTCTATTTATACTAGAATGAATGCTTACTTTTGCTTTATTTTAACTCCAATATATACATTTCTTATAACTATTTTAAAACCCAATTTATTACAACATATTGCTTATATGAATAATTTTTGGTTGACCTATTAAGCGATTAAATTATAAATACACGGAAAGCAAATCAAAACATAAATAATACAATTATTGATGACAGTGCGCTTTAATGCAACACATTATACAGTTAAGGTATATTGCTGTGAGTCAGTATACTGCGCCTGCTGTTGCTGCCGTGGGAATTTGGTGTTATGTTTAATGTTGTTATTGATTACTGTTGATAGGTACTTTCAACATTTTCCCCCCTGTCTTCTAGACCGAAGTTCTTGGTGTTGGCACCGGGAGTTGAATTTGCTTACGAGTTTGCTGGTGTCGTCTTTCAAATACAATGATTAATATTATTATGAGTATGGTGTAACTGGAGTAGTGAACGATATGGTGAGCGCTGTAGGAGACATTAGGTCTGGAGTTTTCTGCTTCTTTTATGGAGTGTTTTATTGTTTTAGGTTCCTTACTTGCTCGTCTGGATAATGAAAAACATTTAGTATGCTTGAATGGTGGGCGACTGGTTCACTAGTGAGTTTGGGTATGATTGTGCTTAAGTTGAGCTGTGGTGTAAATGATGCATTTAATCGAAATGTATATATATAAGATGCTTGAGTGATGTGATGACCCTAGTATCCAAACTTAGTTGACATCCTGGTTCTAACGTAAGTATTCCGTCATTGATTAGGGTAATGGAAGATGTCTCTCCCCTGCAAATTAAGTTGAACGTAGTTTCTTTATCCATTACATATAACCAACTGTTTAGATCCCGCAGTAATATCCACACTTTTCTGGGTTTCATTCGTACTACTTCACAATTTCTTTCAATCACAATTTCTTTCAATTTCCTTGTTGTGATTTAGAAGGTTGATTTCGCATTGGGATGTATCGGATTGTAGGTTGTGTAATGGGTGGAGTTTTGAACAGTAATGTAGATCTTCTTCCATCGGTATACATTTATCAAATTCGCTCTGCTGCATTGGATAGTATTTGTCTCGGCCTAGGTTGGTTATAATATAATTTGATGATGGTGCAATGAAGGTAAATTGTTCTTGATAAGGTGTTGGAACGGGTATTATCCTATACACTTGGTAAATTTCCGAGTCTAGTATGGGAATTTTACATTCGAAGATAATATAACTCGTAGTTATTCTCCCGTGAACATTCATTAGTTTGTATAGCTGAAGTAATTGATCTGGGCGTTCACTGGCTGGTAATGTCATTGTTGCAGGTATGTGTTGACGAATATCAGTTAAATGTTTTCTCAATTGTTCGGGAGTTATTATCAGATGATGAGTTGTTCCATGCTGAGTGTTAAGTACAACGTCTAGCAATGAATCTTGAATGTTTTCGATGTTGGTGACATACATATGGGTGGTGAGACCTAGAACTGTTAACAGTTGGGTTTGTTGAACCTTGTCTATGGTAATTTTCATTGTGGAAGTTATATTAGTAACTCTTTCTTGTAGTAATTTAAATTGACTTGTCGTTTGTTGACCTGTAGTTTTAAAGATGTTCAGAGTAGTTTCGACTATTGAGGTTTGATTTCTCAGGAGTCTTCGGGTATATTCATCATTTTGTTTAGTTTTCTCTATCTGGCCTTCAATGTTACGAGCATAGTCCTGGTCTAGTACTCCGAATAGTTGATTTGATAGTTTCCCAACAATGTCAAAAGGTGATCTTTTGACTCTTTCCCCTCTCTCACAAAGGATTTTATTTCTTTCTTCGATGTTCACTACATGTGTCGTTAAGATTGATAATATGTTGAAACACTCTGAAGAGTTCAAAATCTTGCATCCTTGGCCTATCTCGTATACCATATTATGTAATCCCAATAATTGACTCTTGTATGAAGCTAAATTGTAATATGTCAACATTTTCCATTTAGATGAGATAAGATTTACATTGCCATTATTTTCAAAGTAGAGTCCTGGATGGCTTGTGAACGATACATTAGAAACTTGGGCATGTGTTGGCAATGGCCATATGATTGAAGAGAGTGCAATTGACACAATCAGCGAGGGAATTGTGGTGCGTGCCTTTTTTGTTTCAGTTCCGAGTGTTGTTTCGTTTCTTCGTTTTCTGGCTTGATGTCTTTCGATAAGTTCTTCTATTGGTGGTCTGACGGGGATTGAAGTTGGTCGTATTTTAACCCTTTTAATGGGTTTTCTTGGTTTTAATATTGTTGACTGGAGATGGTGACACGTTAGTTGTTTTTGGGTTGCGGCTGGATTCTTCTCGATTGTACATTCAATTTCTGGATTCTCGATTATACTTTTAGTTTCTGGATTTTGCTCTATTGCATCTTTGTTTGGTTTAGTTCTTACTGGTTCATCTGTAGCTAATTTGGATATTTTAGTTATCGGACGAGTTAAATATCCAGACGGCGTTTTAATTGTAGCAACTCGGACATATCCATCTTTTCCAGGGTATGCTGTTTGAACTCTTCCCATACACCAATTTGCGGGAGCAACGTTATCTTCTCGTATGAGAACCAGGTCCCCTTCTGCAATGTTATCTGATGTTTTCGTCCATTTGGGTCGTTTTTGTAGTCTTGTGAGATATTCCGATGACCATCTCTTCCAGAACTGTTGGTTTAGTTTGTTAAGATATTCCCATCGTGTCAGCCGGTTTTCCTTTGTATTAAGGACGTTGTCTGTATCTCAGCAGAACATGTTTGAGCCGATCAGGAAATGTGCTGGGGTTAGAGATTCTAAATCTTCTTGGGTCCCACTCATTGGATATAATGGTCTGGAGTTGAGACAGGCCTCAATTTTTGTAAGTAACGTTGAAAATTCTTCATACGTAAGATGAGTGTCGCCAATTGTCTTTTTTAGGTGAAGTTTTACTGATTTCACTCCAGCTTCCCAGAGTCCGCCGAAATGTGGGGATGCTGGTGGTATAAAGTGCCATGTTACTCCTTGGTTTTCTATGGCCTCATTGAACTTTTCGTTTTGTTTCTTATATTGATTTATGATTTTGGTACTGGCTCCTAGAAAGTTTGTGGCGTTGTCACTGTACAGGTGACTTACCAGTCCTCGTCTTGAACTCATTCTATCGAATGCGGCTAAAAATGTGTCTGTTGATAGATCAGATACTGCTTCAAGGTGAAACGCTTTTGTTGCTAAACATACGAAAACAGCGATATATCCCTTTGTTAGTTTTGCGTTCCGAAGTTTGCTTGTCTTCATCATAAACGGGCCTGCATAGTCTACTCCAGTGTGTGTGAAAGGTCTTGATATAGATACTCGTGGTGCAGGAAGATTTCCCATTAATTGTGTCTGGCTTCGTATGTTAAATCGTTGGCATTTGATACATTTCTTAATGAAGTTGTTCACATCACCTCTTCCTTTTACGATCCAATATCGAGTTAGAATGCATGCCATGGTTAGATCATTTCCACTATGGAGTGTTGCCTTGTGCGCCCAGTCTATGATTAACTTTGCCAAATGTGATTTATGTGGGATTATTACCGGATGTTTTGCATCTGAAGACAGTTGTAAGTTGTGTAGTCTTCCTCCAACCCGTAGTATACCTTCTCGAATGAATGGATTTAGGTTAGTTATGTTGCTTCTAATCGGAAGTGAGCCTTCTTCTTCTAGAACCTTGTATTCTTCGTGTAAGGCCTTTTGTGCTATTTTTATGATGTTGATATGAGCGTTCCTCAGCTCAGCCGTGTTAAGTTTTGAAAGATGTGTTATTTTAATCTTCAATGGTAATAGATTTCGCTTTTGTAAAGCTCCTTTTTCTTCTTGTATTTCTCTGTCTGACATTTTAGAATTTTTTAGCGCTTCTATTCTTGCCTTTATGACGTGGATGTATCTGATGCAGAATGCTATCACCCTTATTGATCGGGTGAGCGATGAAAATTGTAGTGATATCGTCTTGTGGATAGAATTCTTCCTTGGTAGTATGATGTGACGTGATCTTAAGTTCCAGTTCTGTTCTCAGGTTAGAAATTGGTTGGGTTTTCAAAGTTTGTTTTGAGTGCAGCCATACTGGTCCCTTCCACCAAATTGATGCTTCTTTTAGGGAACCTGGGGATGTTCCTCTTGAGGCTAGGTCTGCAGGATTATCTTCTGATTTAACATGTCTCCATGAGTATCTTGAATTTAATCTTTGGATTTCTTGTACTCTGTGCGAAACAAAAGCTTTCCATTTATTTGGCGTTCCGCTTATCCAGGCTAAAGCCACCGTTGAGTCACACCATGCATATGTCTCTATATTCTCGATATCCAGATCTTTTTTTACTTTCCATAGCAAGTTTGCAAGTAGAACCGCTCCACATAATTCTAGTTTGGGTATGGTTAGAGTTTTCTTGCCCTTTTGTTTCTTTTGGTTTGGTGCCACTTTTGATTTAAAAGGTTAATAGGGTTGTTGTAATCTTGTCATTCTTATCTATTGTTCGAATGTATATAGTGGCTCCATAAGCTCTTTCAGATGCATCGCAAAATCCATGAATTTCAATCTTGTTTACAGTACGTGAGTATTTGGTCCATCTTTCTATTTGGATATTTGTTATACTGTTGAGATCGCTTCGATAATCTTCCCATTTCGTTTTCAGTGTGGTGGGGAGTGGATCATCCCAGTCAAGTTTTTCTTCCATCCAAATGTCTTGCATCAACAATTTTGCTCGTAGAACAATTGGTGCTAGCCAGCCTAATGGGTCGAATATGCGGGCGATTTCTGATAGCACATTCCTCTTTGTCCAGGTAGTTTTTGATTCATATGGTTTGACTTCGAACGAAAAGTAGTCTTTCAATGGATGCCACTGAATGCCAAGTGTTTTAACGTATTCTTCTTTGTCTAATTCGAGACTCTTCATGGAATGGACATCTTTTCCCAGTAATCTATTGACATTGCTATTCCACTTATGCAGATGGAATCCACCAGTTTTAAGGAGATTGGTGAGTTGTTTTTTCTGTTCTCTTACTTCTTCAATTGAGTCTCCACCTGACATGACATCATCCACATAGAAGTCTGTTTGTAGAATTTGAGCAGCTTGTGGATAATTCTTTCCTTCATCTTCTGCTAGTTGTTTCAGTGTTCTTATTGCCAGATATGGTGCTGATGCTGTTCCATAGGTGACAGTGTTTAGTTCATACTCCATGATTTCTTCTTGTGGGGAGTTTCTCCATAAGATCCGTTGGTATTTACGATCTGGGAGGTCGATTAAGATTTGTCGGTACATCTTTTGTATGTCAGCTGAGAACACAATTTTGTGTTTTCGCCATCGTATGAGGATTGAAGTGAGGTCTTCTTGTATTTTGGGTCCTGTATGCATTAGTTGGTTAAGACTGTTTTCTGTAGAAGATTTCGCTGAGGCATCAAATACTACTCTTAATTTTGTAGTTGAGCTGTTTGGATTGCTAACAGCGTGGTGTGGTAGGTAGTATGCTCCTTGCTCATTGCTTGTTCTGCATTTGCTCATGTGTCCTAACTCGATATACTCTTTCATAAAGGTTCGGTAATCTTCTGCTAGTTTCTGGTTTTTTGCAAAGCTTCTTTCCATGTGTAATAATCTTGCTATTGCTCTCTTCTTTGATTGATTGTTTGCAATTTCGTGTTCGGGTTGAACTTCGAAAGGTATCCTTACAATATACCTTCCATCTTTGTTACGTGCTACTGTTTTCTTGTAGTATTCTTCGCATGTTGATTCATTGTTTTGGTCCTCTTGTGCTTCCGTTCCAAGTTCTTCAGATTCCCAGAACTTGCGTACTTGACTGTCCAAATCAGTCAGTGTTATATGACATGACAATGATAGTTGTTGAGTATTGTTACCAGTATTTCCAGGTATAATCCATCCAAATATTGTCTGTTGGGCTATAGGTGAGCCTGGCTTTCCCTTGATGACTCCTTCCTGGAGTATTTCGGCAATAATTTCTGCACCCACAATCATGTCGATTTTGCCTGGGACGTTGTATGTAGGATCAGCTAGTAATAATTTTTGCAAGTGCTCCCATTCGGTTGTTATACGTGTGGAGTGTTTTTGTTACATTTTTTAGGACATATGCAGTGGTACAAATGTTTGGATTGCTGCTTAGTGTGATATTCACCTTGTACTTTACTATTGATACCTCGTTCGAGCCAAGTCCGGATACCGTTGCATCCACTTTTGTTTTTGGTAGCTGTAGTTTGTTTGCCACATCTTCGGTGATAAAGGATGCCTGCGAACCTTTGTCGATCAATGCTCTGACACATTGTTCGTTGTTGTTAGGTCCACTTATTTTGATAAGTGCAGTTGCAAGGAGGACATTATTGTCCGTTGTGAAGTTGTGGGACTGCAGTCTACCTGACTGCGTTGGTTTTTCGAGAGCCATTGCACGCCTCGGTATTTCGGAAATTTGTTCAAGGTGCACAAACGTGTGGTGCTTCCTATGACATCTTTGACAACGTTTCCTTGATAAGCAATTGGAGGTAAAATGTCCTGGTTTCAAGCAATTTATGCACAGCTTCTTGTCTCTGGCAAACTCATTTCTCTGGTGTACTCCTTTTTGCAAGAAAGCTCTGCAGTTGTATATCGGATGATCTCCTCTGCATGCCTCGCATTTGGTGGGATGTATGGTTGTATGGTACGTCTTTGGTTGGTATTGCTTCTTGAATTCTTTTCGAAACGGGTTTTCATTAGTTGTTTCCATTGATTGGAATCTCTTTTCGATGAACTGCAGCAATGGTTCCAATTCTTGAATATCCCTGGGTTTTGTTAGTGACTGTTCGTATAATATTTGTGATTCTTTGTCTAATTTTTGTAGAATCATGAAAGCCACTAATGTCCCCCAGTTGGTTGTTTCTATGCCCAAGTTTTTGATGGCAGCCATACATTCCTGGGTTGTGTCCAGTAATTTCTTCAGTGAGGTTGCTGAGTCTGTTGTGGCACATGGTTGGTTCATCAGTTTTATATGTTGAAGCCGCTTGTTGTTGAACCTTTGTTCTATAAGTTGCCATGCAGTTGAGTAGTTTTCTGCTGTGACTTGCAGATGTTGGTTTATGTTTCTTGGCTCATCTGTCAAGTGTGTCTTTAGATATTGCATTTTTTGGATAGGGTTTAAAGATTTGTTGTTGTGTACCAGAGTCTTGAATAGATCATGGAACGATGGCCACGAGTCATAACGACCATTGTATGTTGGTATGTTTATTCGCTCAAGTTTGATCTCATTGCTGTTTTCCTGCTGGTTTTTCTCATTAGTTTTTTCCTTGGTTGCGACTGTTATTTCCTGGTACAAGGTTTCTATTTCAGCATATTTATCTTCCTGAAGGTAGTTTGACTCGTCTGGACTCATCGCGTTTTCTATGATGTCATCGTGATTCGACATGATGTCTCTCCAATATTGCTCTAATGTTTTAAGATATTGTTCGTATGCAACTGTGTGAGGCCTTCTTTCATTTTGTTGTAGAGGCGTACAAATACGGCTATTTTATTTTCCTGCCGTTCGTATCGTTGTTGTTGTTGTGGATTTATTTCGGTTTTGTTTTTGCTTGATTTATCTTTTGATGGTATTGTATCAAGGATTGCTCCATGAGCATCCTCAATTAATTTTAACATTTCTTCGTATAGGTTATTTATTTCATCAAAATAACCTTCAGAATTATATTGGTGTTCTTCTTCTTTATATATTTCATGGATCACCGTGTCATTAAGAACGAATTTATCCCATTGTTCCTTTAAAGCTTGGCGTTGCTTTGTCAGATAATCTCGGGTTATTCTATTTTTTGGTGCCTTTTTAAAGTTTCTTAGTAGACTTTTGATTAACTCTCCAGTCTCACTTTGTTTTGCTGCAATTTTTTCCATTTTTGCTGATTTCGCTTGATGCTGTAGTAAGATTGTTGGTGCTTCGGTTTTTATTTTTCAATTGTTGTAACGCCTTTGTCGGTTGATTGATTTCTTAGTGTTAGCCCTAAGAACGTTTTTTTTTTTTGTTGTTCGGTTGAGCCCCCAGAATGTTGACTTTGAATCGATCTTACCACGGGTGGGGGATCGAAGCAAAGAGTGAGAACACGCGTTTTTGGTTATAAAACTTATTCTGATTTATTGTCTGCAACTTAGGTCTATTTATACTAGAATTAATGCTTACTTTTGCTTTATTTTAACTCCAATATATACATTTCTTATAACTATTTTAAAACCCAATTTATTACAACATATTGCTTATATGAATAATTTTTGATTGACCTATTAAGCGATTAAATTATAAATACACGGAAAGCAAATCAAAACATAAATAATACAATTATTGATGACAGTGCGCTTTAATGCAACACATTATACAGTTAAGGTATATTGCTGTGAGTCAGTATACTGCGCCTGCTGTTGCTGCCGTGGGAATTTGGTGTTATGTTTAATGTTGTTATTGATTACTGTTGATAGGTACTTTCAACAGGACCGTTTGATATTTATCCACTTTGGGGGTAAAACTGAAGAACTCAGTCGTGGATTTATTTAACAGTTCTTTAATTATTTTATGCTGCGCCACTGTTGAGCAGTGGATAGCATGTCTATCTTTGCTTAAGCATTTAATAAAAAAGTTTTGGCCTATGGCCGACTTACACAGGTTTATGGTTTCCTGTAACTCCATTTTGTAAGTGTTAATTGGTGGCACCTTTTCTATTTTATTTTGGGGCGGCTGTGGCTGCTGCTGGTGATCTATCTGCTGCTGCTGACTCCGCTCCTCTGGTTTTTGTTGCTGCTGCTGTTGCTGTTGTTTTGTGCGTTGCACCTTCGGTTGCCGCTGTGGTTGTTCGGTTGAAAGCTGTTGTTGTTGCTGCACTTGTTGGCTCTGCTGTGGCAGTTGCTGTTGTTGCTGCAGAGTTAGCCTTTGCTCTGGCTGTGCCAGCTCTTGTTGTGGTGCTGCTTTTGTAGGTGCTGCTTTTGGTGGCACTGTTTTTGGTGGCCCATGTAGCGCTTTTTTCTTTTCGCGCTCCTGTCTCCCGTTCTCTTCGAGCTTCTTGTTTATAGTTTAAGGCTTGAATTAGAGGGGTAACTATGGCGTTAAGCCTTTCCATTTCCTCCCGAATGGCATCGATTTTTTCACTGATGGCTTTTTCATCAAGTGCAATTGTTGCGACTTGCGCCCCATCTTCCTCTTCGGAGGACGCCTCTGGTGAGGTTAAGTCCACCAGCAGGTTGCTGGTGTGAATACTCCCTCGCCACCTTCTGACATGTATTCAATGTCGTCATCGGATGGCGAGGAATCCAATTGTTGTAAGATTTTTGCTGCTGCTGACGTCTTCGCTGTGCGCGCCGTCTCTTTCACCCCGGCTGGCAACTGGGCTGAGGTGGTGGTGGAGCGGCGCTTGACGAGGTTCGACGCACAGCTTATCCTCTTTCTCCTCATATTCTTGATATCGGCTGTTGGTGCCGTTGCTGTTTTTGCCGTTGTTGCTACGGCGGTTGTTGATGGCATGGCTGGTGGTGCCATAGCTTGCTAGGTTGTTGTTGTTGGTGATACGGCACTAGTCGTGGCTTTAGCTGGTGGTGCCCTAGCTGGTTTTATTGTTGTTGCTGGGGTACCTTTCGATGTCCCCGCGGTGTTGTTGGTTAGCATTTGCTGCTCTTCCCACTCGATGAAGTTTTCTACTTCACGATTGTGAAAAAAAGCAGCCAAATAATTTTTGCCCGACTGGGATTCAGGTTGTCGGTCTGCCACCTCTTCCTCTGTGCTATTGGCCATATTGAAAATAGCTTGACTGTAATTAAACTTTAACTCTTCACTCCGAAATATTTAATTTAAATAAACTGGGGAACCCGAAAACGTCTAAACACTTCTACAGTACGAGATCGACTGAGCAGTTCGAAGGTTTCGTATTACACATTGCACTTGACATACTCTATTGTAGTGCAGTTATTTGTTTACATTTCTGCATTCGGTACAATAGAGGCGCGCATATGGCTTGAGTCATTGTGGGGTGCATAAGTGAAGCATTGTTCTATAATAACGAAATAGAAATTATGCTTGGTTGGTGTTTTATTTCATGGTTCTTTGGTTGGGTGACTGGTCGATGGGAGTTGGTTCTGAATGAACAATAATGCAAGATTTATTTGGGGTTTGAGAGTAGTTGTGGCTCTTGGGTCACAACATCCTCCCCCTCTTGAAAAAAAAGTAAATTCGTAGCCTAAGAAAAAAGGTTAGGAATTTTTGCAAAAACGTGTAGAGTTGAACCAAGTTCGAAGATGTCTAGAGTTTTACAAAACAATTTTTTTTTACAAATGCATGTTTGTTTTTATTGTATCACTAGTTTATATAATAAATAATAATATGGTCACATTTTCAAATTATTATTGTTATTAATTCGTTTATTTAGTTATACACAGACACATTTAATAATTCAGTGAATGTATATATTTTGTAATATACAGTTTATTATATCGATCTTCTTAAACAATTGTTCTTTACTGTTTTATGATTATAAGTAATAAAAAGAAAAAAAACTTCTAAAGAGATTTTGTTTTCAAATTATATGTATTTTATATGTATTTTACATGTATGCATATAAACATTCATGATTTTTTTTATAATATAATATAATATAATATAATTGTACTTGAAAAGTGGATGACATTAAAATTCTAGTTATAATAATTTATTGTTAATAATGATATAATGACATAATATATTTTTTTTAATTGCTTAACACAAAAATTGGCATTTCGTTTTCCTTTTTGTTCATCTGGACAATATTACCTTTTT
The DNA here is from genome assembly GCA_946251815.1 of Dasysyrphus albostriatus. Taxonomy (NCBI): domain Eukaryota; kingdom Metazoa; phylum Arthropoda; class Insecta; order Diptera; family Syrphidae; genus Dasysyrphus; species Dasysyrphus albostriatus. The sequence continues at coordinate 105,149,454 of OX276335.1, read as the reverse complement.
CTAAACTCTTTGTTTTAATTTATATGTATTGTATCGTCTGTAGCAAAGTGATATTAAGAGAATCGTGAAGATTATTCTCGTATATATAACCGTATAGTGATGTAAGTCATGTTTGTCTATTGTTTTAAAGGGTGTTAGTTCTTTAGTTTTTTTTTAAATTGTATATTTTTTGATAGAAGTTTTAGTTCGTCTTGACTAGAATATTTAATGAATGTAACCTCGGGTTTTGCTTCGTTTTTCGGGTAGTTGTTCTTAATTTCAGAAATATTTAAAGCAGGGATGAAGGAATTATAGACAAAAGTAGATTTTTCGTTTTTAGACCGTATAGTGATATCTTTCGATTTTAGGAGGACTTTATCTCCTACGTTTAATATTTTGCGTCTAGTATTTTTGTCGTAAAGAATCTTTGATTTTTCCTTTTTTTTTTAAGGATAGAGTTTGCTCTCTCATATCCGCACTGTAATCTAGCCTTAAGTTCGTTAACGTAGTTATCATAGTTATAAGAAATCTTAGGTTTTTGTGACTGAACACTTGGGATATTAGCGGGGAATCCGTATGAGTTCATAGGGTGAAAATCCAGTACTACTGTGTGGTGTTGTATTATATACAAACATAGAATAAGGGACCCAGATATCCCATGACAAAGGATCTTGGTTTACATAGTGTCTTAGGTATTCGGCTTATGTTCTATGGCTTCGTTCCAATGCTCCATTTGTCTGAGGATGGTAAGGCGTTGTATTCAACTTTTTTATCTTCATTAGACTGCACATTTCTTTGAAAAGATCACTTAAGAAATTTGTTCCTTGATTAGTCAAAAGAGAGAGAGAGGGATTTCGTGGCGACAAACTATAATTTCCACGAATGTTGTAGCTACAGTTGAAGCTTCAGCATTTTGTATTGGCATAGCTTCTGAAAACTTTGTCAAATCATCCAGGGGCGGAGCAAAATCGCATCGTCACCTCCAAGTGGTGCCCGCTGGATAGCCAATTAGGTGAACTAACGACGAGCGTTGGATCTATTGGATCCAAGAGCTGAGACACCTGAGTTACCTTCTCAGGAACTAGGAGCATAAGATAAGACATCGCTCTGAAGAACCAGCTCTCCATGAAACCCAAGAGCGTCTGACGCATATTGTGCGGTTAATTGGTCAGCGTCTGATCCCATAGGGGCGGCTGTATTTAAGACCTTGAATAGAAGAAGTAACTAAGCTATTTATGGGTAACAAACAAAAGTTACAAAAAACAAACATGGCAATGAATAAAACAAACAGATACATTACCCCAGGTGGCAATCCAGATAAACTGGTAAATCCACTCTCTTCGGAGATCGGTCCTACGGATTCTGGGGAGGACCAATTATTGCTAGTAGGAAGTAGACGGAGTTCTAAAACACTGAGGACTCCGCCAAAAATATTCCCAAGGGTTACTCCATCGAAAACCCTTACCGAAAAATCAAATGACAAAGAAGTCATTAACGAAAAAGGAACCAAAATCTATGAAAAGATCGAGATAAAAGATCCGCAGTGTTCCAAAACAAGCAACGAGATCCACCAAGTTGAATCCGAAAATTATTTCGAGGAATGGCAAACAGAAATAATGGCCAGAAAGAAACTTGAAGTCCTCGTTGAAAGTCTTCAGCAACAAATTAAGAGACTTGAAGAAAAAGTCAGCTTGCTAGACAAGAAAACATCAAAAAATGACAGCAAGACTAGCCCAAAAATACTTGTGAAAAGCCCACCAAAAACCATTGAGTTTCATACTGATGAGGAAGAGCTTCTTTTTGAAACAGATAGTAACAGAAATAAACGTAAATCCAAGAAACGGAAAGCAGAGGGTAGCCCAGAGACTGTTCAAAAACTTAAACAGGTAACTTCAAAAGCGGATATTGCTGCAACAGCGAAAACATCAAACAATGAAATAAAAGATGTATCCCAAAAGAAGTCTTTTGCTAAAGGTACTAGGCAAACTGCACCACCTCCAATCATGATTTCCGAATTGATAATGTTTGGTGAGCTTAAGAACATAGTAGGAAAATGCACTAATAAGGCATGTAAATATACATCATACTCGTACAATAAAGACAATTGGAAAGTCATTGTTGATGCGTATAGATCTATCACTGAAGAATTGAACAAAAAGAAAATTCAGTGGCACTCGTACGAAAATAAAGCTACAAGGCCGATAAAGGTAGTAGCAAGAGGCCTCCACTCTTCATGTGTTGCCAAAGATATTGTCGAAGATCTTATTCAAAAAGGTTTCCAAGCTCTCGATGCGAATAATCTTATTAAAAATGAGGTAATCAAAGACTCCACTGGGGTCTCAATGACAGCAAAAAGATCTCTACCATTGTTTATGCTGACCTTTGAAAATAAAGAAAGTCTCGATAAGATTTACAGTATAAAATCAATTATGGGCATAGTTGTCAAAATTGAACCACTGCGAAAGTCAAAAATTGTTCCACAATGCAAACGCTGTCAAGCCTTTGGGCATACACAAAAATACTGCAATCGTGAGTTTGCTTGTGTCAAATGCGAAGGCAAGCATGCAACTAAAAACTGTCCCATGGGCAGAGAACAGAAAGCGAAATGTGTTAACTGTCAAGGCAACCATCCTGCAAGTTACAGAGGATGTCCAGTTGCCAAAAAATTCCAAGACACAAAAAGAAAAAACAAAACTGGGAACAAGCTAAGAAACCCAATAATCACAAAAGCAATAGTTGAAAGCAAAAGAGTAGCCGTTGAAAACAAAACTAAAAATCAACCGCCAAAAGCAATTGCACTAAGCAAAAGTGATGAAAATAAATCCTATTCCCAGATTGTTAAAAATGTGCGGAAAAACGAAGAAACATCTATTAAAGAAATGCTTGAACTTATCCTGAAAAGGATTGACAAACAAGATTTAAACATAAAACAGCTAAGCGAAGAAGTCGCTCTTAAGAAACAATGATGGACAGAACACTCAAAATCGCAACATGGAATGCAAACGGTCTTTTACAACATGTATCAGAACTAAACATCTTTTTAGACATAGAGCATATAGACATTTGTTTGGTGTCCGAAACTCACCTCGCTATAGAACAAAATCTTGATAATAAATTACCTAACTATACGTGTTATCACGCTCCGCACCCAGCTGACAAAGCTAGGGGAGGATCAGCAATACTAATAAAAAGTGCTTAACACACTATGAAGAGCCTAAGTTTAGTAATGAAAACATGCCAGTAACAACAGTTAGTATTGGTATAAAAAAAAAGAGTTTAAGATAGCATCTATATACTGCCCTCCGAGGCGCTCTCCAACTGAAGAAGACTATGCAGAACTCCTAAATTTGTTAGGACATAACTTCCTTGTTGGTGGCGACTTCAATGCTAAACACACCCAATGGGGATCTAGGCTCATAACAACGAAAGGCAAACTGCTATATCAAGCAGGCCGCAAATACAACTGCGAATTTTATTCTTCTGGCTCGCCAACATATTGGCCATCTGATTCTAACAAAATACCAGACCTTATAGACTTTTTCGTAGTAAAAGGTATTAAACGAAACCATATAAGTGTCGAAGGTAATTACGATTTATCGTCAGATCATACTCCAGTAATATTATCACTGAGCGAAGCAGAAATAATAGAAAAAAGTAATCCTAAGCTCGTGAACAAAAGAACAAACTGGAACGAATTCAGAGATATACTTGAAAGTTTTATGAACCTAAGATTCCCTATGCAAACAATTGAACAGATTGATCATGAAGTAGAACAATTTATTGCTGATGTGCAACAGGCTGCAGAAAGTACTCCAACAATTTCGAACTCAAGAGAAAAAGAAAGGAGCTGATCTTGGAGAAAAGAAGAGCTCGAAGAAAATGGCAAGCTACGAGATTTCCAGGTGATAAGGCAGTTTTTAACCGTCTTAACAATGAACTAAAGAAAAGAATCTGTGAATTTGAAAGTGATTCACTTAGTAGATTCCTGAATAGTCTGACGGCGGATGCTTCTACGGAACACTCCTTATGGAAAGCAGCTAAGCGCCAAAAAAGACCACAGGCACAAAACCCGCCAGTAAAAACTCAAGATGGTAAATGGATCGGAAACCCAAAACAAAAGGCTGATCTCTTCGCTGAACATCTCGCGAATGTTTTTAAGCCATTTCCAGCAAGCACAGCTACAGATAACTTACAGTTTGTTGATAGAAACGACGAATGTGAAATTCCTTTTGTCACGCTCAAAGAAGTAAGAAGTATGTGTCAACATAAGTTGTCTAACAAAAAATCACCAGGGTACGATTTAATAACTGCTCAGGTTTTGAAAGAAATGCCTTCTATAGCCTTCAAAAAACTCCAATTTATAATAAATGCATGCCTTAAACAAAGATATGTGCCACATCATTGGAAATTTGCAGAAGTCATTGTTATACCTAAACAAGGTAAGCCACCAACAGAAGTAACATCTTACAGACCTATTTCGCTTAAACCAATCATGGCAAAAGTTTTCGAAAAACTGCTTCTGAAAAGACTAAGCAAAATAATAGAAGAAAGAAGACTAATTCCGAGACATCAGTTTGGATTTAGAAATAAACATTCCACGATAGACCAAGTGCATCGGATTACGGATGTTGTGGAAAAGGCACTTGAAGAAAAACAAGTATGCTCGGCTATATTCTTAAATGTTGCTCAAGCCTTTGACAAGGTTTGGCACTTGGGACTTGAGTACAAACTGCAAAGGGATCTTCCCAGGCAGTACTACGAAATACTGAAATCCTACGTTACGAACCGACTCTTTAGAGTGCGGTACGACCAAAATTACTAGGAACTAAGGAAAATTGAAGTCGGTGTACCACAAGGAAGTGTCCTAGGACCAACCCTGTATCTGTTATATACAAGGGATATTCCAGTGGACATCAACGCTATCATGGCCACCTTTGCTGATGATACTGCAATATTGGTGCCAGATAAATCCGTTACGAAGGCTACACAAAAACTGCAAAATGCAGTCGATAAAGTTAGTGATTGGACGCAAAAATGGCATATCAAACTAAATGAAACAAAATCGACGCATATAAACTTTACAAACAAAAAAATAAACAATGTCCCAATTCTTATAAACAGTACCACAGTACCTTACTCCAATACTGCCAAATACCTTGGAATGACTTTGGATGCAAAGCTTAAATGGAAAGAGCACATCAAAAAGAAAAAAGACGAGCTAAACTTGAAGTACAGAAAAATGTACTGGTTACTAGGAAAGAACTCTGACCTATCTATCCAGAACAAACTAATGTTATATAAGCAAGTACTGAAACCCGTTTGGACATATGGCATCCAACTATGGGGCTGTACAAAGAAAACAAATGCTGAACCCATCCAAAAATTCCAAAGCAAGGTCCTTCGCGGAATAATAAATGCCCCTTGGTATATAAGATATAGCGATCTACATCGTGACCTTCAAATTGAAATGGTTACAGAAGTGGTTAAAAAACACGCTGTATCACAAAATCAGCGACTGCAAAGTCATACCAACTCCGAAATGGAGACCGTCTTAAATGTACGAGACAATGTTCGGAGATTAAGAAGAACCAAGCCTCATGATCTGATGGTCTAAAAGCTATGGAAAGTGTTATAACTTAAACTTTTCACAATGCGACTGATAAATTAAGAAAGAAAAATCGTTTGTCGATCTTTCATAGATTGGTCCTGATTCACCGGTGGTTTTAGTACGGTAAGAGTCCCACACTACTTGGTACCGATTCTTACCGAGTGTCTTTTGAAGATTTCCATCGGATAAAAAAAAAAAAAAAAAAATCATCCAGGAATGTAAGTAAGTATTTGTGTCCACTATAACTAACGAGAAGTGGTCCAACTATGTCTAGAGCGACTCTTTCAAATGTTCTAACACTAGTGGTTCATGGGGACTGGTGGGTTTTTTCTACTTTTATTCCGTTGACAAGATGTGCATACGCTCACATGGTTTTGTACATCAGCTTTCATGTTTGGCCAGAAGTATTTCGCCTTCAGTCGGTTATACATTTGTGACACACCTTGGTGTCCTCCGAATGGGCAATCATGGTACTCTGTCAAAATCTTTGAAATTGTCTCTGGATCATTCAAGGAAATCCTTTCGTCTATGTGTAGATATATGTCTAATGTCATATCTCCGAAAACTTTATTCAGTATATTTTTGAAGGTATGTCTAACTTGGTTATCTGGGATATGTAGTGAAAAAGAAATAGTTTTTTCGTCTTTAATTAGATCTTTAATTGTTTGGAGACTTTTTCCGGTTATATCTTCGTCCTTCGTCGTTCGGAACGGTAAGGGTAACGTAACGACAATTAAAGAATTATATACATTGATTTTGCCTACAGGGGGTTTTGTAAAATTTTCTATCCTTTTTGCTAGAGATTGCTCATCTGTTGAGTCTATTAAGGGTAGAGTTATGATTTTGTGGTTTGAATTTTTATTTATATATATATAGAGTCGAATTTTTCAATTATATTGGATTTGGGTCTAGAGTCACTAATAGCTGTATTTGTTTTACTTTGTTTGTTATCTTCATTAAGTCTTTGTTTTTGACCTCGAGTTACAACCATTATTTTATTTCCTTTATTTTCTACCGATTCACTTATGTTTCGACTCAAAGCATCCGCGTTTAAATTGATTTTCCCTGGTTTATGCTTAATTGTGTATTCATACTCAGATAGTAAGATTTTCCATCTTGCTAGTCTGGACATAGGATCTTTACGGGAAAATAACCATTGTAGAGGTTTGTGATCAGTACAAATAATAAATGGTCTACCGTAAAAGTAGGGACGAAATTGTTGTATACCATAAACGATTGCGAGTAATTCTTTTTCTGTAGTGTTATATTTGATTTCCGTATCATTCAACGTTTTGCTTGCAAAAGATATCGGTTTGTCTTGTCCGATGGGGCCTTGTGACAAAATAGCTCATATTCCGATATAGCTAGCATCTGTGGTCACAATTAATTCTTCTTTGAAATTGGGGTAGGCTAAAACTGGAGGATTTATTAGTTTGTTTTTCAGATCTCTGAAAGCTTCATCGCAGAAGGCATCCCACTTAAAAACACAATTTTTCTTTAGCAGCTTCGTAAGAGATTTTGCTATCGTAGAAAAGTTTTCTATAAACTTTCTATAATAGCCAACGAAACCTAGAAAAGATTTTATACCCTTAGCATTTTTAGGTGTAGGATATGTTCTGACGGCTTTATTTTGGATCTGGTTTTAGTCCATCTTCAGAAATAAGATGTCCCAGATACAAAAGCTACAGATACAAAAAGAACTTTCCTTAGCTTGGGGTTAACATCTTTAAGGTCATACCCATATAGAACTATGTCGTCCATAGAGACAAAGCAATCGAACCCTTGCAAGCCTGTGAGAACATTGTTCATCAAGTGTTGAAAGGTTGCAGGAGCAATTTTTAAACCAAATGGCATCCGATTATACTCATAATGGCCAAAGGGAGTGCTTAATGCAGTCTTGCATCGATCTTTATCGTCCATCAAGATTTGGTGAAATCCTTTAGCCAAATCCAAAGTGCTGAAATATTTAGCTCTACCAATTGATCGAATATGTCACTAATATTTGGTAATGGGTATGCATCGCTGACTGTTAAGTCGTTCAGTTTCCTGAAATCTACAACTACCCTCCAGCGTTTGCTTCCATGACATCCAGGTTTCTTTGGAACGAGTAGCAAGGGTGAGTTCCAGGGACTGGAGCTTGCTCGTACGATGTCATTGTCTAACATTTCTTATACCTGTTTATGGATTTCCTCCTTTTGGCTTTCTGGGAGTCGATAAGGTTTTATGTAAAGGGGGGGTTTACTCTCATCAGTACCGATTTTATGTGTAATGGAATCGGTGTTGGTGAGGTGATCTCCCTCTAGATAGAACAATTCGTTGTACTCTTTACAAATCTTGAGGATCGATTCCTTCTCTTCGGTTTGCAATGGTCTAACACCAACATTGATTCTAGTTTCTCCATTCGTTTTTCTATTTTGTTGCGGAAGTTACTTATATCAGCTTGGTCGTACTCATCTAAGTTATCATAATTCAAATTTATATTGTTTATTTCTATCGTTTTTTCAGTTTCTAGTTTCATTGCTAGTATCTTTATATCTGGTCTAACAATGCTTTCACCTAGATAAACACCTGGGATAATTTGGTGTTTCTGAACAACAATGTTTTCGGGAGTATTATCATGTTTAGTAAATGGAACCTCAAATCATTTGTTGACTACGGGGTGAAAGGGTTATTAATGAATTTGAAAAATTGTTTATATTGATACTTTTGGATATATCTTCCTTTAAATTTTCTTTGGTTACTGCTTCAGCCGCTTTTTTGTCTGAAATCTTTTTAATTTTCGCTTCAGTTTCCTCGCCTTTTTGGCTTTCGTTGTCTGAACTCTTTTTATACTACCTGCTACACCATCTATCAGTGTAGTCTCATTGGTAGTTTGACCTTCTTCTTTTGACAAAGAGGGCGGCGATGATTCTCTGCTGCTGGAATCAGTATCCATGTTATGCTTATCGGAATTTCGGTTGATGGTGGCTTTATTGGATTTTAGAACAGAATCGTTCTCAGCCTTATCATCACCTTTCGATTCCAAATCGTAGCCCGTAGGCACCGCCTCGTGAGGGGTAGCTTTTTGGATACCTTTTTCTGCCACAGAGTCATCACTCAGACTCATGTCGTTAATTTCTAATATCCCTTTTTTATAGTTCACCTTACATTTGTGCTTACTGAGGAAGTCGTTCCCCAGTTTGCCATCGTAAGTTAAATTAATTCTTTCCGTTAAAACCTGGAAAGGGTGTTTTAACGAAAGACTCTTCTTCGTTTACTATAATTGAGTCTAATATTTCACCTAGGTTGAAGACTGAACTACCCGAGATCGTGGATAACGAGCAGGATTTTGCTTGTTTCGCGTTTACCCCCGGTCTGTATTTGTACAGGCTGACTTCCGCTCCAGTGTCAACTAAGAATGTGGAGTATATTTTGTCCGAAGGCCGGAATTGAATTCGTATGACAGGTTCGTAGAATTCAGGGCAAAGCGAAATTGTTAAACATTTTATTTTTAATGTTGTGGGTCGGTTGTCAACTCCAGTCGGGATGGATGACTCATCTCTTCCTCCCGAGCATATTCGTTTTCCGAATTTTGAGGATAAAAATCCTTACCAGATCTCCAATTCTTATACCCTTGTCTGGCATTGTATTGCCGGATGTTGGTAGAATTTTGATTAGGTTTGTTCTGCGAGTTGTCCCTTAATGGGTTAGGGTTGCTCTGACCGAGCTGGGACCGTTTTAACCTACAGTCTGCTTTTCGATGATTGGGGTTTTTGCAATACCCACAGCTGACCCGTTGTACTTCCCTTTTTTTATATATGTGGGTTTGTATTGTTTGCCGTCCTGTTAGGATAACTATAACAATGTGCACTTGTATGACCCACTTTGTGACAGATTTGACACGTTGGACGTATCGAAGATGAGAAGTTTGCAGAACTTGTGGAAGGGCTAACCCGTTCTAATCAGTTCAAATGCTCTTCTGCGTAGAGAATGGATTTCTTTAAATCTGTTTCTCCATGAGCCTGTACCATAAACCTAAGGTTTTGGTTCCGGATGCCGTCCTCGAAAGTTTGAATAGCTAGTTTGTCATTTTCCTTGAAAAGGAAATTCCTAACTGACTCTTCCGTGGAACTGGCATAGGTTGCAGAGTTAAGCGCATTTAAGAGTTGACCGACACGGTCACCGAACTCCTTAAGTGTCTCCTTTCCCCGTTGCCGAGCTGAAATCAACTCGTTTTGGGCTGAGGACCGAGATTTAACTGAGGAATATTCCTTCTTTAAAAGTAAATGAAGATCTTCCCACTTCTCTATGGTTTTAAACTGAATGAATTCAAAAGCTGGCCCTTCAAGCCTAGTTTTTACTATGCTGAGGAACAGTTTCTGCTCATCGGCCTTTACCGATTTAAAGAGTATATCCCCGCATGCAAGAAATTTCGTGAGATTCTCCGAATTTCCGTCGAAGATCGGGACGATATCTATTATGTCTTTTAGATTCATTTTATATTCTGTCATTTTAGTTGTATTAATAAACGTATGGAAGGGTAAATTCTTAAAAAGACTAGCTTTAAGTTTCTGATTTCGGGTCGTAATTTTGGAAATTTATTTATTTTTCAAGAGAGTAAAAAGAAGAAAAAAAACTATAGGTCCAGGTAGAACAAAATGAAAGTTGAACAAACGAATAAATAATAAAAAAAATGTTTGTATGTGTATGTATAGGTATAATATAAATACTACTAATTGTTTGTTGTGGTATTGTCGATGCTGTTGCTCCTGATGTTATTATTGTTACTGCAGTTGTTTCTTGTTGTTGTTTTTGCTGCTGCTACGGTTGTTATTGCTGTTGCTTTTAGTGCTGCTACTGTTGCTGTTGCCAGGCAAGCTTCACGCCCTATAGCTGATTATTACAGCCTGGTCTTTATCACTGCCTAAATATTGCCTCCGGCGTCCGCTTGGGAATTCGCCAGGTCTTACTTTAATAGGTCTTTTTTTTCACTGCCTAAATCTTTAGGACTTTTTTTTCACTGCCTAAATTTTTAGGACTTTTTTTTTCACTGCCTAAATTTTCAGGACTTTTCACACACATACAAAATTTAAAACTTTCTGGTGTCTAGCCCCAGAACGCCTCAAGAATGTTTTTTTGTATTTGGGATTTTTATTTAGGTATCCCACCGCCGCCACCAATGTTACGGTTCACCGTGCTTCCGTTTTCGTCAAACGGGAAGAGTGAATTCGGAGAGTTAAATAAAAACAAATTTGATTTAGTTTTCTTTTATTTAATTTTATTATTTGCTTTTAATAGAGAATAAGGCCCTCTGTCTTTAGCTAGGCTGCAACCTTATCTCTTTAATGTGTGAATATTAACTCTGCCCTTCTTCCCATTTGGTTCTCTATTTATTAGTTTTACCATCACCAAAACCAGGTCACTTACCATCCCCAGAACCATGTCACTACAATTCAGTTCACCAGGCCACACACACCGTGGTCATAATTCTTCATTTATCGTTACGTATAACATGCTTAAACCTTTATGCCGATCGTATGGTGACCCACTCAAGAACTTCTGGGTGTGTCATCATCGATCGCAGTTCGAAGGTTTCGTATTACACATTGCACTTGACATACTCTATTTTGTTTGTTTACATTTCTGCATTCGTTACAATAAAGGTGCACATATGGCTGGAGTCATTGTGGGGTGCAAAAGTGAAGCATTGTTCTATAATAAAAACGAAATAGAAATTATACTTGGTTGGTGTTTAATTACATGGTTCTTTGGCTGGGTGACTGGTCGATGGGAGTTGGTTTTGAATGAACAATAATGCAAGATTTATTTGGGGTTTGAGAATAGTTGTGGCTTTTGGGTCTCAACAAACTTTTTATGCTCGAGTGGGATTGACGGGGACTTTTGGCAGTTGATTTTATGCCAAAAAGAACGTCCTTTTCAATTTTCAGTCTTATCGGAATTTTGGCTAATTCAAATGTCTATTTTGACGGACTATCCCGCGATTCAAAAAATAGGTTTCGTACAATTTTGTTTTCAAATAAATCAATTTATAAGATAAAGATTTTTTTTTTATGTAGATGATAAGCAAATGACTCAATTTGAAATGAAAGCTCTGAATTTGTATTTTACCCTGCGGCCAGACGAGCCAGTACTGGCTAGCCAATTGGCTACATACACTAACTGTCAAATTCCTTTTCGTGTATTTGCTGTGACGTAGGCGGCATGCTGTACTGGCTTCTATACTGGCCAGGGTTCGGATGTTAATCCAAATGGAATAAATGTACACCGAATTTAGGGAAAGAAATAACCAGTACTGGCTAGCCAATTGGCTACATACACTAACTGTCAAATTCCTTTTCGTGTATTTGCTGTGACGTAGGCGGCATGCTGTACTGGCTTCTATACTGGCCAGGGTTCGGATGTTAATCCAAATGGAATAAATGTACTCCGAATTTAGGGAAAGAAATAACTGCTACGATATTCCGCTCTTTCAAAATTAAATGAACTAAAAACACAATACTGCTATGCGAACAAACTTGCAAAAGAACAGAGCGTTACGAATCTTTTGCGATGGTTCTGTACGGAGACTTAGCTAATTCGAAACCGCAAGTAGTGAGTGAGATGAGTCACTTTTCGCCGAAAATCGATTTAGCTATTAAAAATGGGTAATGCCGAATCTACATGAGTGATAAATTGTCATAAATTCTTCCATTTTCGCGCCATTAATAACATAATCGTGTAAATGAATCGAAAATGTGCCATAATATTCATCATAAAATAAATGACAGAGCTAATTGGCATTAAATATTGCCATTAAAATGAAGCCATGTAAATGCACAGTGACACTATATTGCAAATAATGGCAATACAGAATAAAGAATGAACTTCTTCATTCTTTGCCATTATAATAAAAAAGCATCAGAACGCAATTATTTTGCCTTCTTGTAAATTTATGTCATTAATGATTTCATTCTACCATTATTTTGCCACTTTAATGAAGTGAATTAATGGAAATTTGTCACTTGGGTAAATCCGGCATAAGTGGGCTAGTGAAATAAAATGTCAGATTAGTCGTCGGATATTTCAGCAGTGACTTGGTGTATGTGTTGTTAAATTTTCACTTTGAAGTAAGTATTTGTGTTATTTATTTGAACTTCTCTCACACCTATTCATGCTTATTCATGTATGGGAAATGAAATAAAAAACAACGTATGTAGATGAAAACAGCCATCCTTTTATTACCTTTTATTGATACTTTTTATTTTTACTATCAGATGTGAAAAAAATTATATTCTATTCATTTTGTCACTATTCACATTTAGTTTCTCAAGGATAAAAACTCAAATTGAACTTTAATTATGACAAACAAAATCACCGAAATCAAAGATACTTCATTATTAAGATTCCATAATGTTTACATTGTTGTATTTGTTATTTCTTTTCGCGTCCATTATTGGTGACATAAAGCAGAATATCAAACGTAATGAGAGTGACAAAGAGGTTTGTCTCTTTTATATTTAGTCTTTTTTTTTCATGCTCGAAACTAAACTTTTTAACCAATAGCTTATTTTAACCACTTTGAAAAATTCGATTTTGAAAAAAAAACTGGCTGGGCTATGCGAGACCAAAGCGAGATGATGGCAAAATATGCTCAATGCCAAAAACAACGTGTAAATGTCATGGCGAGACCAAAGCGAGATTCCATGGCGAGGCCAAAGCGAGATTCCATGGCGAGACCACAGCGAGACGAGCGTAGGGACTACGATACTGGAAACTACGTTTGGACGACCATGGTGAGAGACATGAATCGTGGTCGTTTTCGCTTTAACTCGATTTCCAAAAACAACGCATGAAAATTATAACAATGTTGGTTAACTCTTTTAAAAAATTTTTGGTTTGATATCACTACTTGAAATTGAAGTTTCAGGAAAAAGTGAATAATATGAAACTCAGTCCGAATCTGGATTTAGCAACTTAAAATGACCTCCGGATTGGAGTTTAAATCTAATTGGATTAATCGAATTAAACGAGTGAATAATATAATAGTAATATGGGCTATAGCGAATTTATTAATCTTTGAGTTCTTTAGACGGATCCCCAATTATTATTTCATTAATTTTTTGTGACATAAAATGTGAATCAATTTTATTTTTAGACCTATTTTTCCAAATCTGCTCCGAAAAAGTACTGCCGAACCCTGTTACTGGCTGCTCTACTGGCTAGCCAGTACTGGCTCAGATTTTCCAAATCTACTCCGAAAAAGTACTGCCGAACCCTGTTACTGGCTGCTCTACTGGCTAGCCAGTACTGGCTCAGGGTAACAGGGGTCGGCAGTACTTTTTCGGAGCAGATTTGGAAAAATAGGTCTAAATCTAAAATTGGCTTACATTTTATTTCACAAAATATTAATAAAATAAGAATTGGGACGTCCATATGTCGAGTCCTAAAAACTCAAAGATTTATAAATTCGCTAACGCCCATATTATTCACTCGTTTAATCCGATTAATCCAATCGGATTTAAGCTGCGATCCGGAGGTTACGTTAAGACTAGTCGCGCACATGCAATTTTCAGTTTCGAAACTGTTTGGTTGCAAAATTGAGTCCTATGAACTCGTATGAGACTCCGCGCACATGCAGAAACTATTCCGTCGTCGATTGGAGCAACTTTTCAGTTTGTGTTTTGGCACAAACTGAACGATTGGCCGAAATCAGTTTTTCAGTTTGTGTCATATGGAATAATGTGTAACTGCGCGGGCATTCAACCAATTAGTTGCGGATATTTAACCACATCGTTGAATTTTGTTCTTTCCAAAGTGCGTTATGTTCTCTGTGCGAAAGAGAACAAATGTATCTTTTATTTAATTTGCTGAGCAAAAGAATAGGACGAAGGCGATAATATTTTTCTTTGAATGTATGAGATAGAAAAACTGAATAAACATTGTCGGTGGGTAGGTTAGGTTAGTTGCGATCGCTGGTGGAGTGGTGCATGTGCGCGCTCAGTTGTCAACTTGTGACTAAACTATTTTGTTACGCTAGCAGTTGGATGTGCGTGACTAGCTTAAGTTGTTAAATCCAGGGGGGTCATTCCGTAATTTTCTAAATGATAATCATCAAAACGATAATCGTTAACGTGATCGTCAATGATTTGCTTTACGTAACTGAACCACTATCTTCTCGTCTATAGTTATTTTAAATCTGAAATTTGAGAGCATTTGGTATTCCCAAACTGTGGATAAAATGTCAAATTGGCTGTCATAAATAACAATCTGCGCTGTTTTTGTGTCTATTGTGCAACAAAAAAGAATACAAAAGACATGATGTCAAATTACAGTGGCTACTCAGTCATTCAATTAGTGCCCTATTACACGACGACCTTAGAGTCATGACTTTTTTCGAAATTCAATGAGTGTGAAGGTGAGATCAGATGTTTTTTCTCGTTCGCACTCATTGAATTTCGAAAAAAGTCATGACTCTAAAGTCGTCGTGTAATATGGCACATACCAATAGTATGCTTTTAGTTCATTTAATTTTGAAAAAGCGGAATATCGTAGCAGCTATACTCGTATTTCTTTCCCTTAAATCGTAGCAGATTTATTCTATTTGGATTAACATCTGAACCCTGGCCAGTATAGAAACCAGTACAGCATGCCGCCTGCGTCGCAGCAAATACACGAATAGGAATTTGACAGTCAATGTATGTAGCCTATGGCTAGCCAGTACTGGCTCGGGTGGCCGCGGGGTTACTGGCTGCTCTACTTGCTTCCCAAAAAGCAAGCCAGTTGCTCAGGCTTGTATCTGTTAGTAAAAAACCGTGAGATTATTGCGACTGGCTAGCCACTACTGGCTCGTGTGGCCTCAGGGTTACATAAAGAGATACATAAGTTAAAACAACTTAATTAAGAAACCAATTTTAGTTTTCAATTGAGGTGGGACTTATTTTGTTCAAAGTAGATTATAGTTTATACATATATTATGCAGTGCTGAACAAACATTTATAATTTTGACAGCCTTTGTTGGGGAGTAGTACAATTCTCTTGTATTCAATAAACATATCCACCCGTTTCTAAGTACACCGTTGGTTCTCTCAATTATATTTCGACACCGCGAGTGTACTTTATTAAATTTTTCTTCAATTGAACCACTATTAGGTGTTAAAAGCCAGGCTCCTAATGCATAACCAGCATATCCTAAAAATCAAATAATTTAAAAAAGAATATGTTTAAAGATAATTGCCCAGTTTATATTTCTTGAGCGCTCAGTATTTTTCCTCAATTTTTTGACAGAGCAGGAGAATAAAATATAAACAGTATTCCTCACATAGAAGTCAAAACAACTCTCTTTTTCTTTTCTTCTTATAGAATTTACTGGGAATCCAAAAATTTTCAGTCTCAGTTTTTAAGGGGAAAAGTGAGGAATTTTTTAGAGGAATCCTGTTTATATTTCTGAGCGCTCTGAGTCCTCTGAGATCTCAGAAAGATAAACCGGCTAATTCTGAATGTGAAGAAAATAGGTCAACCAGTTAAGACTCTAGCTAAGTGCAAATTGGAGTTATCTTTTTTCTTCGATACACCACAGAAATATAAGTTAGGTTTTAAATAACAAAATAATTAATTAACATTATTGCTATTTTGCAAATAATCCCGCTCCATATTCGCTTGGAGGTCACTTACATTCGAAATGAATCAATCGTGGCATGCTCCAGGATGCGTAGCATCAATGAAGCGAATCATTAGTTCAGTGTCGCATACATAAATTATATTTGTCATATAGGATTAATTACGAACCAAAATTAACTTACAAGTAAAACGTTCAAACTTCAATGTTCTTTTTGGTTATGAAATAAATGCTTGTTTGATGAAGGGGATATAATGTTCACATGTGTACCATCGATACAACCGGTAACACCAGGGGCCTATTTCAGCGCTTCTTTATCAACTACATCCTACAACTACATCTTACAACTACAACAGTTACATTTTTCTGTTTCAAACATACAACTGGAAGTGTTGTATGATGTAGTTGGATGATGTAGTTGGTCTTCCATCTTTTTTTACATCTCTTTCAGAAAAACCTCAATGACAGCCCAAATTTCTTATTTTTAGTTGGATTGTGTTTAGATAATTTTTAATTCAAAGCTTAAATAATAAAGTGAAGTGAAGTGGATTTCGATATTAATATTTTTGACGATGATTTCGAATTTGATATACGCGTTGAAAGAAAGCATAATGTATACCTAGATAGAATAAACTTTAAAATGGAAGATCCATACTTCGTGGAGAGGTTTAGAATGCCAAGAAGCTGTGTTGAATATTTGGTTGAACGCACTGATCTCTACACTGGATAGCGTATCGACACAAGAAAAATGCTTCCATTTGAAGAATTGTTATATTATGAAGCTGACCACTTTTTTGTATAACAATATAACTGTATAACAAGTTATACAAAATAATCCACTAAAAAGACGTCAAATCTCCGTTCGTTGCTCCCCCCAAATCTGTTTACTAACATTGTAGTGTTGGTAATTTTATTTCATTCATAAATGGTTAAATGAAACGGAACTACAAAGGTAAAGAGTGTGACAAGAAGGTAAATTCATAGAAAAAACACAGACTATATAATCATCTACATATTTACTATTACCTATTTAAACACCTTTCTAATGATATAATTCTAGCGCTATTGAAAAATAATAGCACAAAAAAAGTGAACACACCTAATGATAAAAAATAATAAATCAAACTTCCACAAAGTGTTTCCCTTTCATATCATTGGTTTGTTTCTTTTTCTTCAGATTGACATCTTGGAAACACTTATTTTTGTGTAAATTAGACGTCATATTATGAAGCCGACCACCTTATTGTCATCTTCAAATGGAAGCAAAAAAACTGTTATACATTATAAGGAATACACTATCCAGTGTATATAGAGATCAGTGGTTACAATCAATAGCGTTCAACCACTGATCTCTATATACACTGGATAGTGTATTCCTTATAATGTATAACAGTTTTTTTGCTTCCATTTGAAGATGACAATTAGGTAGTCGGCTTCATAATTTGACGTCTACATTAACACAAAAAAACCTGTTTCCAAAATTTCAATCTGAAGAAAGAGAAACAGACCAATGATATGAAAGGGAAAAACTTTGTGGGAATTTATTTTATATTTTTTTTTCATTAAGTTATTCATTGTGTACATTTTGTTTGTGCTATTATTTTTCAATAGCACTAGAATTATATCAATAGAAAGGTGTTTAAATAGGTAATAGTAAATATGTAGATGGGATATGGGAACCATCGACTTCGTTCATTATTTCAGTTTGCAAACAAGTTGAACAAAACAGCTGATAAGTGTGGAGAATGCGATTATATAGTCTGTTTTTTTTTACGATTTTACCTCCTTGTCACACTCTTTAAATTTGTAATTCCATTTCATTTAATCATTTGTGAATGAAATAAAATTACAAACACAACAATGTTAGCAAAGAGATTTGGGGGGGAAGCAACGAACGGAAATTTGACGTCTTCATAGTGGACTATTTTGTATAAATTGTTATACAGTCATATTGTTATACAAAAAAGTGGTCAGCTTCATAATATAAAAGTTCTTCAAATGGAAGCAACTTTCTTATGTCGATACGCTATCCAGTGTATTATAGAGATCAGTGTGTTCAACCCAGAGAATATCAATTACCAAGAAGCCAATCTTTCGTACGTTTTACCCTCCAAAACCCATTTGTTTACATTGTTGTATTTGTAATTTCACTTCGTGTCGATGAATAGATGTGAATCGCAACAACAATGTAACGCGATGAGATTTATTTGTTTTGACAGCTCAGTTTTTTTTTTTTGAAAATTGAAAAAAAAAATTTGAGAATTTTACTTCGGCTGATGGCAAAAACATCGATGTGAAATTGTTTAATTAATTTAAAGTACACAAGCAATTGTTATTGTCAGTTAATATTAATCCACGATTATAATAAAATACAAAAAATTAATCCATAAAATGTCTTCAATCACACAGATTTCCAAATATCTTCAATGCATATTGCATATTATACAGGATGGCCCTTTCTTCTTCCAGAATAATTTTAAAATTATTGTTGGATATATTCTAAGGAAAAAAATAGTTAAGAAAAATAAGAAGTAAAAGAATAGTTTTTCTGCAACCTGACACCACAACTTTAATTTTTTTGTTTAAACTCTACTAAACTGTCAATTTCCAATTTATAAGTATTAAAGTTGATATCAGGTGGGTTTTATTATCTTCTGTCGGGATTCGGGTTTTAATTTGGATTTAACTTTAGTACAAAAAAGAAATAACGAGGAGTTTTCAAAATCGTTTTCGTAGCACGTGTTAAAAGTAAATCCAGCCCTCTTTTGCAGATAATAAAACAGGAATAGTTATTTTTATTTTTTTTTTTTAAAACTTCATGACATCTAAGCATTTGGTTTTGAGTGTTTAATAGGAGTATTGAATACTTATTACTGAAATTTTACTTCATGCTATAAAAAAAATGAAATAGTTTTAACAAATACACTAACTTTTTTTAAATTTTAAGTTGTATAATTATTTTTTTTTAAAGGATTACGAAACAACTTAATTAGAAAAATTGATTCGAGAATGGTTTTAAGAAATTTTGACATGACCTTCTAGCTGTTGTCTTATTTTTTAGTTATTTTTATTTGGTCGTAGAATTCAAAAAAGTTAATTAAACAAAAATAAAGAGCATAACATTGCAAGTTGCAAGTTAGTAGTGCCGTTGATATTCATTTTTTTAAAGAAAGTTTCTACTCTTATCTAAAAGCAGATAAATAATCCCCCCTTCCCATACGATTTTTTTTTTAATATCATTTCATAAATTATCCTGCATGAAATAGGGAACACCATGTATTTTGTTTTGTTTTGACATCTAATTGACAGACCGAGGTGAATAATTTTGACCACGGGACGTGTTCAACAAACAGAAACCCAACTAGGGCCAGGTTCACATTAGGTGTGTTTTTTCCTTGTCTAAATGGGCTTGGACGAAAAAAACGACGTCGGGGCTAAACAATGCTCCGTGGTTCAAAATTTTTATACATCAATTTCTGTAGGTTTACTGGGTTTTAATGATGATTTAGGTTTAATGTAAGTTATAAAAGTCAATTACATGCTTGAACCACCCTCAGTTAAACCACAAAATCAGTGAGCTAAAAGTGCGGAGCTATGGATCAAAACAATAACCCTGTTCAATTAATACGAACACATATCGTTAAATAAATAAATAGATAGATATAATAGATTAATCAATAAATACAAACCTAAAGCATTTTGGCTTACAGTAATGAGAAATAATAGAAATATGCTCGGGTGCCAAACTGAATTAAAATTATAAAATGGCTAGTAGCTCCTAGCGTGACCATACTAAAACAATCAAAATAGAAATGAAGTAAAACAAACTAAAAGCTCTCCCAAGCCAACGCCAACAAGGAGTGACGATGAATTTTTGTTGTTGTTAAGTATTGTCTATGTTTTTGTCATATTTTGTACTATTGTGAATGATTCACTGCGAATCAATCGGTATTCGTGTTGGTTTTGGAAAGCCTTAATACTACGTTTTCGTAAGACCAAATGAGGAAATTTCGTTGAAAATTTTCAAATTTGATACGAAATCATCTCATTTTCCACACAAATTCAAATTTCGAAATGAGATAATTTCAACCAAACTTGCACACAATTTTCTAGGAAATTAAGTCAAAACCTAACGAACACACCGAATTGGGCACATTTTGAATAGCTCTGAAAAGATTTTGAACGAAAATGTTAAAGCTGAGTTAAAAAATTAACAACAAAAAGTGATTTACAGGCAGGGTTGAAACTCAAAAAATGAAATGAGCTGTCAAAAGAAATACCAAATTACAGATGAAAACATTTTTTCCGTAATTTGCAAAATTACCTCATTTGGGCTCTTATGAAAACGTTAAAATATGCATTATATTAATATTATTATTATTAATAACCAATTGATTAAAAACTATAGGGCTCATTGTAGAGTTATTTAATTCAATTCAGTAATTTTAACTAATTAATTACAGCTGGTTAGCTGATGCTCGACGATTATTAAAGCCAAACTATATTTGCCCACAAACAAGCAAATAAACAGACCATAATGCAATATCTGTAAGACCATCTCGTTGATCCAGGTGTTTCGTCACAAATTTCGACTCGACTCCGCTCCTCGAACGAGATCTAGTCAAATCAAGCTCATTTCGACTCGACCCAGGCTTACAAAAAACTACGCGAGCTTCAAGCTGGTTTAACAACACATGCAAGCGTAGTATATATGCCAAAATTCTAGTTTGTGAATATCTTTTTTCATTTCGCATAATTATTTAAAAATTTCTTCTTACTCACCGTCAGTTATTTTCCGTCAAGAAAAGAGTACATTTTCTACATTTCTTTATATATTTTGGGAGTTGAAAAGAAAAAATAAACAGAAAAAACAAATTGTTTATCGAAAAGAAAGTAATTAAAGATATTTATTTTCCAGACAGGCGGGAATTAGTAAAAAGCGACTACAATTTACATTTTAAAAAAAACCACAACTTATTCTCATAAGGTCCGGTGAGCACTTGATATATAATTTCTCCCTTTTTTATACTTTTTGAACAAGCCCATTGCAGCCCAAGTGAATTTGAAAATAACTGAAGATTTTCAAAAATAACCGACATATTCGTGGTGGGTTGATCCCAACTGTCTATGTGTGCGAATAAATCAGTGGTGGGTTGATCCCAACTGTCAATGTGTGCAAAAACCTAGTGGTGGACTTAGCCCAACTGTCTATGTGTGCGTGTTTTAGTTTGTAGACAAAGCCGGATGACAGCCAAGGATTGGCTTCTTGGTAATTGATATTCTCTGGTTCAACCACTGATATCAGTGTATTATAGAGATCAGTGATTGTAACCAATAGGCATTGTCCCCGGTGCAACAAATATTACTGACACTTCATTGGCTCGGTAATGGACGTCAGTATCATAAATAAATAATATAAAGATGGGAATCCTCGGCTGTCAAACTGATTTGCCTACAAGCTCTGACCGTGGTGAATGTCATAAAGTTGCACTAGTAACCTTTACCACACTAACACTAATGCAACTTAATGATTTTCACCACAAATCGTCGGTTTTTTTTTTTAAATTTGTCAGTTATTTTAAAAACCCAATGGACATGTTCATAAAGTATAAAAGCAGGTGAAGTGAATTTTTAAGTGCTCACTTCCCTTTATATAATTTAATTTTAAAATTGCATTGGCTAGCTAAATTCAAAGCGTTCTAAGATAATAAAAGACATATTGGTAGTAATAAATAATTGAATAAATAAATGTATGTTAATTGAACCATAGTGGGAGAAAATTTGTTTGTGAAATATGAAATTTCATAGTAAATATGTTAGCCTTTTTACACCGAACTCAAACCCGGTTTTCGCGAAAATATTGGCTTTGGAGAAAAACCTAATCGAAAACACAAGGTTTCACATACATTTTTTTGAGCTTCAGGTTTTCGTAAAACAGATGTTTAATATAAAACCAGTCGAAAACTTGTTGGAATTCAGAGATGAACAAAACAAACGTACCTTTTAAAAAGTTCAGTACCTAGTAAAATGTCAAAAAAGAAACTGATTGGATGCTTTTATATGGATCATATTTATATAAATAATCAACATTTTACATCCATAAAAGTGAAGAAAACAACAAAATGAAAAGATAATTGTAAGTGGTTGGTGAAAGAAAAACTTTAATGTCAAACGAAAACGTATAGTGTAATGTTTGGTGTGAATGGTTTTTGAAAAGTTTTTGCCGAAAACTGGTTTTGGGGTTTGTTGTGAAAATCCTATTATTCCTTAAATTTGTATTTCTTACTGGAATACTTCCACAGATTTTATGATCTCCACAGAAACGAACTATCAAAATTAGTCTGGATATTAATAGCTATGTTTTTTGCATGTCCATATGGACTTTGGGGAAAAAAACGCCATCGGGACATTTTAACATTTGCCTTGGTCTGCCATTTTATATAACCAGCAAACATTTAACATTTAATTATTATTTGTTCAATGTAATTTGTTTTTGCTTATTTACAGCACCGTGATTTAAGATTTTGTTTCACTCATACATTGAACAAAAAAAAAAGACTGGAAAACTATGCACCAAGCATCAAATTCTTTTAGTTCGCTTCCACCTTGGTCAGCACTCTCCCGTCTGACAGGAGAAGTTAACGAAAACTAAACGAAGAGTACCACTTCGCAATTATGTGTGCGTCATATGAATTACTTGTTTTCGCCCGGTTTCCTACGACCACTACGTTGGCTATTCTAGTTCTACCTTAATTCTGAATTAATATTGTTGTTGTTGTATTTGAATAGTAAATTGCTTTGTTTTGTTGTCGTTTTTTTTAGATATAATTATTTTGAGTTACAAAAAACACAACTAATACTATAATATGTATTGAATTTTCTTTTTGCTTAAAGGTTCTCCCAAACCAACGCGAATGCGGAGTGATTCATTCACAACAGCAAAAAATATGACAGATACATAACGTATTGGGAGAGCCTTAATTAACCTTAACTAGGTAAAAGAAATTGCACATTTTATCAAAATATGTTCAAATTATTATTTTCATTGAATTTAATTCACCAAATTGGTGAATTAAAATTGGATTAACTTAGGTTAAATGATGGTTAAGGCCAAGTAAGTGATAGTGGAGAATCAGGGCCAGTTTGTTCACATTAGATTAAATTTGAAGTAAGTAAGTCGCAGAATCTGGTTAAATGCATCTAACTTAGCAATATTGGCCAATTAGCGATTTCTATAATTAACAACTCAATTTAATTGGAACGGTAAACCATTTGGCTGCAATGCGTTTTAAAAAATTGTATTTAGGTAAACATATTGATGGTAGAGTCGTACCTTTCAATAATAGCCGTTTTCCTTTGGAGGTGGCGAAGTACTTGGGAGTAGACGAAAACCCTAATCTAGTACTATCAACTGCACATGCTTTCATGGCGAGTAGATACATTTTACATGGGAAAGCAGTTTGATTAGTTCCATTGAAAAAAGCTGGCAAAGTACTTGCAAGTACTTCGCCACCTCCAAAGGAAAACGCCTAATATTCCATTAAAAAAAGTGTGTTTGCACCCTCAAAACAAGAATTTTTAGAACACATCCCCTAAGGTGAATTCAGAAATGTCACGAAGTTTATGAATTCTTGAAATGGAAAGTTGGTTGCCGGAAATTTTTGATACAATTAAAAATATTTCTTAAAATTTCTGGCACAACTAAATATTTGTTGTTATTATTTAACAAAAAATGAAAAAATTAATAACAAATATAAAAAGATAAATAAAACAACGATGCAGAATGGCAGACGCACTAAAATAAAAAAACATGATATCAAGAGTTTGGAAAAAAATTGGTCTGTCAAAACAAATCAAATTCACCGCGTTAAGTTGTTGTTGCAATTCACATCTATTCATCGACACGGAGTCGGATTACAAAAACAACAATGTAAACAAATGGGTTTTGGAGGGTGAAACGTACGAAAGTTTCCCATCTTTACATTGTTTATTTATGGTCAGTATCATGGTGTCGCAAATATGCACGGTGTTTCGAAAGCGTCGATGCGTAAATAAAGTGTGTTCACTTGTTTCACGCCTTTTATATTTTATTACGTTGGTAATCTAATAAATAATAGTTGATTGTGATTACTATTTGTTTTGCCTTTTAGGCGAGGAAGTGAGGTGGCCCGAAAACTTTAACAGTGTAGCACAAGGTTTTTTCAATATAGCGAGGATGCCATTGATTGCTTGAGCCGTGGATGTAACCTTAATACCAATAGATGCGCTATCGGTTAATGAACAGGCATTTGTTGATAGGGAAGGTCATCATTCTTTAAATGTACATGATAGCCGAGTTTTGCAGCAAGTTGTAGAATGTAGTCTTGGCCAATTAAAGGAAATATTTCCGTGTTTAATAGTTTCATAGATAGTCATTAGACAGTTAACCTTTTCATTCGAACCGCAGAGCCACAGACCGTTTCAACCTTTGATGACCAAACGTGCTGAATTTGAACTTGAAGAGAATATGGATGAGATTAAAACATACCAACGTTAGAACATCGATGCAGGGGGTAAACAAAATGTCCATATATTAAATGACACTTTAAAAAATAACTTTCTTTTGCGCAGATACCTACTCTGCCAGATATCAGAGTGATTTGCATTTAACAAATGTTTGGTGGACAATTATTCGCATAATTTCTTGGATTATTTACATATATCTGAAATACATGGTTGGACTATTTACGCAAGGTTGAGACGCACGTCTTAAATTCCTGCAAGCCTTGTTGCCACTTTACGAGAGAGCTGCTCTGAATTGAAAACTTCATACAAGCTTAAAGACCGAATTTTTGCCATTACATTGGACAACAAATTCGATGTGGCTGTTCTAGCTGTGAAACTTGTTATAAGCATTTTAAGGTAAGTGAAACCTAGCAGAATGATATAGATTAATTGAGGTCGGGAGTGCAAAAGTGGTGTACGTAACCCATTTTTTTTTTTGCAAAATTGATACTTTTGTTTCCCATATTTACATTTATGCTTCAAAAGACATCTAAATTCCTTATTTTCAAATATCTAAGCTTTCCAAAAATGTTACTTTTTATCCTTAATCTCAAATTAAACATAGTATTTTAGATCGATTAAAGATGAAAAATTTGATAAAAATAAGTGGGGCACAGCACTTTTGCACTCATTTTTACTAATTTTTACTACAGAATCCACCCTGACATTCTGTCCGACAAGGATTGTAAAATTATTTATAAGCCAGTGTCCTCGCTGTGCTCAGTCATAACGGGGCATATTCATAGATATTGTTCAAGCTGTTGCTACACAAGTCTAGAGTTTACTTGATGAAGTTTCCATACGATAAACTACAGATTTGCTAGCAACAGTAAAGGACAAGAACATCATCTATGAATATTCCCCAATGTGTTTTTGCCATGCAAATTGAGGGGTAGTTTTCATTTTATTTCTGCTTTCTATTTTCAGGGTATTCGTATCTGAGGTTATGCGACTAAGATTTCGTGACGTAACAAGAAAAACAAGGAGTTTTTCACTTATGACTTGAAAACTATAATTATTCCTAAAATTCATCAAAGTACAATGGAAAGTATATACAAAATTTTCAACAAATCTCTGTCTAAGGTTTTTTCGGCGATAACCGACTTCGATTTAAATAAGTGCTGGTTGAAAATTGACGTATTTTTACTGTTTCCCAAAATATATTAGAAGACACTATTTACATGATTACTTTGTGTGACAAAATTTGAATGTTTGTCTTTAACAAGAACTAAGATATACTTTCTGATGGCTTTTTTTAGGTGTAACACGTCACTTTTTTGAGATATTTGAATCCAAAATTTTGCAAGAAAAAAAAAATGCGTTTTTGATGCATTTGCCAAGTTCCAATATTAAGTTTATATAACGCTACAATATTAAAATAAATAACGATTTTTTCGAAAGGTAATTTTAATTACTACCCATAATAATAAAGACAGTTTTCTTCCTTTTTATATTTTGTTGTAATTATTTTTTAATTGATTGTAATATTATTGTATAGTAATTGGACACGATGATTTTATTTATATTTATTATTTGTAGTATTTACTGAGATATAAGTATACAGTTGAAAATTAAAATTTATTAAATTTCTACTATGTGCTATAGTTAAATAATTTCATTTTAGATTTTGTTTGTAATATATAAGTAAAAAGGAGAAAACATAAATAATATTTTTAAAAGTGGTAGTTTCAATTATTATTATAATTCAATTAATACAACATTCAGGGCCAGTTTCAAATGTTCCGGTTAAAGTTTCGGATATATATCCGACACATAACGATATCCGGCAGATAAAAGTAGCTATTATTTTTTTTCTGTTTCATCATGAAAGTCTCGGATAAACTAACCGGTGGATAAATTAACAGTTTGAGAACAACATAAAACATCAAAAACATACTGAAAATTAAATTTTTGTTGTCAAAACAAAAAATCCCTATCGTTTTAATATTAAATGTTGCTGATTTTTAATATTTAAATTCAGTATGAACCACGACGGATTAATTCAAAAAGAAATTCAAAATATTACGATGAAATCTCAGCAGCTAGACATCTTCTGGATAAATTATTTAACAGCCACTTGAACCGGTGGATATGCTATCCGACACTTTATCAGTCGGATATCACTATCCGAGACATTTGAAACCAAAAGTTTAACTTAAACTGTCAAAAAAGTTCCGAATAGGCTATACGAGACCTTATCCGTAAGTCTTGAAACTGGCCCTCATATATTTATGTAAACCGAATATTATTTTTTGTTTGCATTGAATTGTATAAGGCTCTCTCCGAGTTACAAGTTCGTTTTGTTTGTTTTTTAATTTATTTTACTTACTTCTTTCTTAATTGTAAAATAGTTTTGTATTAACTATTATTGATAATTATAGTAAAAAAATAAAAATTGAATTAAACAATTATGTCATTCCCCAGATGGATTGCATCCAATATCATGGTTGCTATGTGTGTCTGATGTAATTTGTTTTTTGTTAATAGTCCAGTCAAAGTAGACATAAAAATGTGCAAACCTAGCCATAATTCCGATAAGACTGAAAATTGGTATAGACGTTCCTTTAGGCATAAAAATCAACTGCCAAAAGTCCCCGTCAATCCCACTCGAGCATAAAAAGTTATTCAAGGTTAAGTGTCGAAAAAGTTGGTTTTTGGCCTATAACTTTTGAACGGTGACTGATATCGAAAAATAATATGAGAAAGCTGTGTAGATCATGCTTTTAAAAGAGGTTAAGACACTTTTTTTTCGTAAGAGCATTGATTAAGGATATAAAGCTATTTCAAAAATGGTGAACTGACGAAAATATCGGTTTTTTGGGAATAACTCTTTAACGGTAAATGTTATCGAAAAGTTATTTAAGTAATGCTTGTAGTTGTTTTGACTCCTTACAAGAAAATGCAAAAACTTTTGTTCTAACATTTACCGTTAAACAGATATAATTATTTTAAGAATTTTGTCGAAAGCCAAAAATAACGCTTTTCCGTTTTTTACTCGTAAATGACAATGGTGTTCAAAATAAATGTATGCTCAGTCTGTAGATGACAAAATGTTCTACTTGAAATGTTTTGACAGTTTCATTTGTTCAGTTTTATTTTCCCATACGAGTACTCAGTTTCAAGATATTGTGATTTAAAAATGGCCACATGTCCAAAATATCGAACTTTCATCTACAATTCTTAAACAATTAATGTTATCGAAAAGTTCTTAATGCAAAGTTTGTAGATTTTGTGATGTTCTATGAAAAAAAAATATTTATTTTTTTCTAAAATTAGCCATTGAAAAGATATAAATATTTTTAAGATTTGATTTCAAGTCAAAAATAACGATTTTTTATTTTTACTCTTAAATGCCTAAGATGTTACCTACCTCATAGGTAGTTAAATTTTGTCCCATATTTTGGGCCAAATGTAAAAAATATAGTTTTTTCGCGTATTACTCTCAAACGGTGAATGTTATCAAAAAGTAATTTATGCAAAGTTTGTAGATTATGTCATACTGAACCAGATAAAATAAAAAGACAAAGTTGTCTTAAACCAATTAATGCTGAGTTCAGAGACCATAGTATTCACTTTTCGATAAAATTTACCGTTAAAGAGTTATTCCCAAAAAACCGATATTTTCGTCAACTCACCATTTTTGAAATAGCTTTATATCCTTAATCAATGGTCTTACGAAAAAAATTGTCTTAACCTTTTTTGTAGAAAATTGCATGATATACACAGCTTTTTCATATTATTCTTCGATATCAGTCACCGTTCAAAAGTTAAAGGCCAAAAACCAATTTTTTCGAAACTTAACTTTGAATAACTTTTTAAGCTCGAGTGGGATTGACGGGGACTTTTGACAGTTGATTTGTTATTGCTAAAGGAACGTCTATACCAATTTTCAGTCTCATCGGAATTTTGGCTAGGTCAAATGTCTATTTTGACTGTACTACAATTGTTGTTCGCATGATAAAACCTTGTTTGGGCTCGTATTTAGTGAACCCTTCGGTGGCACTTACAAGCTCGCTTAAAGTTAAATAGAGGATAAAGAAGTAGAAAATAATCGATATTTGATTTAGTGATTTATTTCAGTTACAATTATTTATTTAACAATTTATGCCTTCCCTCGTGGAGGGATAGTTCAAGAAGAAGGCTAGTAGAGTAAAGGTTTAAAAAGGAAAACTTACTTAAGCTAGGTTGCTGTAATTGAAGCGACATCTTACTTGAAATATTCGTATAAGTAATAATTGAAACAAAGGTTTTCTATTACAATTTAAGATAGGGTGGATACACATTACGAATAAAGTGTTCATACCTGAACATTGCCGGCCACCTTGCAACAATCACCCCTATTACCGATGTCGTATACGACAGTAAAATATACGACGCGACACAATCTCCATTTGTCGTTTTCAACTTTTGTCACTCGTTTTGCTGTCGTTTGTAAACGTCAAATGTCGTTGAACATTTTCATTCTGCATTCTGTAAGGCGAAATAAAACGACGATTATGAAAAAAACGACTGTAGCTCTCGTTTAAAAATTTGTTAACGACAAAGAAATATAAGGCTGCAAAACGGTTAGTATTCTTATTAAATAATTTATTTTATGAAATTCATTGTAGTTTTATTTGTCATAAACAAAACAATTAAATACTTGCTAACATTTTCTGTTGAAGGTGACTGCGAGCATCAATATTACTGGAATCAATGATGAACGTTGCCGAATAGTTATTTTGTCACTTATTTCATCTTACACATTTTTAAAAGCTTCCTTTGTTAATCAAAAGTATTGCTTGAATCTGTTAAAGGGTACAAAAGTTCCATTTAATAGTTAAAGTTGAATTAAAAATATGAACTCACTTTGAATCAGGCAAATCAAGTGTATTTGAGTGTTGTCTTATGTGGTTTCTTTTAAAAGTGTGCATTTTCAAAACTGCGCTTCGCCCCAAGTAACATCGTTGGAGCTAATAGAAGCAAAACTGTCCTTTAGCAGCTTTTAAGCAGCGAAATCCGAAGCTAGAGTTCTTAAACAGATTATTTCACAGCTCCCTACATTTATTTTAAAATTGTGTTCCATAATCGAATTTCCAGTACACGTTTAGCTCCATTAATTTCGTAACGTCCCAAGATTTGAAAATATGCTCTTTAATAACGTTCAACGTAGGTGAACTTTCTTTAAACGAGCAGACTATTAATATGAGCATAAAAAGAAGCGTTGTAGAGCTTCTTTAACCTCCTGTTCAAAATACTATTGCATACTCTACCGAAATGTCAAAAAATAGCTACACAAAACGCGGCTGTAGAGTTAAATTACTAATACTTTCACACAATCGCATGCGCATTGGAAATCTCTCTGAGCATTGTCAAATTTCTCTGAGCATTGTGAAATCTGAGGACTCAACAGAGCTACAACAAAACGAATATAGAGCTTAATACTTAACCTCTCTCAAATGAGTAGGGTGTTTCACAATAAAATACAATTAAGATAATTTCACCGAGAAAAGTTAAACCAAAACTAGAAAATAAATTAACTCCTTTCAATTTCTAAGGAATACCGAGTATGTACCTTAATAGTCGAATTAGATGCGAATTTTCTTAAAATGTTTAAGGACAATCGAACAGCTAACATAAAAAGTTTTAAAATAAAATTAAGTCTACAGGTGAGTCTCACAAGTGCTTCCTTACTGATTAACCATAATGCATTTCAATTGTGTATAAATAAATAAGAAATGTATTCAAAACTTTCTATTTTCGAAACACCCTTCTTTTTTAGAATTTAAAGCAAAACTCTCATTTTGTGAAAATTAGCTCTACAATATCGATATTGCAGTTCTATTGAAGACAAGCTATTTTCATGATTTAAAATATGGCGATAGAAAAAAAACATTATTTCAATTTTCTTTATTTTATTTGAAACGAATGAAAAATCTTTATTTTCAATACAAAATACAGCAAGTATTGCAAATATTGGAATACAAACAAAAATATGTATTTAATTTCAGATTTAAATTAATTTTTGTACCAAATTTTTGTGTTGCTTAAGTTAACTTTTTTGAATATTTCACTGCGTAATATAAAGAATTACGAAGGCGCGTTGTAATTTTGCGAAATACATTCAGTACATGTTTGATAAATCTAAGCGCGCACTAAAAATTCACTTACATGGAACCGACAAACAATTAATTTCATTTCTCACTTAAATATTTTCTCTAGGAATATTTTATTATTTTCCGACACCACAAATTCACAACACATAAGGTTCTCGTATGTTACTATCACACATATAATACATCGTTCTAATATTATTTTACTTTATAATTTGTATTACACAAACCCAAACTAATACAAACAAAGTGCTGTCAAAAATGTTGCTTTAAAGATTTCTAAATAATAAACCTAAGAGCTGCAAGGCCTAACAAGCCACTGATAAAAAGCTGGTTTCGAGCAAAAAATAGCTCTCAAACTCAATGAATTCGCTGTAGGCAAGCTCTGCAATTGCTTTAGAAGTGCCTCTAGAGCTTCTTTTGAAATCAACGAGCTCTAAGATTAGCTCTACAAACGCTTTTAGAGCAATTAAACAGCTAAAATTGTTTCTTGGGGCACTTCTTCATTCTCGTCACTATTGCAACTTGTGTTATAAAACATTTCTAAACTGATCATTTTAATTTATTATTTAATTTATAATTAGAAAATTAACGGCATTTGTTGTTTATTGAGTGTTGACTAATGATTATTTATTTGTTTTGTTTTCAATTTCATTTGAGTTTGACAGATATCCATTACTTTTTCATCGTTTGAAAATCTGCTACAAATTTGTAGCGTTGAAAAAGTTATAGAATGCCATTTGAAAAACGACACGACAAAACAAACGAGAGTCGTCGAAAAAACGAGACGACATCGGTAATAGAGGTGATTGCTTGAATCTATTAACGGGTACAAAAGTTCCATTTAATAGTTAAAGTTGAATTAAAAATATGAACTTCCTTTGAATCAGGTAAATCAAGTGGATTTGAGTGTTGTCTTATGTAAAAGAAATTTTATAATTAAGTGTGCATTTTCAAAACTGCGCTTCGCACTTCTTCATTCTCGTCACTATCGGAACTTGTGTTATAAAACATTTCTAAACTGATCATTTTTATTTATTATTTAATTGATAATTATAAAATTAACGGCATTTGTTGTTTATTGAGTGTTGACTAATGATTTTTCATTTGTTTTGTTTTCAATTTCATTTGAGTTTGACAGATATTCATTACTTTTTCATCGTTTGAAAATCTGCTACAAATTTGTAGCGTCGAAAAAGTTATAGAATGCCATTTGAAAAATGAAACGACAAAAGAAACGAGAGTCGTCGAAAAAACGAGACGACATCGGTAATAGAGGTGAATATGTGCAAAAGGAACAAAATTTAATTTAACTTTCAAAACTTAATTATTATGTCTCAGTAATTCATATAATATACACAGTTGGGAACCATTATTTTCGGAGGGGATCCACTCACTCCGTTTGGGAAGGAATTGTAAGTAGAGGAAACGATTTAAGTATTTATCATAGCAACAAAATTATTAAATTTTATAAACCAATAACTGCAAAATTGAAATAATATTTTTGATTTTGTGGTAACAAATAAGTAAACTTCTCATTTATAATCAAAGCATTAAGATAGAAAAAAAAGAGAAATTCTAAAGATTCAAAAATAAGAGGAAAGTTAATTAATTTCTGGAATTGTTTATAGAATCAATATATTGATATTTCAAAAAACAACAATGACCACGCTTACCAAAACGCCCACTTTTTTGAATTATGAAAAAATTGTAAAATAAAGATACCTACCGTTTTTAATATATGAACATTTAGGTCTGTCAAATTTGGCTATAAATACGCCTACAAACAAGTATATATTTGTTCTCTGCAAAAATTAATTACGCGCAATTTTTTTCAGTAAAAACAGAATAACAAAATAAGTTTTAATACAGAAAATAGAACATAATTGAGAATAGCATATAATTGATTTTTCATTAATTTAGAATAAAATCATCCCTTTCTTCATCACTGCTAGAATTTTTATTATCAACAGGGGGAGCTTTAAGCAAACTCAATGCTTCAATTGGCAGGTGTTGCTCCTTTTTTTCGGGTAGTTTCCTTATGCTAGTAATGATGGGATCAGAACTTAATAAAAAAGAGTTAAAAATATCTCGGTTAGTGTTTTCTCTACTGGATTTCCGAGAATGATGCTCTCTATAATTTTTGAAGTCCTTATTCCTTGATTCTTGGGCTTCTTCAGTCAGTCGACCAATCGGTAACAGTGCATGGGCTATTATTTCCGGTCCATTAATGAAATATTTATGACGGGTAGGTGACATGTAATACCAGGGATACTTTTCCACATAATATCCGGCAGTATCGATTGCGAAATTTTTGAACTTCTCTACATCTATTTCATAGCCACTAGCTACAACAATCATAATAATGTGCATCTTTTTTATGAGTTCAACATCAATTTTTGTAATTTCAGCGGAAATTTCCGGATTTTGAAAGAAACGCCTGGCCGTATTGCCATCATTCGAGTTCCCGAATCCGGGCTTTGGTTTGTCTATTATCAAACCACAACGATCTTTAAACTCTTTTTGTATCCTTTTTTTGTTTTCAGCAACAACTATCTTGTCATCCCCTCGAGCTTGCCATTTCTTAAGAGGCAATTTGTAGGCTAATTGAAGTAAATTTTCGAAAAACCTTATCCATCCATGAAGAACGGACAGTCCAAACTATAAGTTTTCTGTTTTCACTTCCCTTGTCAACATACTATCTATATCATTAAAGCTTCTAGATGACGCACCACATATGAAACACTTTTGTGTTGATGACGTTTCCGTTATAGCATTACAGACTACAGTATGCGAAATTAGACAGTAGAGTTAACTTGTACTTCTCTTTCTTCAATTAACATTGTCGTCTTTCGCAAATTCTTCACCTCATTTTCAACTCTATTCTTTTCTGGAATAGACATTTCTGTAGATTCCTTTACAAACTCTATTTTTAATGGCCTGCAGTATCTCGTAGAACCTGGACGTGGATTTTGCCATACTACCTTGGAACTGGAAGAAAGTCTAAGAGGAACAACACAAGTAATAAAGACCGAAGAAGCATGGCTTCAAGGCCATGGAAAGCTTGTTTGTAGGATCTGTGTCCCGAACTTCCATCAAAACCCCACTTGCAAAATAAGCTCAGATTTTCCATTTCAACTGTTGTTAATAGACCAATTACTTCCATCTGTGATTCCAACAAACGCTTTGTGGTTAGATCTAGTAGTGTCTGAAGGGAAACCTTTACTAGATTTTCGTAAACTTCGATGCATTCGGGGGGTGGATAACATTTTTTTTTGCAGCTTGTAGGACCTTGTATGCAGGAAATTTTTCTGGTGCACTCATTCTGATAACATTGTATTGATGTCGAGATAGTTGCGCTTCAACTGCAACCCCTTGTGCTTCTTGGCCTGACATTTTACAACTTTTGGGCTCGAGTGACTCCCTAAATGACTTCCTATACTTTTTTGTTCGGTCAGGGGTAGTTATTGTGATATCCTTTAATACTTTAGAAGCACTAACCTGTCCCACTGCTCTCAAGCTCATTTAAGTAGCAAAACTCAACATTGAAATCGATGTAGACTCTCTTAGTTTTTCTGTTTTCATTCTTTTTGTACGTTCAGTACTTTCATCGAATGAAACACTTGGTCGACCACGCTTTAGCCTTTCTTCAGGGCAACAAAGGAAAGAAACAGATGTCTCAAGCCATGAATTATTTGTTTTAAAAAACGTCTCTAGTTTTCGAAAAGCCTTTTCAAAACGAGTTTTATACTCAGATTTGAATCGAGAAAGTGTTTTAGTTAAACCAATGTTATCGAAGTTTCCTGTTCGTTTTTTTAACTCTTCTTCCAGAAAAACAAATTGCCCTTCTAAATTAATATTTTCAACTGACCGCATTATATTCACAAGCTCCCTCCGGGTTATAAAAATTGTGTTTGAACTCGTACCTAAAGGATAAAACAAATCTTAAAAATTCTCACATTTTTTTTTTTTTTTGTCAGAAAGCACATTTTGTAAAGAAGCTTTTTTATCAAAACCGCAAAAAACCGCCGAATTTTCTTGCAGCTCCTTAATAACGTTAAGACATGCTATCAATAACAACAAAAATTATTCTTGGGACTGCTTGGGAACACAACTAAACCGATCAATGTTTGCACAAAGAAGCAAAAAAAAAGTAATTTTAAAGTTTTTTTATGATAGTTACCGTTTTATATAATTTAAAGAACTTTCTCACAAAAAAACTCTTAAAAAGATTAACATATACCAGAACTTGAAGGCTCCATGCCAAAAATTTTAATATTTTATGATCTTTATTTTTTTTTTTTTTATTTAATTAAAAACACTACAAATTTCTTCACATCAACCTCAAGCTAATCTGTGAACAAGAATGGCTTGCGCCGATGCTTATCATGCAAAATGTGTTTATGATAACGGTTTAAAACTTTTACATTATGAACAGTGGGGTATTTGACTATTAAAATAAAATAACAATGGCCCTATACGGGCAGTTTCATTTTTCGATTTATTGCCAACAATTAGGCCATTTTGCCCCATTGTGCGTCGGGACCCGGATGAATATTTAAAATACGACCTAATCGCCACTCATTTGGGGGGAGTCTCTCGTCACATATAACAACTAAGTCATCGATCTGCGGAAATTTCCATTTGTAACGTTTTTGTAGTTCCTTCAGATATTCATGTTTCCAACGCACACAGAACCTTTGGTGAAGTAGCCTCAACTTTTCCCAGCGGTTTATATAACTTAAAGACGTTAAGCAAAGGTCGGGTTCAGGAAGAGACAAGAGAGGGCCACCCCGTTGAAAATGTCCAGGAGTGAGACGGAGAATATCTGTAGAGTTTTCTGATATCGGAGATATAGGTCTAGAGTTCAAGCAAGCCTCAATTCGAGAGAGAAGAGTTGAAAACTCTTCAAAGGTAAATTTGTGATCTCCGGTGATTTTTCGAAAGTGTAGTTTGAAGCTTCTCACAGCTGCTTCCCAAAGACCACCCATATGTGGGGCACCACCCAACTAACAATTTAACTTGTATTAGGTCCGATTTTTTGAATTCGGTAAGCTATAGCTAGCATATAGCTAAAATACGGCTTTGTTATACAAATCAACCGTTTTCCAATATAAATTTTGAATAATAGCCTGTTTATTGGCTTTTTAATTGAGATTTGCAAGTTGTATTCAAGGCTTGTATGCTTAAGTGTGAAAAGACCTTTTTAAGGCCTGTCTAAGTTGATTTACTATAAGTAAATAAAAACATTTTGTATACGACTTACTTAAATAAGCTTGTTATACACAACAGCAAGATTTGACATTTCTCTTTAGTTGAATTTTTAATAATATAATAAACATAGATGTACCAGATATTACATATGTTTTTATTTGGTTGTATTTTACTAATTCTATTGTATGTTTGTTTTCAATTTCTTGCCATTTTTCACATTTTTTAAATATAGTATTCATCGTTACATTTTCTTTGATTATTTCTTCATAGTACAGTTGAAAGGTATAATTTTTTTCTTAATTTCTTAGAATAGCATCATTTATTTTAGTATTACAATTGTGGATATTAACAATA
The DNA here is from genome assembly GCA_946251815.1 of Dasysyrphus albostriatus. Taxonomy (NCBI): domain Eukaryota; kingdom Metazoa; phylum Arthropoda; class Insecta; order Diptera; family Syrphidae; genus Dasysyrphus; species Dasysyrphus albostriatus. The sequence goes on along the minus strand of OX276335.1, from coordinate 105,113,069 downwards.
TAATTTCCTGTTAAAGCTAATTCTCTGGCATCGCAATTATTTTGTACAGTTGTATTTTCAGAATTTTTAACAATGAAAGTTCTCTGATTAAGGTTAATTATTTTAAAATGTTTGTTTATTTTCATTGGACAATTCTTTTTAATAATACAATCGTTTCTTTCTTTTAAATCATTGACATTATTTTTTTCATTATTAAATATGTACTCTTTTCCTTTATATGCAATTACAAAAAAATGGTTCTAAATCGATTTCTTCTTTTTCTTGATTTGTTACAGGTAAAATTATTTTAATAGGGAGTGTTATTATTTCTTTAGACATTTTCAAGGCTATAATAATGGCTCCATTTGTATATTTCATAACTCCTGTTTTAATATTTTTAGTTTGCTAAAGTTCATGTCTGTCATAACCAATTCATCTTTAGTCAGTAAACTAGGATATGTTATCCCCATTTTGGAAGCAGCTATAGTATCTAGTAGGTTGTCAGTTAACTTTTCAAGCATCAGTAATCTAGTTAATACTTCAGTTTGTTATAATCGATTAAGTATTGATTTTTGTAACTTTTGACTTTCGTTTTGATACATTTCTATTTCTTGTCTGTTCTTCAAAGCTAAGTCCCTAATGTTTTTCATATTTTCTTCTAGTTGTGTGTTAATTTTATTCTGTTTATTAAGTTCCTGGATAAAATTTTTGTCGTTAGTCTCTATTACTTTTAAATGTTCGTCTATTTCTTCCCTATCTGCGTCGTCCATGGTACCAAATAACCATTTCTGTCCCATTCCTACTAAATTTATAAGTCCTCGTCTTATACGTGTCTTGGGGGCATGATACTTAATATTTTTGTAAATATTGTAGAACATTCCCTTTTTAATTCTTGATCTTGATTTACAATTTCATATTTTTTTATTTCCTGAAGGGTATCTATTAAATTATTTGTGTTGATGATGTGGATAACAGTCTGGGTTTGGTTGATTATTTCTCCTTCTCCCATGTTAATTATTGTGAACCCATTCTTACTTTCGATTGGCGTTATTACCAATGTGGCTTGTACCAGGCTGGTCATCAGCATCACAGGTAGGAGTAAGAGCATCAACGGGGGTACCTGCGAATTTTCTTGGTCGTTTAATGTTCGTAGTATATACTCTATCAAGATTCTTATATCTAAAGTTAGGCTAACATTGTGTCTAACATGTTTATAATTTTTAATATAGCCTTCCTGTCTTGTTTCTATATAATCTTCTCTTGCCTGGTTTTTTTTACTTATAATCTTTTCTTTTTTTTTTCTTGAGTTCTCGTACTAGTGTTTCTATGTCCGCATCGTGTGCTTGTTCTGGAGACAGGTTAATTGTTGAATGATGTCTTTTATTATAAATTTGGAAAGCCTTAAACATTTTCACGTTAACTGACTCTTCCTGTTTCATGGAAAGTAGAATTTCTGCTATTCTACTATGTAATCCTTCTATATCTGCATTTCCTGTATGTAAATTAGGTTTTCTAAAGTGTATTTGTACCTGACGCTCCCTAAGAAAATCCCTAATGTATATTGTATTAAACTCGTTGTCTATAACAATTTTTGTGGGTGTCAATTCTCTAGTTAAGTGTTCTGTGATAGCATCTGTTTTAGTGAGTTTGTCAATCACGGTTAGAAATATGTGTTTGTGAAAGTGATAAATGTCTATATGGATTATTTCATTAGGTTTAGTGGGTGTATCTGTTATTTTAAATTTGTTGTTAATGGGTTTCCATTCATACTTGGCCGTTTGACATGTGTCACAGTTATTAATATTTTTTGTAATTATTCCTGTTAATTTGGGAAAATAAATTTGTTGTTTTAGAGTGTAATAAGTTTCAATTATACCTGAGTGTTGACTTTCTTTTATATGGTACATGGACATCTGTTTCCTAGCTTCCTCCTCGGTCCTTAAGTCTCTTACTCTTCGTGTTAGTTTAATGAATTTAATTTTAGTATTTCCAGAATATATATTTATGATTACCTGTTGAATTTTATTATAGTCTGACTCTCTAACTTCAGAATAAATGCCAATTATTCCTTGAGCAATTTGTTTCAATTGGTCTGTTATCGACTCTATAGGATCTGATGCTCTAATATACATAATTTTTTTTCCATAAAGTGTTTCTATTTTCGATTCTTTGTTATAACATAAAATAATTTGTTGCTTGTATATATTAACAATGCCTTCCTTGATAAATCTTGGTATGTGATCTAATTGTTCTCCGGTTCCAGAATGAATTGTTGTGTTGTCTGACATTTGGTTTACTTCAGTGTTTTGACCTTTGATTCTACTAAGAAAATCGGCAACTTTATTTTATTGGCCTTTAAGATATTCAATGTCATAGTCGAACTCTTGCAGTTTGAGTAACCACCGTTGATTACGCTGAGAAAACTCTGCACCGTTATATTTTTTGTTCAGGTGATCGGTGGTTATTTTGAATTTGTTTCCTCACAAATAGGGCCTTAACTTCGATACGCTCCATACGATTAATAGAAATTCTTTATCTGTAACGGAATAATTCCTCACATGCTCGTTAAGAGTCCTTGAAATATAGCAAACTGGTTGTTTGTCCTGTGTTTAAACAGCTCCTATTGCGAAATTACTAGCGTCTGTATGTAAATGGAAAGGTTTTTCGTACTGTGGACATTTTAAAATTGGGTAAGTTATCAAATTTAATTTAACAGTCTCGAAAGCATTCACGTATTCGGGATCTTAGCATTTATTTTTGTCCCTCTTTTAAGGTATCTAGTTATAGGTTGTGCTATTTTTGCATAATCTTGAATGAACTTCCGATAGTATCCGGAAGCCCCTAGGAAACTTTTAAGTTGTTTTTCCGTATGAGGAAGGAGTGGGATATTTTTAATCACACTTATTTTATTAGGTTTAGGCTTTAATCCTTCTTCTGTCAGGATATGACCTAGGAACTCAGTTTCTTTCTTAAGGAATGAGCATTTACCTATTTGTAATTTTAAATTATTGTTCCTTAAGGTTTTGAAAATATCTTTTAGATTTTTCATATGTTCTTTCAGTGATGCAGAAAATATCAAAATGTCGTCTAAATATACGACGCAAATTTTGTTTATATAATCTCTTAGTATATGGTTCATTAACCGTTGGAACGTTGCTGGTGCATTTTTAAGTCCAAAAGGAGTTATGAATGCAGTTTTCGCAATGTCATTCGGATGCATCATAATTTGGTGGTATCCTTTAGCTAGATCAAGAGTCGAAAAATATACAGCTTTCCCTAGTTTATAAAACAAGGTTTCGATATTTGGTAACGGGAATCTATCATCCTCAGTTATTTCATTTAAAGCCTTATAATCAACACATATGCGGTACTGTATTTGTCCATCCTTATCGGGTTTCTTGGACACTACTACTATGGGAGAAGCATATCTACTTATACTTCTCCTAATTATACCTTGTCTTTCCATCTCTTTAACCTATCGCGCTACCTCTTCTTCATGTTTTTTTGGTAATCTATATAATTTAGCATGCAATGGTTTGTCTTCGCCAAGATAAATTTCATGTTTTATTCCTGAAGTATGAGTCAAGGTGTCCCCTTCTTTGTACTGAATGCTCTTGAATTCTTCTGGTAAGGAGGTCAGTGTCTGTCTGTTCTTCGCGATTAAGTCTGCCGAAGTCAGGACTGTCCTCTTTTAAGTAATTACAAGAATGTTCAAACATTTTTTCGATTTTTACAATTGTTTGGTTTTTCAGAGTTATGATTTTTTATTCTATATCAATGGTCTTAAAAATTTTTTCTAAAACATCCATACCAAATAACATGGTATAGTTTTTGTTTTCTAATTTATGACCATATGCTTTGATATAGGTATTATTTGCATATCCAAATTCTTTTGGAAAAGGAATCTGGTATATATTTGTGTTCTGTGTTGAACTACTATTGATAGTTTGTATTTTAGTTAATTTTGTTTCTAATATTTTATATTTCGTCATGTCTAGTTTGTTCATATTTATAATTGTCATTGCGCTACCAGTATCAATTAAAATATAATGTCCTTGATTTTCTATTTCTAGTGGCACCATCATTATTGATCCGAGGCTCAATTCAGAAAAACCGGCGATTCTACTGCATTAAATTCCTGTCGGATAGGTTCTTGGTCTGTGAGGACATTATTAGTATCCATTGGTTGTGGCCTTGAACTATTTTGTCTACTAATAGCTGAGGGTCTTGGTTCGTTCCGATTATCATTTTGCCTAACCTGTTTCGAAACTCTTTGCTCACTAGAATTATTACTAAAGTCTTGTCTTCTAGTGTCCCTATTTTGGTTGTTAAAATAGTTATATCTAGAATTTCTTGTTTGATAATAATTATTATTAACATTTAAATTTCCATTATCGTAGCCTATATACGAGAAGAGAATTCTCTTAATTTTTAGCATATCAAATTTATCTCTAAGTTCCCTGGCTAAGTTACCTATGGTTATACTCGTATCTATAAGTTTATAAATAATTATGTTATATAAAAGTGTTTTTTCTTGTTCTTTGTTAGTGGCAAAAATGACAAACGTATTCATTTTAGATAGAAAATATTCCAATTTATTTACTATGTCATATTTTGCACTTACTTTCATACTTGAAATCTCCCTCGTAAGGTCGGTGCTGTTTACAATGGGTCGATAGTGTTGTTTCAGGAGTTCCTTTGCTTCGGTCCATGTTGTGACGTTGTTCATAAGGAGGAGGTCCATCGCTTTGCCTTTTATCTTGGCCTGTTGAATTATTCTCCACGTTTGTTGCCGATTTCCCGCTGAATTGGAGAGGTGGTTTTCCACCATGACTAGGAAGTTAGTCAGGTTCTTACTATCCCCCTCAAACTCAGGTAAGTAACGGATTTCTCTCATTGCGTTACTTCCTATGCTTGAGAGGAAAACAAATTCACTTCACTGTTTTTTTTATGAACTTTATTGCGGTTTATATGTCTACGTATTGTTCGTTTACCGGATCAGGATATTTATACCTAATCTTACCGACTGTGCCAGAAAAATTCTCTTCTTAGGATATTTAAAAAAAAAAAAACACCGATTATTTTTATCTATTATATCCCGTTTTATTGAATGATTTTTTTGTTTGTCTGTGAAGGTACGGCCGCTGACTCAATGCGGGGCTGCACCGTATTGCTTCTCTTAGTTTTGCTTAAGAACTAACAAAAACTTGTTGCCGGAGGAGGCGAAAACCATCAGAAGAATATCGATATCGAATATACATATGAATCGTTTACTTTTTTATTTTTTCTTATTTTTATTTTTAACCGAACCAATGCATTTACTTCCTAGTGGGAACATATAGCATACCTAAGCAATAATGATTGTGAGAAACTATGACCCACAATTAATATTGCTTGTGTTTACTTTTTCAAGTGGTTTGCCTTTAGTTTCTCAACAGGTCATGGAATGCATTGGTTTGATTTTAGTTTGCCGCAATCGTACATTTTTTTAGGTCATTTATTGTGAAGCAATAAAATGCATATTTTACGATGGCAGCAATTTGAAAATAAGTATGGTTTAGGACCAATACTTAACTCGCGCGCTCACTCCGTAAACACGAATACTCATCATTTTTATATTACATCATTGTATATTAAATCTATAGTAATATTATGAAAAGACTTTTTGTAGTAGTCTTAATATCTGCTGTGGCGCTGCGGCGACGATGACTTTGACAGTGGAGATTTAGGGATAGGAGTATCAAAAAGACTGAAAAACAAGTAGAAAGAAAGAGAGGATTGTATAAATTGTATTTTGATAACAATAAGGCGGGTAAAGGAGACAATTGAGTGAGCTGTTTTCAGCAAAAAAAAAAAAATGAAAAAAGGCCAAATGCCTTCCTATGTATGTATAGGTGTAGTTTTTTGTTCTATCTATGCGATGAGAATAAAGAGGGAATGAAGTAATATGTGTATACATGTTTCTATCATATATTGTGAGGTATGTATGTTTTCTTTTCTGGTTTATGATATTAGAAAATTTCAATTTTGGGTGAAAACTGAAAATCATACAGAATGCAACGTTGTTGCATTTCACTTTTTTTAAGAGGGAATCCGCAAGCAAATTTGCAATATTTCAGGATATACAAATTAAAGTAATCATATTGATATAGGTACTCAAAAATGATTTTTTTTAACAAAAATAGGAAAAAACTTTATTTTGTTAATAGGCACCCCAGGTGACCATCTTGTTGTTTCTGTGACGTCATAATCATCTTTTAGAGCTTGATTACACGATTCGTTTTTTTGGTCGTTTCGTTTTTCGTGTAAATCAAATATATTGATGATTGTGACGTTATAAAAACACCAATATGGAGAATTGGGTGCACCTTCTTTCTCAGCTTATTACAGAATGCGCGATGCATAAGCTGCCGAGGCAATCAGACTCAATTTTGACATTTGGCTTATAGAAAAATTGTTAAAATTTAGTCTGATTCCCTCCCCAGCTCAGTCGTTGGAATCTGTACTCGTGGTGTTCTATTTATCGTGTTTTCCATAACGAATTCGGGAATCATTTTGTCTATGTTCGTGAAATGATAACACTATTTGACGAGTTTACATTGTACGGAAAAATTGGATTTTTTTGTAATGATTCTGTATTTACATCTCTGTTCACTGAAGGAATGGCAGCGAGATGTGAATACTGAAAAGTTGAAAAAAAATCAGTTTGTCAGTCCAATGTTCACCGTCTTTGGAAACACTTCATAGTTTTACTCAAAATTTAATTTAGTTTGGCTGTAAAAATACTGAGGAAAAAAAATTGAATTCGCTTTTTCACTTTTAAACAAAAAAAAATATATACGACCCTAGGTTTATTTACTAACGTGAAATTTCTTGCAAATTTTCACTATTTGCTGTTAGAAACCATAGGGAAAAGACCATGTTTGGAAACCTGTGGTGAAAATTTCACATTACCATTCAGACATCTTTCCTGAGCATACTTACCAAATAACAAAATCAAAAATTAGGGCTCTTCCAAACCAACGCGAAATCATAGCGAATTATTCACATCGATACAAAATATGATAGAAAAAGAATCATTAAAAACAACAATAAAATAACGTCGGCAAATGTTCCGCATGGTTTTGATAGAGCAATTATTCCGTCTTTAGTCATATATTTTATTTACGTGTAGGTATTCTTTTCCGCATTACCCAGTGAGGTAGAACACTAATTGCATTTTTTTTATTGAGGTTTCCCCGGTAGGCCTAGTCCTCATTCTATTACTACTTAAAACTACTAATGAATTGCACATGCATCAAAAAAAAAATTGGCTAAACTAAAAGCAACATGCAAGTATCTACAAGTATAATGAACTATAAAGTATTTCCATTCAAAAATAAAATGTTTAAAATATTTTAATGGGCTACAGTACACAAATCGAAAATTGTCAAAACAGAAAGTGTCAAAAATTAAAAAAATGGCTGTGGACGTGAGGACGAAAACATACGTAAGCACAACAGCAAATTAAAATTAAAATTGCCAGAAATAAAAATGCCTATGGACTAGACTAATATGGACAGCCTCATTGCGGACGAAGTCTCGAGTAAAAGCTAGTGTATAATATACTGAACTATTTACAGAAATTTTTTGGATGGCTTGATATCCTTATTTGTTTTCTTGATTGTTAATATTATCAATCCTCGGAGCAGAAATTTTGTTATTATTTCTATATGCTCTTTTAAACAGTTTGTCTTTTCAAAGGTGTTTATTTCACTCATTATTTCGGAAATCCAAGTTTCCACTAGCCTAAGCTCATGCTGCCTTTGAGGGAAACCGTCTTCGAAAAGAGCTTGAAGAGTTTCTACAGTTCTTTCGAAAAAGATGGAAGGAACAGTTAACTTTCCAAACTCCGAACTTGTGGAAATTGATTCGTAGGCTCTTAGTTTAATTAACAAAGCAAAGTTTGCTGACGTACTTTGCTAACTTCACCCTCGGCGATCATTAATTGACAGCAAGTCTCACACTTCAGTTTTTTTCTAAGTTTGGCTGCCGCAAAGCCAGCGTAATAAGCAGCCGCTGCTTTTAGCAGCTTATCCGAAAATATATCTATTTCCCTGACATTTGGATCTAAGTCCATTTCTTCTTCATCATTGAAGTCTTCATCATCACTGAAGTTATCTTCTATGGTATACACTACTTTCTTCATCAAAATGTTGTCTTCGATTGGTTCTTCAATCTCGAAGTCCCTATCCTCGTCTTCTGACTGAACTTCTATTTCTAATTCGTAGTCCACACCCTGGAGAAGTGGTTCTGCCCCAGCATCTTCGTATCCGGAGTGTTCACTGGACCTTAAATTCTGGAAGATGATTTGTTTGAGATTTCTAATAAACCTACAAGCCGAAGGAGATTTTTCATATGAACCTCTATTGTTCTTTACCATAGAAAATAAGTTTTCCGCTACATCAGTGTTTAGATGTCCGAGCAGGAAATAGCTTTGTTCTTCACTTTTGAAGAATTCCCACATTTGTATAATACCCAACAACGTTTGCTGCAATCCTTTAAAACAAGGTGGGATTTTATGAACACTACTGGATCTCCACGTGGAAACCCAGTCTCTTGCTTTTTTTAATTCGTCCAATGTGTCAGTTGTTGTTGATAAAACCTGCTTATTGGGATTCCTAGAATAACGCTGGCTAGTGTTCAAAATATCAAATAGATCGTTTAGTCTTTTGATAAACCTCGCTGTACCCTCAGCGGCTTTTATTTCATCAACAGTTTTGAAACAGTTAGAATTCAACGCATACATGATTCCACTACAAACATTATCTCTAAAAACAAGTATCGCAAGTAAGAAAGTAGAAAGTATGTGAAAAGTACATGTTAAGAGATGATTGAATAAATAAACTAGCAATTTAACTATGTCAGTACAGAAGCAGAAGTAAAAAAAGGTATTAGCTATAAGCAGCTTAATCAGGTAGTAAACAAGTAGTTCAATAATTTTGGTTACTAAATTTATTAGTATGTAGGCAAGCAATATATCAATAAATCAAATAAATAAATAAACAAGGGAAATATGCAATCAGTAACCAATCTAAGTAGATAAAGCAAATTAAAAAGTAACAAAGTAGTCAAAAAGGTAAGCAGTTAATAGATACTAATAATAAAAAAGCAGTTATTTACTAAAAATATATTATTTAGAAAATTAGTAAGTACAAAATATATGTATGTTAAGATAGTTAAAAAAGTAATAAACAAAAAAATAAGGAAGAGAGTTAATTACTAAATAAGTTATTATATAGGAAAAGAAAGTGAATAAGTCAACTACTTTATATTACTGAGTAAACTACTTTAAAAGATGGTAAGTAAATAAATAAGTCAATTAGTTACTAAATGAAAAAGCTAATTGATAAGTTAATAATAAATAGTTAAACGAGTAAGCGGTTAATAAGAAAAATCAATTCAATATTTAAATAGTCAAGCAAATGAGTATAACTTAATGAATAATTGAAAAGTAAACGGGGTTAGTTATTAAATAAGAAAAGCAATTAGTAAGTATGTTAAAAGGTAAGAAAGCAAAAATAATAACAAATAAGTTAGTAAATAAGTAAGCAAATAAGTAATTTTAAAAGTAAGCGAGAAAAGCAATTACTATAACTAAGTAAATTATTAAGTAAAAAACAAGCAAGAATATATAATTAAATATTGAAAAATAAGCGCTTTATAAATACTTATATTAAAGAAGCAATTTATAGATAAATAAGTACTATGTTCGATATTTAGCTTGAAAAAAGTTTAAAATTTAAAATACCCTGTAAATGAAAATTTGAAAAAGTTTGCAATTCACAAACTTACCTCACTTTAAGATCAAAAACCAAATAAAAAAAAATTAATTCTAAATTCTTAATAACTTTTTAAACACTACAACTAACATTAAAACACCCTGCGAATTATGAAAATCTTCACTTCAGTTTCTTTAACACTATTTTGCGTTATATTTTATATTTATACCACTATCAATGACCACAAAATAAAAAAATAAAACCCTTTACGAAATAGTTTGAAAAACTTAATTTAAAAAAGGACAAAATGAACAAAAACTAACTTTAAATATCACTATGTAATTAAACACTAGCACACAATCGTCAAAAAATAATTTATTTAAAAAAGAAAACCCTTTAAAACACTTTTCAATAATTTTCTGAATGATAAAATAGATTATAGATAAAATACAAGGTTTTCACACACTTTTTTATATTTCTAAATACTATTCTAATCAATTCACTATAAGCTATTAATGTAGGTTTATCTACTTTTTCTCGAAATCGATATTTTATATATTCCGACTGAAATAATATTAAATTTCTTTAAAGCACAGAATCTTAGTCACCGAGATAGACACTGAAACTGATTCGGAAAAAGGTGCGAAAAATTGCTTTCATCAAAATGTTTGCTTTGTATATGAATATATTTATTATTATATTCACTCACACCACTAACCCACAAACCTATATTTTTCCCTTTATCACAGAAATAACCGTAAAATTTGTACAACGACAATCAGATGTTTTCTCCTTCTTAAATTTCAATTTTCTATTTCATTTTCAACAAAATTATTCTTTTTTTCTCTCTGTCAAACTCTCATAAAATTAGTATACAGCATTCCCGTTCTACTAATATCGGTACTTCTTTCATCATATGCATATTCTCAAATCTCCACTCATATTTCTAACTCTTCTACCTTGGTTGTCTTAATGTCTAACAGATGTCGCCGCTATCAATCGCCATCATAATATTACTATGGATTTTATATACAGTGCTCTTCACTTGATTAGACGCACACATTTTTTTTTACATAAATTTAATTTTTTTTGAAAGTGTGTGTAGCAATCATCAAGCAAATGCATTTATTAGAAAGGTTATTAAGTTCTCAAGAAAAAAACACAAAAAAGTGGTAGGTGAGTGGAAATTAACGGTTGTTTTTTCTCTTTTCTTTCTATGCTGTAAGAAAAAGTGTAGTTTTTTTTTGTTCACATGATAAGACGCACCTGTAAAAAATTCGTAAAAATGAAACATAGACTTTTTAATATATTTTTGTCTCTTTTATTTTTGTTTTTTTTATATTTTCAGTACTTTGTACTGCGACCATGTTTTAAAATCACATCAAAAATTCTATTTTTAAGTGAAATATACAGTTTTTCTAAATAATTTAGAGGAATCGTCTTCCAGGCTTCTTTGATTGCGAAAATTAGCTCTTCACAGATCTCATACTGTCTACCTCCTTCGTAAATTTTACGCGTGAGCCACCCCCAAACATTTTCAATTATATTGAGGTCAGGTGAATAAGGTGGCCACGGCAGTAATTCCACATTTTCGTCAGCGAGAAAGCTTTTGACTACACGAGCGTTGTGGATTGGTGCATTGTCTTGTTGAAATATCCACTGTAGAGGTCCAAACAGTTCTTTCATAGCGGGGAAGGCTGATTGCAAAAGGGATTTGTAGGAAACTCCCGTCATTTTATTGGAAACGAAAACCAAATCAAACGCCCCATAGTAAGAAATGGCTCCCCAAACCATAACTCATGTCAAAAACTTTTCATGTTTTCTAATATCATGGAAGTAGTAGTTGTAGCCATCAGGGCCATCTAAATTAATTTTTTTTTCATCTGAAAAAACCACATTTCGCCAATTTAGCCCACTTCCAACGTTGGTATCCCACGACATGTGAAGGCGTGCGAACTCCAACCGCTGTGCTTTTCTTACGACGTTTAGTGGGGGCTTTTATTTAATTTTAAATGCTCTGCACTCAAAATAGCTCGCCAAACAGTTGATGTGCTGGCAGTTATCCCCGCTTTTTCTTTTATTTTACTGGTAGAGGCAGCTGAATTTGACGCGATTCTTATTATTTTTCTTTTATCCTGAGGTGTTAAAGCGGTTTTTGTCCTTCCCTTGTAATTTTTACCGTATGAAGCACTGTTTTTAAGATAATTTCTTACGACATGGTCACTTCGACCATTTTTTTTGGCAATATTTCTCATGGAAAACCCTTCGGAGTGCAACGCGTCAATTTTTCATTTTTCTTTCGCGTTTAAAACTTTTTTTTTCCCATTTTGGATTTAAATCACTAGCGAATACTCCTTAGGGCTTAAACTTTGGAGCTAACTCAAATTTACGTAACAGATCGCGACCACCTAACTAATTTAACGAGTGCGCCTAATCATGTGAACAAAAAAAAAACTGCACTTTTTCTTACAGCATAGACAAAAAAGAGAAAAAATAACCGTTAACTTCCACTCACCTACCATTTTTTGTGTTTTTTTTTTGTTGAGAACTTAATAACCTTTCTAATAAATGCATTTGTTTGATGATTGCTACACACACTTACAAAAATATTAGATTTATGTAAACGAAAATGTGTGCGTCTAATCAAGTGAACAGCACTGTACAATGATTACATTCAACAATAACTTACCTGGATTTCAATAACCGAATTTAATTATTTATTAATTTTAGAAAAATAAAACGCATCAACGAAACGAACACGAACCTACGACAACAAAATTTGTAACAACCAACTAGTACACGACATGACAATAACTATACATCTGTGTAACTATACACTGTACCTACTATAGTTTTACTCAGTCATTGTGCATCGTGCAGAACGGACAACATTTATTTTAATTAAATCCACCCCGTGTTAAAGAAAAGGGTCAAAAGTACAGGTATACCTGCGGGCTACCTGCTTTATTACCCACAAGTGTTAATAAAAAAGGGATAATCCCAGTTAGAAATTTAAATATTAATGAGGATTAAGCGTGTAAAACTAAGTGTTGTGCGTGTTTAAAACCGAAATAATAAAATAATAAAAATAATAAAAGTAAAGTGCACAGGTAATCCAGCAATGGAACCTTTAAATCCCGATACGGCAATGGACTCATTTAGGACATTGCTTAAGCGGATCGTCAAAGACCTCGGTCCCCAATATTGTGCTCAGCTGGCAATGACTTTTAATAGCATTGTGCAACCCAATAAAATCAATGACGACAGAGAAATGGACAACAATATGGACACCGGAGAGATTGCAAGCGACTTGGTATCTTCACCCGCCAGCAGCGTGGAGGAATCAATTACCGATGAGGAGCTCAGTGAAATCACTAGCTCTGAAGAAGACGCAAACGAGTTTCCCCTTCCTGGGCAGAAAAGACCTAATAGGGCTACCAAAAAGGACAATGGAAAGCGTATCCAACTCGACAAGGATTCCTCATCGAATCCGCCTAAAGCGCCAGTACCAATCCAACTCGAAGCTGGGAAGATAACCAAACTGACCAAACCAAATGTCCCAACATCAATCTCAGTGTCCACCCAAAACAATGTAGAAAAGACAGCCAAACCGCTAGCCTCAACATCAGCAGCCGCCAAACCAACTCCAGTGCAGCCACCGAATACATTAAAAGATACCATGACCACGAATGCAGCAAAGGGACCAGGAATGCCACCAATCTTCTGCTTTTCTGGAAATGTTGCTGAAATTAGAAGACACTGCAAAACCAACAACCTAAGCGTCACCTTCAAAAATAGGAACACAAAGACGACCATCATTAATGCTGGAGACAGGGCATCATTCGAGGCAGTACAAAAATGCATGCAGACATCAAAGATCCAGTTTAACTCGTTCACGCCAAAGGAAGTGTTATATAGTGGCAACACTTACCAGTAATGAATTTGAATTATGTATTTAATATTCTCTTGTCTCATCGCATTCTATTCATGTACATACGCATATACATAAGATAATTAGTTTATATACTTATACAAATCATAGAGTCAATTACCAAATGTAAATCCATCATGTCACTTGTGGTTCGACATTCAAACATATAACTTTAACTTGAATAAACTGAATTTATATTAAGCGGTTGTCTTTTATTTGAAGACACGACATTGGCGACGAGGGTTTAAATTTTTTTTAAAGTAGAATATTCCACAGTGTCATGCCTGGGGACGAAAAGGCCATTATACAGACCATCGAGGTTGGTAACAGTTTCGAGGAATTCAATCCAGAATTCGTGGACTGGGAAGTATTCGAAGCGAAACTTGAGCAATATTTTCTCAGTGTTGGGGAAGAAGATGAGAAAAGGAAAACAGCATTCCTGTTGACAAAGCTGCATCATGAAACCTTCAAGCTCCTCAGAGACAGCGTCTATCCAAAAACTGTCAGCAATTTAAATTTTACCGAAGTTAAAAATCATTTAACAAATTTCTATGGAAAAAAGGTGGCAGTTTTTGTTGAGAGACGAACCTTTTATGATTTAAAACAAACGGTAAGCGAAAGCATAAACGAATGGTACACAAGGGTAAAAAAAGCTGCGGTAAATTGTAAATTTGGTAACCAGCTAGACACAGCATTGCGTGACATATTCATAACGGGTCTGAGAGATGGTCCCATTCTTGACAAATTGTTGGAAGAAGACGAAAAGATCACTCTCGATAAAGCTTGGGCAGCAGCGATTAAAAAAGAAACATTGATAAATAGCCGCAATTCCAGCAGTTGTATGGTAAATAAGGTAAATATGCAAAACACACACACATCAACAGATTGCGTTGATTCCACTTGCGTGTTGGAGCAAGTGAGCTACATGCTTCCAGATTACTACACCGTTCATCTAATTTAAGGCCTTCACGAGACCCTACACTATCAGCCCAGGCCTGTCGTGTGGCACGATCGACCTTCTGCAGTAGCAAATATATGAGTCACGGATCGCGATCGTTAGACTGTAAGGCATTAAGTCCACGGATGACCTCGTCGGCTCCATCAGTTATCTTTCGAAGAACATGAATATTTTCTGAACTAGACGAAGACGGTAAGGAAAGAAAGGATTCGACAGATGCCTGAACAATGAGATTCGTTTTTTCGTATCTTGCTTGTTACCTGTCCCAAGCTTCAACATAATTTTCTTCCGAACAGCGCATATGTTTTAATAAACCGGCTGCATTATCGCGCAAAAACGATTTCAGGTATTGAAACTTTTGTGAACCACTCAAGTTTGTATTCACGTCAACCGAACTCAAAAAAAGATCCATAAACTCAGGCCAATCTTCATATTTTCCATTAAACGTAGGAATATTAGCGGTAGGTAGCTTGACCGATGATTTATGTTCAGCGGAGTTCAAAGTTCTTAAGAACGAAGTCTGTTGATCAGCTATTTTTTCAATAACTGAATCATCAGTACTGGTTTTTTAAATTAAATTGACGAATACGGCTTGTGAAGATTGCATGAGCTTTTAAATATTTTTCTTCGTACTCTGCAAACTCAATACCCGGGTCAACAAAGTTCTCATCATCGCAAAACTCGCAAAGTTCATGATTTTGTTCCAAAAAATCTAACCACGCTTGATAGAGTCGTTTTAACCTTATCTCAAGCTCTGATAGAGTAACGTCTTCTGGCACCGATTCTGCAAACCCCGATTGAAAATGTTCAACTATAATATCTAATGTTCGAATGATAACCCACGTGTTTGGTTCTGCCCCTCTTGTCTATGCGCGCACGATATCACTTTGATTTCTTTTAATCTTACTCTGATTTAATGTAGAAAATCACACTTCTTTTCAGATCAATTCCATGCACTTATCAAATAAAACAAACTACCATTCATCCATATCACCCTCAATTGCCATATGCAACGACTAGGTGCACCAAAAATCAAATTGATTGCGATTCGATTAATTGTCTTACCACGATTACGTATCACAAATGTCAAAAAAAAAAATGTTTTTATTCGACTCAGAAGGACCAATTAATGTTTAGAAATAACAACGTGTTGTGGACGCCCTGCATGGACTCAAATATTTTGGGTGTAAACTGAGCCTTGCCTTTTGGGTCCCTAATCTTAGTGACATCTCGTGGTCAAAAATGGAGGTAAAATAGGATGTAGTAGAGCCGAACAAAAAAATAATTTTGAGAACTGTCAACCAAGTTAAAGAATGAGAGGGGAACTATATACACTTATACAATAACACTGCAATAGCAGAAAAAAAAAGTTAACCTGCAAGTAAATGGGATCGAATGATCAAAATAGTGTGGGAGGAGGAAATAATAAATCCAAAGTGGGATGATTTGTGCACCGTTTCAACAAATAATCTGATGATATTATTTTCCTCGGGCAAGGGCGATTGAAGGAGAAAACATGTTCAAACTTCAACTCCAGCTTAAAGCATCCGGTTGTTAAAGTTCAGTGCGGTGCGTTTAAAAGAATTTAAAAGTGTGACGGTTTGCCATCTAACGAAATTTCCAGTCACCTGTTAAAATTTTCCTTATTAGCTTACCCGGTATGTGTTATTTTATGAACGTTGTGCTGCAAGCTAAAATCATATTTGTTTCTTAAAGATTGCTCGGAGTAATATTTTTTTTTTTCAACCGAAGCTTACCTGTTCTAAAAAGTGGGACAAGAACTTACCCCAAAGAATAAAGGTACACAAATAAAACCAGAATAGGGTGAGTTACAAAAGAAAATGTTTTATTGAAAGTTATCGCGTTGTAAATGAAAAATCTACCTATAGGTTGTGTTGAATCTCCAATTTTACTTTTCTGGCGGTCCCAGGTTGCTGCTGGAGGGCCAGGGCCGCCGCACCTTTATATAATACTATTTCTTGTACCGAACCTTCAAAATTGTCTGGTGGATTCCTAGACCGTTTCAAAAATCTTCTTGACTTTTATTTGGAGATTATCTAGGTTCCAAAAGATAATTACTTGTGGACTTCATTGGGAAGCCCGAACTACAGGTATTTGTCCTGGAGTTTCATTTTCTTTTCTTGTGCGCCGTGAGTTACTGCTGCCGCCCCTTCGTAAAAGAAAAGGTTGCTGAAGATTGAAGAAGACATCCTTCTAACACTCCGCAACAGAGGATTTGACCAGCCGTCTTTTGTCATAGAAGTGGATGCAATTGAACACACCATCAGTACCGCAGTGAGTTCTGAAAAAAAGAGAGTAGACCGAAGTCCAGGTATAATATTCAACCAATATTAGTAGTTATCTGTTTACTTCGTGTACGAAAAATTCGTCAAGAAACGAGAGTAACTATAATTTGAAACGAAATTTGAAGACCTTGAAAACATATTCGTGATCACAAAGGATTTATAAATTTATACTTACTTATTTTTTTTATTTATGTTCTTAAAATTAAGTCTACGGGCGTTGAAGTTGTTTTTTTTTCTAATTTAAAAATCTTTTTTGTTACATTAAATTTATTAATCTTTTTCTTGGTTAATTACATCTTTTTGTAAGTGAAAAAGGGTAGTGTTTCCAGGATCTGTCAGATATTATTTATTGTCTTTTTAGTTGTTTTTTGATGTTTCGGTTTGCTCCTTCTTCCACCTCCAAAGAGCTCTATAGGGGTAGGTCATTGGATTCCGAAAATTAGGTCTTATAACCCAGTGCCAAAATTGGTACTTTTGCGGTCGTTTTTTTTTGTGTCGATTTGGTAGACCTGTGAGAAACGCCTCTGAGTCACGTTGTTTTAGCTTTTCTTCCATTTTTTTGTTAGCCTATTTGTAAATTTTTGAAATTAAAACGACAATTAAGTAAAATTGATTCAAAGTTAAAATTTGCATTGTGTATTTCTTTTTTTTAATCAAATCATTTCATACTTGCCTTAATGTTTGTTGTTATTTTGTTTAATAAAACTTCCTTTAACGCCCTTTTTGGATGAAATCTTTGTGTTTACTTGTTTCGCTTGAACGAAACATGGCATTTTGAAGACACATTTTTCAGGGGTGCGGATGGTAGCCAAGATAGTTCGGTGAAGATGGTGTGACCGGGAACTGGTATCAACAAATTGGGGAAGTTCAAATAAGGCCAGTGAACTTCCAGGTTGGGTGGGTTATGGCCACGCTGCAACGACACCAGCAGCGCCCTAGTGTGGTGAATGTCCGTCCGTTATGTTTCCTTTTTTTCCCGGCCTGATTTATGTTTTTTTGTTCGCGGGTGAGGTCTAGTTTCGGGGACAAGATTCCCCCCCCATTCCGACGAGCTAAGCCGTGCGTCGCAAGCAGGCCGTGTTCCCCAAACTAGGCACTCCATTCCCTTCACAATCCGTTTTGATTTCCGAACCTTTCCCAACTCTACTTTTCCTATTTTTTTACCTGTTCCTTTTCTGGTCCCTCTCCTTAACCGACCATCCTCACACCTCTTAGCCCGCAACAAAATGGCGCCCAACGTCTTAGGTTTTTGTAGTCTTTGTTTTTGTTATTTTCTGTTGTAATTGTGCCCAACCAATCTCGCTATAAGTTTTCAACGATCGTAAGTCTGCATCAAGAAGGTCTCAGACGCACTTAGGTGTATTGCGACGATTCCTTGGAAGTTCATAGTGACGGCGGTTAATGTGTGTTTTCTGAACTTGCTGCAGGTTTTCAGTATCCGTAAGTCTTTGTCAAGAAGGTCACAGACGAACTTGATCGAATTGCGACGGATTATTGGAAGTTTGCCGCAAGAACAGTACCCATCCTAGTTTTGTTTTTCCTGTATACTTTCCTTAAATTTTTCTTTGCTTTTCTGTCAACTTTTCTTTTCTAATCCCTTTCGTCCAGTTATAGTTAGCTTCCCACTTGGAATAGTGACCATGTTTGGCAATGCGTCGAACATCGCTGCACTTTTTTTTTCTAAACTAGAGTCTAGTTTTTGAAACTCACGTTTTTCTCTTCAATGTATGTTTCTTCTACAATACCATGTCTTCAACGAAAGTCCTCCAGACAGACTTGAATTGCGGGTTTGAAGAAGATAATATTGTTATGTTTTTATCTACTGTGTAGTTCCCATTTCTATTTCACCACACCAAGGGATATT
Source organism: Dasysyrphus albostriatus (assembly GCA_946251815.1). NCBI lineage: Eukaryota > Metazoa > Arthropoda > Insecta > Diptera > Syrphidae > Dasysyrphus > Dasysyrphus albostriatus. Next base: position 105,094,270 of record OX276335.1, on the reverse strand, counting down.
CATTCTAAGGTCCGTCTGAAGTCTTGTTTTCAAAAAAATTATATACTAGTAATCACTCCATATCCTCAAAACTATTATTCACCGATCAGCTGGTTCCTGAAGCACCCCGTATGCTCATGAAAACCCAAATTTAAAAATAACTAAGTTATTATTTAATCAACCATCGTTTCAAAAAAAAAAAATATATATAAAAAACATTTTTTCATATTTCTAGTTTCTTAAGCGATTTGTTTTAGAAGTAAAATTGTCTTCGAATACAATTGTTGTTTTTTTTTCTGTTCAATTTTGTTTTTATAGGTTTATATAATTTGGTTCTTTAAGGAAAGAAAAAAACGTTTGCTTTTTTTTGAAAAAAAAAACCAAATAAGTGTATTCATCTTTACTTTTAAAACTACGTTAATTCTACTCTAACCATTTTCTAATAAGTTTTTTTTGTTCGTTATTCGTGGTTCAAACCAACAAGTCTTTGATAGCCTTAATATTTCGTTTTTGTTAGTTCGTTACAATACGTTTCAAAACTAATTTCTTACATAATTTAGTTTTTTTTTGAGAAAAAATACTAGAACTATATAAGAAATCATATCTAAAGATTTTCACAAAGTTTTCTAAAATATTATTTTAGAAAAATCTTTGGTCATAAAGTTAATCTTTTCCTTATTGTTATAAGTTTTTTGTTAGAAAATCTCTCGTTTTTCTTACACATTTTCTCGTTTATTCGTTCTATTTTTATTTATATTTTGTTATATATTTCTATTTGCTAATATATTCTTGTTGTTGTTTTGATAATTACGTCGAGTTTTCGAACAGTACTTAAACAAAATAAAATATATTAGCCGGTTAAGTTTTTTTTAGTTATATTAGTTTTTCTAATATTAGGTTTTTGTTAAAGTTAGTTTTTTTTCATAATTTCGCGTTGACTTTACTAAGAAAAAGTTAACTTTTGCAAAACTTACCTTGGTGTTTAAAGTTATTTATTTTTGTTGAATCCGTTTTTGTTGAATCCATCGTCGTTGTTGAATTTTTAAAGATGTCGTTGAATAACAGAGAAGAAGAAGATCGCATCAACCGGATGATAAGAGATGCTGAAATAAACGAACAAGTTAGATTAACTAGATCAGTTAGCCAAGGTTTAGACAGTACCACAAGACAGCGAGTGATGCATTCTCCTCTCACATCTGAGAGACGAATCCGATCCGCATCCAATCTGCCTGTCAACTCTGGTATTCAATTTGATGACATCGACAATCAAGTCAATCCCTCTATTGGATCCGTGTCTACTCCTTCCTTCAGCAATCTTAGTGGGATAGGAGCAGGAATTATACCTCCGCGGGAAAGTATCGATTCATTGAACGATACGGTTAGGCAAGCAGCAGGTAGGGTTCCTGATTTAAGATCAGATTCGGGCAACCAAGTACATTTTGGCGGCTCAAGAGATATCCTAGACAGTTTATCTCAAAGACCTCCTGTAATGAAAACGAAAAATAAAAACATAATTTCGGAAGACTTGAAGGCTTATATAAACCTGGCCATGGTAGAAGGTTTTTCTGCTACTAAACAGGCAATACAAAAGGAAGTAACGAATACCTTAAAGCAGGAAATCGAAGCTCAGCTTGGAGGATTTCTTAAGAATTTGAATCTAGGGAATTCAAATCAAGCTTCCACTAATCCAGTGCTTAGACCGACAGGGAGTTCATGTGACCCTGCACCGGCAGTGCAGCCACCAAGGCAGCCAAACCCTCCAGCTGATCCAAGTAATAGTGCTTTTGTGCAAGTAGGGCAACAGCGTAGGAGGCAACCTGAGTCGATGAGAAGAAATCAGGATAGAACTTATCAACCTGATGGGTTTCAAGAACTTCCTCATAACTTTATGACTCCCATAAATACTCCCAATCCGTACAGTTACCCACCTACTTATTCCGGTCCGTATCCATATTCAGGACTTAAAGCCCTGATTAAGATTGATAAGTGGGGTCTGAAGTTCGATGGTCAGCCAGCAACTATGACGGTCGAAGACTTTGTCTTTCGACTGGAGACTTTACAAAGTCAATATGCCTGTCCGTGGACAGAGATATTACGAGACTTCCACCTACTTCTCTCAGGAAATGCTCACGAATGGTACTGGCAATTTCAACGCAATAATTACCGTCCAGACTGGCCAGCCTTGAAGGACGTTCTGATGCGCCAGTTTAGAAATACTCGGTCGGACTTCGAGATTATCCGTGATATTATGGACCGTAAGCAGAATTCCTGGGAGAGTAGTGAAGATTTCTTTACGGCAATAAATAAGATGAAGTTTCAGTTGAGAATTCCTATTCCGGAAGTGGAAATGGTGAGAATCCTGAAACGAAATTTGAATGAAAAAATCGGAAAATTAGTATATCCTCAACCTATTTTTTCCTTGGATCAGCTGAGAGTCGCCTGCAAGGATGCCGAAGCAGCCTTTCCGAGGAGAGATCGAGACCAACCTAAAACATTTGTAAAAACCCCTAATAAATTTGTGGCAAACGAGCTTGATTACGAAGAGATGTATCAACCAGCTGATGAGCAATTAGCTGCTTATCAGTTATCAGCAACAAGCCTAGTGTGCTGGAACTGCAAGGTGCAGGGCCACACCTACTTTGACTGTGAAGCAGAAGTGCGCAATGTATTTTGCTACAAATGTGGCCTGGAGGGAGTGATAACACCCCGTTGCACACGATGTAATCAGGGAAACCGATCAAGGGACGCGAAAGCTCCGGGGGAATCGCGTGCCAATCCGAATCAGAACCCCCAATAAATTTTAAAAATGCAGGTGAATCTGAAAGAGAGGGTAGTAGAAGTCCTCTTAAAGAAAAGGGTGAATTGAAAATTAAAATACTAAAACGCGAAGATAATATACAGTGTAATAAGAAAAAAACAAGAAATAGACAAAGTCCATTCCAAATCAAGCCTTTACATGTGAGAATCGAAGAGTACAACCAAGCGCGAAAGAGAATTTTTAATAGTGCGATTTTTAAACCTTCAAATAATGTACTCAAAGCAAGGGCCAGATACAAAGCTAGGAGAGAAACTAGAAATCAAATTTCCTCCACGATTTTAAATTTAAGTTCCGATCCTCGACCATACGCGAAGATCAAATTAGGTGACAAAGAAGTTTTAGGACTGCTGGACAGCGGAGCTAGCGTAAGCATCTTCGGAAAAAATTGCATGCAGCTAGCAAAGGAACTCCATTGTTGCATTACACCGTACCAATCTGGAGTTAAGACTGCGGACGGTAAAAGTCAATCAATTGTAGGTAAAGTCAATGTTAAAGTGCAATACAAGGACAAGGTAGAGGGGCTTACTTTCTTCCTCGTTCCCAATTTGGACCAGGAGATCTACCTTGGGGTAGACTTCTGGAGAGCATTCCAGTTGGCCCCAACTATTATAAGTAGTATCTCCGTTGACGAAGAATTAGATTCTTCGAACGCTCATCAGTTAAACTCTGATCAGCAGGCCAGGCTGAATGCAGTCAGGCAGAGATTTTTATGTTTTGACCGGGATGGTCTAGGAAAGACGGCGCTGATGGAGCACGTCATTGACACAGGAGATGCACTCCCTGTGAAACAGCGTCACTATCCTGTCTCTCCAGCGATACAAGCCATTTTGTATGAAGAGTTAGATCGGATGTTGAGCCTCGGAGTTATTGAGGAGAGCGAGAGTCCGTGGTGCTCGCCAGTGGTTCTCTTACGAAAACCAGGTAAAAATCGACTTTGCCTGGATTCTCGTAAGGTGAACTCACTGACGAAGAAAAACGCGAATCCTCTTCCCCATATCGAGGGGCTCATCAGCCGACTACCGGATACATACTACATTAGTAGTATTGATCTTAAAGAAGCATTCTGGCAAATACCGCTGGAGAAACAGAGTAAGGAAAAGACTGCCTTTGCGGTACCGGGAAGACCCTTGTACCAGTTTACTGTCATGCCCTTTGGGTTGTGTAATGCAGCTCAAAGGTTATGCCAGTTGATGGACAAGGCAATTCCTGCACGACTTAGGGAGCGTGTGTTCGTGTATCTTGACGATCTTCTTATCATGGCGCCGGATTTTGAGACGCATATTATCTTGCTAAGCGAAGTAGCTGACTGCTTACGCAGGGCTAACCTAACCATCAACATGAAGAAATCAAAGTTTTGCTTCAAAGAGCTGAAGTATTTGGGCTTCATAGTTGGTGGCGGTAAGCTTAAAACTGATCCTGCTAAGGTGGAGGCTATAGTGGATTTCCCTATTCCCAAAACCCCACGGCAGGTTCGGCGGTTACTTGGTTTAGCAGGGTGGTATCGGAAATTCATAAAGAATTTCTCTAGTCTGACTGCACCTCTAACTGACCTGTTGAAAAAGAGGAGCGAAAAGTTTAAAATGACTGACGCAGCACTGGGAGCGTTCGAAGATCTAAAGAAGGCGTTAACCACTGCGCCAGTTCTTTCGCATCCGGACTTCACAAAAAGATTTTATATCCAATGTGATGCGTCGGATGCAGGAATCGGTGCCGTACTGTTCCAGAGGAACGAGGAGGACGAGGAAGTCCCAATAGCTTACTTCTCGCAGAAGTTTAATAAGAGCCAGAGAAACTTCAGTGTGACTGAGAAGGAGTGTATGGCAGCGGTGATGGCTGTGCAAAAGTTCAGGCCGTATGTCGAAGGCATGGATTTTACAGTAATCACCGACCACTCCAGTCTTCAATGGCTTATGAGCATGAAGGACCTCAGTGGAAAGCTCGCCAGGTGGAGTCTGTTGCTGCAATCGTATGCCTTCGACATACAGCACCGAAAAGGCACGTTAAACGTAGTTCCAGACACTCTTTCTCGGGTACATGTAGATTCTCTGGCTATTGAAGAAGTTGCACCATTGATTGACTTAAACTCTGAGGAATTTAAATCTGAGGAATATACGAACCTCATAAAAACCATAAAAGCGCACCCTGATGAACTACCAGACTTGAAAGTTGAAGACGGCTTTGTATACAAGCGGGCATTTAGATGCGAAGGAGAAGAAGCTATGCTTGAGCATACTTGGCTTCTTTGGGTTCCGTCCGGCTTAACCGAGGAAATAATACATAATGCACACAAACCACCACAAGTAGCACACGGTGGCATCGCAAAAACCCTTAAAAGAATTCGTCAATACTTTCATTGGCCTAACATGACAGTTCAAATTCGTCATTATGTATCTAATTGTTCTGTGTGCAAACAATGCAAAGCATCCAATCAAGTCTCTCGTCCCCCTATTGTTACGTCGTATTGTTCTAATCGTCCTTTTGAGAAATTGTATGTTGACTTCCTAGGTCCTTACCCCAGGACTAAATCGGGAAATGCCTATGTTTTTATCGTCCTTGACCATCTGTCTAAATTTGTTTTCTTCAAGGCTCTAAGACATGCTAATTCTTCAAGCATCATACGATTCCTTCGACAAGACGTTTTTAATGTATTCGGTGTCCCTAATATTGTTCATTCCGACAACGGAAAGCAGTTTTTGGCAAAAGAATTCCAAAAGTTTCTGTCTAAATATGGCATAAGGCATTTTAAAACCGCCAATTATGCACCGCAGTCGAATGCGTCGGAGAGGGTTAATCGCACGTTACTAGCAGCTATCCGTTCATATCTTAAAACAGATCAACGCGAATGGGACCTTTACCTCAGCGATATCGCTTGTGCCATAAGGAGTTCAGTTCATAGTTCTACTGGTGTGTCACCATATTATGCTCTGTTCGGAACAAATATGATGACGCACGGTAGTAGCTATGATCTGGCACATAAACTTGACGCGGTAGATGATAACGAGTTGTTAACCATTCCCCGACACAGTCGACTGCAATGCATAAGAAATGAGATTCGTGAAAACATTTCGAAAGCGAACGAAAGATCAGCGAAAATATATAACACCCGCACAAAATCTATTAAATATCTGCCCGGACAGGAGGTGTACAGAAGGAATTTCATATTGAGTGATTCCTCGAAATATTTATCCGCCAAACTGTCTCCGAAATTTATTAAATGTAGGATAGTTAAGCAAATTGGAAATCAAATGTATGAAGTAGAAAATCTTAACGGCAAAAAGGTCGGAATATTTCATGCTAAAGATCTAAAGCAGTAAAACGAAACTATGCCACCGAAAACACTTTAAGTAGGGTATAAAAGTTTCCATTAATCCGGTAAAATGAAAAAAAAAAATGTTTTGCATGTTATCTTTTTGAGGCTATTCGGTAAATCTTTCATGTTTCTTGTATTTTTGTTCACTTAGTTCCTGACCTTAATCACTTTTAGTTTTTGTCAATAGCACTTCCTTTTGTTTCCACACTGCACCAAGTACCTGATATTCCTTTAAACAATCCTGTTACCACTGTATCCTTGTCACAAAATACTTACTATCCATTAGAATATTCCTGTAACAATTTATTTTAGTCAAAAGTACCTAAAAATTCCACTTATCTAGTCAAACAAAATTTGTTATTTTTTTTTAGTATTTATTAGATGCATGTTATATTTATAAATATTTACTACTAATTATTAAATAATTAAAGCTTTAGTCAGTAACATCTGTGATATTAATTCTAGGTATCCGCAATGATGTAAAACTAATAATCGGTGATATTTACAAAATTAGTTTCTAAATAGGTAGTATAGTTAAATAATTCCAACCGTGATAACTTCTTATATTAGATATTTTTATTAATTCAACTGTGATATATATTTTATTAGATATAATATGTGTTAAATTATTTATTTGTGAAGTCTATTTATTTATTTATTAACTCTTAGAAAAAAAAAACTAAAAACTAATCCTAGGCAACGCAACACTCACCGGTAGGCTGATGGTGGTTTGGATAATTGTGGATTGTTGAGGTACTAGGAATAATATTTGAGGATCGTCTCAACATCAATTTATACATTATTCGCAAGAACAACATCGTTTTGCGAGATTTGTTTTCACATCTCAAAATGCTTTTTCTTGAAGCAAAGTCGGAAGATAAATTGCCTCCGGTCAGATCCTCTACCAAAAAACGTGGCGAATCGCATCAGATTCCGATATCAACCCTGGCTTGTTTTTGTTGTCTTATATTGTGGTAAGAGTAGGTTCCAACTTCATCTAAAAATGGAAAAAATTAAAAAAAAAAAAGAACAAACTATTTGTAAAATACTTACCTACCTATAGATTAGCTTGACTGGCTTCGATGTTGCATCGGCAACGGGATTGTATCCCGTTATTGAAATTTTGCCCGGCTTATGGCGTGGGTTAACTCCCCACTTCCCACGTGAACGGTTGCATCCATTCTTTTCGTGCGGACGGGTGTTCGGATGCGATAAATATATCAAAAAAATATGAATACTCGACGTCTGGGGAAAGATTCCGTCCAGCCACTGCATGCAGAATCTGATGAAAACCCATCAAAAGTACCAAAAGGGTTGCCTACTAAAATTCCTACGAAATGTATGTTCTGGTTGGTGTGGTCTGTTTTTTTTTCGGTTTATCTGAAATAAAGAAATGAGAAAAATAATTAGATTTAACTTATAATATGATAACAAATACAAAACTAACATAAAATAAATCAAAACAAATGGTATTAAAAGAAATGAAAAAAAAAAAACTATTTGCCCAATACTCCACGCCGACATTTTTTTTTCTTCTTCGTTCGGTTGTTGATTTAAGTAAGTCCAGCTACCGTCCACGCTCGCATTCATGTTGGTTCTGAAATTAATAATGAAAATGCAAAATGAAAGTAGAGAGAGACACCAAACACCATTTGAACGACGACCACAGACTAAAAACATGTTAAGATAGGATGACTAGTACTAGGAAGATGGAGTTCAGGGGTGGTAAAACAGATAACTTTGACCAACTGTCAGTTAGATTAAAGTGTTCAATAGAGTATTCTTTTATATCAAAGCACATATTCACCTCGTTCGAGCACAAACAAATTATTTGTGCACAAAATCAAAAGTTTTTACTTCAGAATAAAGGGGCGTACCTACGGACGACTTTTTTTTCAATCTAAGGATTTTACTTAGGATTTAGGGTGCGTACCGACGGGCGATCTTTTTCATCCTTTACTTGGAATTTATCCCAGGAAAGGACGAACTTTGTTGTGGACGCCCTGCATGGACTCAAATATTTTGGGTGTAAACTGAGCCTTGCCTTTTGGGTCCCTAATCTTAGTGACATCTCGTGGTCAAAAATGGAGGTAAAATAGGATGTAGTAGAGCCGAACAAAAAAATAATTTTGAGAACTGTCAACCAAGTTAAAGAATGAGAGGGGAACTATATACACTTATACAATAACACTGCAATAGCAGAAAAAAAAAGTTAACCTGCAAGTAAATGGGATCGAATGATCAAAATAGTGTGGGAGGAGGAAATAATAAATCCAAAGTGGGATGATTTGTGCACCGTTTCAACAAATAATCTGATGATATTATTTTCCTCGGGCAAGGGCGATTGAAGGAGAAAACATGTTCAAACTTCAACTCCAGCTTAAAGCATCCGGTTGTTAAAGTTCAGTGCGGTGCGTTTAAAAGAATTTAAAAGTGTGACGGTTTGCCATCTAACGAAATTTCCAGTCACCTGTTAAAATTTTCCTTATTAGCTTACCCGGTATGTGTTATTTTATGAACGTTGTGCTGCAAGCTAAAATCATATTTGTTTCTTAAAGATTGCTCGGAGTAATATTTTTTTTTTTCAACCGAAGCTTACCTGTTCTAAAAAGTGGGACAAGAACTTACCTCAAAGAATAAAGGTACACAAATAAAACCAGAATAGGGTGAGTTACAAAAGAAAATGTTTTATTGAAAGTTATCGCGTTGTAAATGAAAAATCTACCTATAGGTTGTGTTGAATCTCCAATTTTACTTTTCTGGCGGTCCCAGGTTGCTGCTGGAGGGCCAGGGCCGCCGCACCTTTATATAATACTATTTCTTGTACCGAACCTTCAAAATTGTCTGGTGGATTCCTAGACCGTTTCAAAAATCTTCTTGACTTTTATTTGGAGATTATCTAGGTTCCAAAAGATAATTACTTGTGGACTTCATTGGGAAGCCCGAACTACAGGTATTTGTCCTGGAGTTTCATTTTCTTTTCTTGTGCGCCGTGAGTTACTGCTGCCGCCCCTTCGTAAAAGAAAAGGTTGCTGAAGATTGAAGAAGACATCCTTCTAACACTCCGCAACAGAGGATTTGACCAGCCGTCTTTTGTCATAGAAGTGGATGCAATTGAACACACCATCAGTACCGCAGTGAGTTCTGAAAAAAAGAGAGTAGACCGAAGTCCAGGTATAATATTCAACCAATATTAGTAGTTATCTGTTTACTTCGTGTACGAAAAATTCGTCAAGAAACGAGAGTAACTATAATTTGAAACGAAATTTGAAGACCTTGAAAACATATTCGTGATCACAAAGGATTTATAAATTTATACTTACTTATTTTTTTTATTTATGTTCTTAAAATTAAGTCTACGGGCGTTGAAGTTGTTTTTTTTTTCTAATTTAAAAATCTTTTTTGTTACATTAAATTAATTAATCTTTTTCTTGGTTAATTACATCTTTTTGTAAGTGAAAAAGGGTAGTGTTTCCAGGATCTGTCAGATATTATTTATTGTCTTTTTAGTTGTTTTTTGATGTTTCGGTTTGCTCCTTCTTCCACCTCCAAAGAGCTCTATAGGGGTAGGTCATTGGATTCCGAAAATTAGGTCTTATAACCCAGTGCCAAAATTGGTACTTTTGCGGTCGTTTTTTTTTTGTGTCGATTTGGTAGACCTGTGAGAAACGCCTCTGAGTCACGTTGTTTTAGCTTTTCTTCCATTTTTTTGTTAGCCTATTTGTAAATTTTTGAAATTAAAACGACAATTAAGTAAAATTGATTCAAAGTTAAAATTTGCATTGTGTATTTCTTTTTTTTAATCAAATCATTTCATACTTGCCTTAATGTTTGTTGTTATTTTGTTTAATAAAACTTCCTTTAACGCCCTTTTTGGATGAAATCTTTGTGTTTACTTGTTTCGCTTGAACGAAACATGGCATTTTGAAGACACATTTTTCAGGGGTGCGGATGGTAGCCAAGATAGTTCGGTGAAGATGGTGTGACCGGGAACTGGTATCAACAAATTGGGGAAGTTCAAATAAGGCCAGTGAACTTCCAGGTTGGGTGGGTTATGGCCACGCTGCAACGACACCAGCAGCGCCCTAGTGTGGTGAATGTCCGTCCGTTATGTTTCCTTTTTTTTCCCGGCCTGATTTATGTTTTTTTGTTCGCGGGTGAGGTCTAGTTTCGGGGACAAGATTCCCCCCCCATTCCGACGAGCTAAGCCGTGCGTCGCAAGCAGGCCGTGTTCCCCAAACTAGGCACTCCATTCCCTTCACAATCCGTTTTGATTTCCGAACCTTTCCCAACTCTACTTTTCCTATTTTTTTACCTGTTCCTTTTCTGGTCCCTCTCCTTAACCGACCATCCTCACACCTCTTAGCCCGCAACAAAATGGCGCCCAACGTCTTAGGTTTTTGTAGTCTTTGTTTTTGTTATTTTCTGTTGTAATTGTGCCCAACCAATCTCGCTATAAGTTTTCAACGATCGTAAGTCTGCATCAAGAAGGTCTCAGACGCACTTAGGTGTATTGCGACGATTCCTTGGAAGTTCATAGTGACGGCGGTTAATGTGTGTTTTCTGAACTTGCTGCAGGTTTTCAGTATCCGTAAGTCTTTGTCAAGAAGGTCACAGACGAACTTGATCGAATTGCGACGGATTATTGGAAGTTTGCCGCAAGAACAGTACCCATCCTAGTTTTGTTTTTCCTGTATACTTTCCTTAAATTTTTCTTTGCTTTTCTGTCAACTTTTCTTTTCTAATCCCTTTCGTCCAGTTATAGTTAGCTTCCCACTTGGAATAGTGACCATGTTTGGCAATGCGTCGAACATCGCTGCACTTTTTTTTTCTAAACTAGAGTCTAGTTTTTGAAACTCACGTTTTTCTCTTCAATGTATGTTTCTTCTACAATACCATGTCTTCAACGAAAGTCCTCCAGACAGACTTGAATTGCGGGTTTGAAGAAGATAATATTGTTATGTTTTTATCTACTGTGTAGTTCCCATTTCTATTTCACCACACCAAGGGATATTCATTCTAAGGTCCGTCTGAAGTCTTGTTTTCAAAAAAATTATATACTAGTAATCACTCCATATCCTCAAAACTATTATTCACCGATCAGCTGGTTCCTGAAGCACCCCGTATGCTCATGAAAACCCAAATTTAAAAATAACTAAGTTATTATTTAATCAACCATCGTTTCAAAAAAAAAAAAATATATATAAAAAACATTTTTTCATATTTCTAGTTTCTTAAGCGATTTGTTTTAGAAGTAAAATTGTCTTCGAATACAATTGTTTTTTTTTTTTTCTGTTCAATTTTGTTTTTATAGGTTTATATAATTTGGTTCTTTAAGGAAAGAAAAAAACGTTTGCTTTTTTTTGAAAAAAAAAACCAAATAAGTGTATTCATCTTTACTTTTAAAACTACGTTAATTCTACTCTAACCATTTTCTAATAAGTTTTTTTTGTTCGTTATTCGTGGTTCAAACCAACAAGTCTTTGATAGCCTTAATATTTCGTTTTTGTTAGTTCGTTACAATACGTTTCAAAACTAATTTCTTACATAATTTAGTTTTTTTTTGAGAAAAAATACTAGAACTATATAAGAAATCATATCTAAAGATTTTCACAAAGTTTTCTAAAATATTATTTTAGAAAAATCTTTGGTCATAAAGTTAATCTTTTCCTTATTGTTATAAGTTTTTTGTTAGAAAATCTCTCGTTTTTCTTACATATTTTCTCGTTTATTCGTTCTATTTTTATTTATATTTTGTTATATATTTCTATTTGCTAATATATTCTTGTTGTTGTTTTGATAATTACGTCGAGTTTTCGAACAGTACTTAAACAAAATAAAATATATTAGCCGGTTAAGTTTTTTTTAGTTATATTAGTTTTTCTAATATTAGGTTTTTGTTAAAGTTAGTTTTTTTTCATAATTTCGCGTTGACTTTACTAAGAAAAAGTTAACTTTTGCAAAACTTACCTTGGTGTTTAAAGTTATTTATTTTTGTTGAATCCGTTTTTGTTGAATCCATCGTCGTTGTTGAATTTTTAAAGATGTCGTTGAATAACAGAGAAGAAGAAGATCGCATCAACCGGATGATAAGAGATGCTGAAATAAACGAACAAGTTAGATTAACTAGATCAGTTAGCCAAGGTTTAGACAGTACCACAAGACAGCGAGTGATGCATTCTCCTCTCACATCTGAGAGACGAATCCGATCCGCATCCAATCTGCCTGTCAACTCTGGTATTCAATTTGATGACATCGACAATCAAGTCAATCCCTCTATTGGATCCGTGTCTACTCCTTCCTTCAGCAATCTTAGTGGGATAGGAGCAGGAATTATACCTCCGCGGGAAAGTATCGATTCATTGAACGATACGGTTAGGCAAGCAGCAGGTAGGGTTCCTGATTTAAGATCAGATTCGGGCAACCAAGTACATTTTGGCGGCTCAAGAGATATCCTAGACAGTTTATCTCAAAGACCTCCTGTAATGAAAACGAAAAATAAAAACATAATTTCGGAAGACTTGAAGGCTTATATAAACCTGGCCATGGTAGAAGGTTTTTCTGCTACTAAACAGGCAATACAAAAGGAAGTAACGAATACCTTAAAGCAGGAAATCGAAGCTCAGCTTGGAGGATTTCTTAAGAATTTGAATCTAGGGAATTCAAATCAAGCTTCCACTAATCCAGTGCTTAGACCGACAGGGAGTTCATGTGACCCTGCACCGGCAGTGCAGCCACCAAGGCAGCCAAACCCTCCAGCTGATCCAAGTAATAGTGCTTTTGTGCAAGTAGGGCAACAGCGTAGGAGGCAACCTGAGTCGATGAGAAGAAATCAGGATAGAACTTATCAACCTGATGGGTTTCAAGAACTTCCTCATAACTTTATGACTCCCATAAATACTCCCAATCCGTACAGTTACCCACCTACTTATTCCGGTCCGTATCCATATTCAGGACTTAAAGCCCTGATTAAGATTGATAAGTGGGGTCTGAAGTTCGATGGTCAGCCAGCAACTATGACGGTCGAAGACTTTGTCTTTCGACTGGAGACTTTACAAAGTCAATATGCCTGTCCGTGGACAGAGATATTACGAGACTTCCACCTACTTCTCTCAGGAAATGCTCACGAATGGTACTGGCAATTTCAACGCAATAATTACCGTCCAGACTGGCCAGCCTTGAAGGACGTTCTGATGCGCCAGTTTAGAAATACTCGGTCGGACTTCGAGATTATCCGTGATATTATGGACCGTAAGCAGAATTCCTGGGAGAGTAGTGAAGATTTCTTTACGGCAATAAATAAGATGAAGTTTCAGTTGAGAATTCCTATTCCGGAAGTGGAAATGGTGAGAATCCTGAAACGAAATTTGAATGAAAAAATCGGAAAATTAGTATATCCTCAACCTATTTTTTCCTTGGATCAGCTGAGAGTCGCCTGCAAGGATGCCGAAGCAGCCTTTCCGAGGAGAGATCGAGACCAACCTAAAACATTTGTAAAAACCCCTAATAAATTTGTGGCAAACGAGCTTGATTACGAAGAGATGTATCAACCAGCTGATGAGCAATTAGCTGCTTATCAGTTTGGTGGTATTCGTCCGAAAATCCCTCCTTGGAAGTTTGTGGATGCAACAAGCCTAGTGTGCTGGAACTGCAAGGTGCAGGGCCACACCTACTTTGACTGTGAAGCAGAAGTGCGCAATGTATTTTGCTACAAATGTGGCCTGGAGGGAGTGATAACACCCCGTTGCACACGATGTAATCAGGGAAACCGATCAAGGGACGCGAAAGCTCCGGGGGAATCGCGTGCCAATCCGAATCAGAACCCCCAATAAATTTTAAAAATGCAGGTGAATCTGAAAGAGAGGGTAGTAGAAGTCCTCTTAAAGAAAAGGGTGAATTGAAAATTAAAATACTAAAACGCGAAGATAATATACAGTGTAATAAGAAAAAAACAAGAAATAGACAAAGTCCATTCCAAATCAAGCCTTTACATGTGAGAATCGAAGAGTACAACCAAGCGCGAAAGAGAATTTTTAATAGTGCGATTTTTAAACCTTCAAATAATGTACTCAAAGCAAGGGCCAGATACAAAGCTAGGAGAGAAACTAGAAATCAAATTTCCTCCACGATTTTAAATTTAAGTTCCGATCCTCGACCATACGCGAAGATCAAATTAGGTGACAAAGAAGTTTTAGGACTGCTGGACAGCGGAGCTAGCGTAAGCATCTTCGGAAAAAATTGCATGCAGCTAGCAAAGGAACTCCATTGTTGCATTACACCGTACCAATCTGGAGTTAAGACTGCGGACGGTAAAAGTCAATCAATTGTAGGTAAAGTCAATGTTAAAGTGCAATACAAGGACAAGGTAGAGGGGCTTACTTTCTTCCTCGTTCCCAATTTGGACCAGGAGATCTACCTTGGGGTAGACTTCTGGAGAGCATTCCAGTTGGCCCCAACTATTATAAGTAGTATCTCCGTTGACGAAGAATTAGATTCTTCGAACGCTCATCAGTTAAACTCTGATCAGCAGGCCAGGCTGAATGCAGTCAGGCAGAGATTTTTATGTTTTGACCGGGATGGTCTAGGAAAGACGGCGCTGATGGAGCACGTCATTGACACAGGAGATGCACTCCCTGTGAAACAGCGTCACTATCCTGTCTCTCCAGCGATACAAGCCATTTTGTATGAAGAGTTAGATCGGATGTTGAGCCTCGGAGTTATTGAGGAGAGCGAGAGTCCGTGGTGCTCGCCAGTGGTTCTCTTACGAAAACCAGGTAAAAATCGACTTTGCCTGGATTCTCGTAAGGTGAACTCACTGACGAAGAAAAACGCGAATCCTCTTCCCCATATCGAGGGGCTCATCAGCCGACTACCGGATACATACTACATTAGTAGTATTGATCTTAAAGAAGCATTCTGGCAAATACCGCTGGAGAAACAGAGTAAGGAAAAGACTGCCTTTGCGGTACCGGGAAGACCCTTGTACCAGTTTACTGTCATGCCCTTTGGGTTGTGTAATGCAGCTCAAAGGTTATGCCAGTTGATGGACAAGGCAATTCCTGCACGACTTAGGGAGCGTGTGTTCGTGTATCTTGACGATCTTCTTATCATGGCGCCGGATTTTGAGACGCATATTATCTTGCTAAGCGAAGTAGCTGACTGCTTACGCAGGGCTAACCTAACCATCAACATGAAGAAATCAAAGTTTTGCTTCAAAGAGCTGAAGTATTTGGGCTTCATAGTTGGTGGCGGTAAGCTTAAAACTGATCCTGCTAAGGTGGAGGCTATAGTGGATTTCCCTATTCCCAAAACCCCACGGCAGGTTCGGCGGTTACTTGGTTTAGCAGGGTGGTATCGGAAATTCATAAAGAATTTCTCTAGTCTGACTGCACCTCTAACTGACCTGTTGAAAAAGAGGAGCGAAAAGTTTAAAATGACTGACGCAGCACTGGGAGCGTTCGAAGATCTAAAGAAGGCGTTAACCACTGCGCCAGTTCTTTCGCATCCGGACTTCACAAAAAGATTTTATATCCAATGTGATGCGTCGGATGCAGGAATCGGTGCCGTACTGTTCCAGAGGAACGAGGAGGACGAGGAAGTCCCAATAGCTTACTTCTCGCAGAAGTTTAATAAGAGCCAGAGAAACTTCAGTGTGACTGAGAAGGAGTGTATGGCAGCGGTGATGGCTGTGCAAAAGTTCAGGCCGTATGTCGAAGGCATGGATTTTACAGTAATCACCGACCACTCCAGTCTTCAATGGCTTATGAGCATGAAGGACCTCAGTGGAAAGCTCGCCAGGTGGAGTCTGTTGCTGCAATCGTATGCCTTCGACATACAGCACCGAAAAGGCACGTTAAACGTAGTTCCAGACACTCTTTCTCGGGTACATGTAG
Source organism: Dasysyrphus albostriatus (assembly GCA_946251815.1). Lineage (NCBI taxonomy): Eukaryota > Metazoa > Arthropoda > Insecta > Diptera > Syrphidae > Dasysyrphus > Dasysyrphus albostriatus. The sequence goes on along the minus strand of OX276335.1, from coordinate 105,078,270 downwards.
ATTCTCTGGCTATTGAAGAAGTTGCACCATTGATTGACTTAAACTCTGAGGAATTTAAATCTGAGGAATATACGAACCTCATAAAAACCATAAAAGCGCACCCTGATGAACTACCAGACTTGAAAGTTGAAGACGGCTTTGTATACAAGCGGGCATTTAGATGCGAAGGAGAAGAAGCTATGCTTGAGCATACTTGGCTTCTTTGGGTTCCGTCCGGCTTAACCGAGGAAATAATACATAATGCACACAAACCACCACAAGTAGCACACGGTGGCATCGCAAAAACCCTTAAAAGAATTCGTCAATACTTTCATTGGCCTAACATGACAGTTCAAATTCGTCATTATGTATCTAATTGTTCTGTGTGCAAACAATGCAAAGCATCCAATCAAGTCTCTCGTCCCCCTATTGTTACGTCGTATTGTTCTAATCGTCCTTTTGAGAAATTGTATGTTGACTTCCTAGGTCCTTACCCCAGGACTAAATCGGGAAATGCCTATGTTTTTATCGTCCTTGACCATCTGTCTAAATTTGTTTTCTTCAAGGCTCTAAGACATGCTAATTCTTCAAGCATCATACGATTCCTTCGACAAGACGTTTTTAATGTATTCGGTGTCCCTAATATTGTTCATTCCGACAACGGAAAGCAGTTTTTGGCAAAAGAATTTCAAAAGTTTCTGTCTAAATATGGCATAAGGCATTTTAAAACCGCCAATTATGCACCGCAGTCGAATGCGTCGGAGAGGGTTAATCGCACGTTACTAGCAGCTATCCGTTCATATCTTAAAACAGATCAACGCGAATGGGACCTTTACCTCAGCGATATCGCTTGTGCCATAAGGAGTTCAGTTCATAGTTCTACTGGTGTGTCACCATATTATGCTCTGTTCGGAACAAATATGATGACGCACGGTAGTAGCTATGATCTGGCACATAAACTTGACGCGGTAGATGATAACGAGTTGTTAACCATTCCCCGACACAGTCGACTGCAATGCATAAGAAATGAGATTCGTGAAAACATTTCGAAAGCGAACGAAAGATCAGCGAAAATATATAACACCCGCACAAAATCTATTAAATATCTGCCCGGACAGGAGGTGTACAGAAGGAATTTCATATTGAGTGATTCCTCGAAATATTTATCCGCCAAACTGTCTCCGAAATTTATTAAATGTAGGATAGTTAAGCAAATTGGAAATCAAATGTATGAAGTAGAAAATCTTAACGGCAAAAAGGTCGGAATATTTCATGCTAAAGATCTAAAGCAGTAAAACGAAACTATGCCACCGAAAACACTTTAAGTAGGGTATAAAAGTTTCCATTAATCCGGTAAAATGAAAAAAAAAATGTTTTGCATGTTATCTTTTTGAGGCTATTCGGTAAATCTTTCATGTTTCTTGTATTTTTGTTCACTTAGTTCCTGACCTTAATCACTTTTAGTTTTTGTCAATAGCACTTCCTTTTGTTTCCACACTGCACCAAGTACCTGATATTCCTTTAAACAATCCTGTTACCACTGTATCCTTGTCACAAAATACTTACTATCCATTAGAATATTCCTGTAACAATTTATTTTAGTCAAAAGTACCTAAAAATTCCACTTATCTAGTCAAACAAAATTTGTTATTTTTTTTTAGTATTTATTAGATGCATGTTATATTTATAAATATTTACTACTAATTATTAAATAATTAAAGCTTTAGTCAGTAACATCTGTGATATTAATTCTAGGTATCCGCAATGATGTAAAACTAATAATCGGTGATATTTACAAAATAAGTTTCTAAATAGGTAGTATAGTTAAATAATTCCAACCGTGATAACTTCTTATATTAGATATTTTTATTAATTCAACTGTGATATATATTTTATTAGATATAATATGTGTTAAATTATTTATTTGTGAAGTCTATTTATTTATTTATTAACTCTTAGAAAAAAAAAAACTAAAAACTAATCCTAGGCAACGCAACACTCACCGGTAGGCTGATGGTGGTTTGGATAATTGTGGATTGTTGAGGTACTAGGAATAATATTTGAGGATCGTCTCAACATCAATTTATACATTATTCGCAAGAACAACATCGTTTTGCGAGATTTGTTTTCACATCTCAAAATGCTTTTTCTTGAAGCAAAGTCGGAAGATAAATTGCCTCCGGTCAGATCCTCTACCAAAAAACGTGCCGAATCGCATCAGATTCCGATATCAACCCTGGCTTGTTTTTGTTGTCTTATATTGTGGTAAGAGTAGGTTCCAACTTCATCTAAAAATGGAAAAAATTAAAAAAAAAAAAGAACAAACTATTTGTAAAATACTTACCTACCTATAGATTAGCTTGACTGGCTTCGATGTTGCATCGGCAACGGGATTGTATCCCGTTATTGAAATTTTGCCCGGCTTATGGCGTGGGTTAACTCCCCACTTCCCACGTGAACGGTTGCATCCATTCTTTTCGTGCGGACGGGTGTTCGGATGCGATAAATATATCAAAAAAATATGAATACTCGACGTCTGGGGAAAGATTCCGTCCAGCCACTGCATGCAGAATCTGATGAAAACCCATCAAAAGTACCAAAAGGGTTGCCTACTAAAATTCCTACGAAATGTATGTTCTGGTTGGTGTGGTCTGTTTTTTTTTCGGTTTATCTGAAATAAAGAAATGAGAAAAATAATTAGATTTAACTTATAATATGATAACAAATACAAAACTAACATAAAATAAATCAAAACAAATGGTATTAAAAGAAATGAAAAAAAAAAAACTATTTGCCCAATACTCCACGCCGACATTTTTTTTTCTTCTTCGTTCGGTTGTTGATTTAAGTAAATCCAGCTACCGTCCACGCTCGCGTTCATGTTGGTTCTGAAATTAATAATGAAAATGCAAAATGAAAGTAGAGAGAGACACCAAACACCATTTGAACGACGACCACAGACTAAAAACATGTTAAGATAGGATGACTAGTACTAGGAAGATGGAGTTCAGGGGTGGTAAAACAGATAACTTTGACCAACTGTCAGTTAGATTAAAGTGTTCAATAGAGTATTCTTTTATATCAAAGCACATATTCACCTCGTTCGAGCACAAACAAATTATTTGTGCACAAAATCAAAAGTTTTTACTTCAGAATAAAGGGGCGTACCTACGGACGACTTTTTTTTCAATCTAAGGATTTTACTTAGGATTTAGGGTGCGTACCGACGGGCGATCTTTTTCATCCTTTACTTGGAATTTATCCCAGGAAAGGACGAACTTTGTTGTGGACGCCCTGCATGGACTCAAATATTTTGGGTGTAAACTGAGCCTTGCCTTTTGGGTCCCTAATCTTAGTGACATCTCGTGGTCAAAAATGGAGGTAAAATAGGATGTAGTAGAGCCGAACAAAAAAATAATTTTGAGAACTGTCAACCAAGTTAAAGAATGAGAGGGGAACTATATACACTTATACAATAACACTGCAATAGCAGAAAAAAAAAGTTAACCTGCAAGTAAATGGGATCGAATGATCAAAATAGTGTGGGAGGAGGAAATAATAAATCCAAAGTGGGATGATTTGTGCACCGTTTCAACAAATAATCTGATGATATTATTTTCCTCGGGCAAGGGCGATTGAAGGAGAAAACATGTTCAAACTTCAACTCCAGCTTAAAGCATCCGGTTGTTAAAGTTCAGTGCGGTGCGTTTAAAAGAATTTAAAAGTGTGACGGTTTGCCATCTAACGAAATTTCCAGTCACCTGTTAAAATTTTCCTTATTAGCTTACCCGGTATGTGTTATTTTATGAACGTTGTGCTGCAAGCTAAAATCATATTTGTTTCTTAAAGATTGCTCGGAGTAATATTTTTTTTTTTCAACCGAAGCTTACCTGTTCTAAAAAGTGGGACAAGAACTTACCTCAAAGAATAAAGGTACACAAATAAAACCAGAATAGGGTGAGTTACAAAAGAAAATGTTTTATTGAAAGTTATCGCGTTGTAAATGAAAAATCTACCTATAGGTTGTGTTGAATCTCCAATTTTACTTTTCTGGCGGTCCCAGGTTGCTGCTGGAGGGCCAGGGCCGCCGCACCTTTATATAATACTATTTCTTGTACCGAACCTTCAAAATTGTCTGGTGGATTCCTAGATCGTTTCAAAAATCTTCTTGACTTTTATTTGGAGATTATCTAGGTTCCAAAAGATAATTACTTGTGGACTTCATTGGGAAGCCCGAACTACAGGTATTTGTCCTGGAGTTTCATTTTCTTTTCTTGTGCGCCGTGAGTTACTGCTGCCGCCCCTTCGTAAAAGAAAAGGTTGCTGAAGATTGAAGAAGACATCCTTCTAACACTCCGCAACAGAGGATTTGACCAGCCGTCTTTTGTCATAGAAGTGGATGCAATTGAACACACCATCAGTACCGCAGTGAGTTCTGAAAAAAAGAGAGTAGACCGAAGTCCAGGTATAATATTCAACCAATATTAGTAGTTATCTGTTTACTTCGTGTACGAAAAATTCGTCAAGAAACGAGAGTAACTATAATTTGAAACGAAATTTGAAGACCTTGAAAACATATTCGTGATCACAAAGGATTTATAAATTTATACTTACTTATTTTTTTTATTTATGTTCTTAAAATTAAGTCTACGGGCGTTGAAGTTGTTTTTTTTTTCTAATTTAAAAATCTTTTTTGTTACATTAAATTAATTAATCTTTTTCTTGGTTAATTACATCTTTTTGTAAGTGAAAAAGGGTAGTGTTTCCAGGATCTGTCAGATATTATTTATTGTCTTTTTAGTTGTTTTTTGATGTTTCGGTTTGCTCCTTCTTCCACCTCCAAAGAGCTCTATAGGGGTAGGTCATTGGATTCCGAAAATTAGGTCTTATAACCCAGTGCCAAAATTGGTACTTTTGCGGTCGTTTTTTTTTGTGTCGATTTGGTAGACCTGTGAGAAACGCCTCTGAGTCACGTTGTTTTAGCTTTTCTTCCATTTTTTTGTTAGCCTATTTGTAAATTTTTGAAATTAAAACGACAATTAAGTAAAATTGATTCAAAGTTAAAATTTGCATTGTGTATTTCTTTTTTTTAATCAAATCATTTCATACTTGCCTTAATGTTTGTTGTTATTTTGTTTAATAAAACTTCCTTTAACGCCCTTTTTGGATGAAATCTTTGTGTTTACTTGTTTCGCTTGAACGAAACATGGCATTTTGAAGACACATTTTTCAGGGGTGCGGATGGTAGCCAAGATAGTTCGGTGAAGATGGTGTGACCGGGAACTGGTATCAACAAATTGGGGAAGTTCAAATAAGGCCAGTGAACTTCCAGGTTGGGTGGGTTATGGCCACGCTGCAACGACACCAGCAGCGCCCTAGTGTGGTGAATGTCCGTCCGTTATGTTTCCTTTTTTTTCCCGGCCTGATTTATGTTTTTTTGTTCGCGGGTGAGGTCTAGTTTCGGGGACAAGATTCCCCCCCATTCCGACGAGCTAAGCCGTGCGTCGCAAGCAGGCCGTGTTCCCCAAACTAGGCACTCCATTCCCTTCACAATCCGTTTTGATTTCCGAACCTTTCCCAACTCTACTTTTCCTATTTTTTTACCTGTTCCTTTTCTGGTCCCTCTCGTTAACCGACCATCCTCACACCTCTTAGCCCGCAACAAACGGCAAATGCTTTCTAATTTTAAATTAATCAATTTAATATTATATTGATTATTAACAATTTAATTTATTTAAATACTTGGACAACTTATTGTTATTAATAAAATAAATTCTCGAAATCAGCAAAAAATTAACTAATCGCGGTGGTGGTCAAACAGCAAAGAGACCCAGTGATGATAATTAATTTTTAACATTAAGTATGTATATGCAGGTAGAAAATAGAAATAATATGTACATATTATGTGTATTAGAAGAGAGCAAAAATACTGCATAGGCCGTTAGATATATTAAAATGATATTATTTAGCAAAATCAAAAATGTAATTTAAAATAAATATAGGGTGTTGTGTTGAAGTGTGGCGTTTGAACGTGTTTTTGTATCTTAGCCTTGCTTATTTTACAACAGTAAGATTTTAACTACTCTTTTTTCTCATTATGAAAGACCTTAATATTACGTATTCTCAGCATGAAACTTAACGTTTATTACCAAAATATCAATCGTATGAAAATTAAGACACATGAACATTAACAATACAAAATTCTAATTATGATATAATAGTCTAGAAAAATTAGGCAAAAAAATGTCAAAACTACGAAAAAATTCCGACAAAGCTGAATTGTGGTGGAGTTGACTTCTTAACCATTTCCTGAAAAGTTTCGTAAATTTGGACCGGGGATTAATTTGTTTGGGGAGTTAAAGGGGATAAAATTCAGTTTTTTCCTAATTTTTCCAAAACTATAATTTTTTTTGAAAAAAACGTGAAGGTATAAATTGTAGCTGATGTGTCATTCTACACAAAAAAGATTTACATACTTTTTTTCATACAAGCAAGCAAACTATGCAAGAACCTTTCGGTGGATTAAATGTTGTAAAAATATAATTGAGTGTCTAGTGGAAAAATTTGAATCCACAGGTACAGTACAAAATGTTCCCGTGCCAGTGAGGCAAAGAAGTGCCCGTAGTGTCGAGAATATTGCTGCGGCTGAGGTTCGGTTGCAGAAAGCCCAAATGTGTCTCTCACACGTCGTTTTCAAGCGTTGGGCATCTCTGTGACGTCGTTGTGGCGAATTTTGCGAAAAGATCTTGGCCTACATCCTTACAAGATTAAATTGGGCCGTACTTCTTCCGTGATGATCAAGAATGGGGATCGCTACCGTTCAATGATAACCGAATATTTTTGGCCTCAATTGGATGATATGGACTTGGAGGACATGTGGTTCCAACAGGACGGCGCCACAAGCCACACAGCGGATGTACAATCAATTTATTGGAAACCAAGTTTGGGGAACGTGTTATCTCACGAAATGGTTCAGTCGCTTGGCCGCCTCGGTCGTGCGATTAGACGCCGTTAGACTATTTTCTGTGGGGCTACGTCAAGTCTATGGTCTATGCCAACAAGCCAGCGACGATTGATGAACTTCGTACGAATATCAAACGTGAAATTGCAGCAGTATCGGCCGATTTATGCTTGAAAACCTTCGAAAATTGGGTTCAGCATCTGGACTTCTGTGGGGCTACGTCAAGTCTATGGTCTATGCCAACAAGCCAGCGACGATTGATGAACTTCGTACGAATATCAAACGTGAAATTGCAGCAGTATCGGCCGCATTTGGACTTCTGCAAGCCAAGCAATAGAAATCGATTTTTATACATAATGGCATCAAACGTACTTTCACAGGAATAAATAATTTCATTGATATCCAAAACCGTTTTTGTTTTATTTAAAAAAAACTTTTGTAGCGCTCTTATTGAAAAACCCGACATATGTCTTTCGTAAAGATAGCAATTTGCAAGTGTTTACTAACCTTGGATCGGGTGGTGGATGTCTAATAGTAATTAATAAAAAATTCAGGCTACGTGGTTAGTTCAATTAGAAACTATGCATGAAGATCTTTGGGTTTGTACTAACGGGAGACGGGACGGGAGACTTCAATGTACCGGAGATTTCATGGGAGTATGATAGTTACCTCAAAGCGATGTTACCTTCGCAGTACACTGGGTGCAAAGCAGAGTCATTAGTCTTGGCAACCTCTTTGTGTAATCTCTTACAGTATAACTCGGTAAAAAATACTAACAACAGGCTGCTGCACCTTTTCTTCTCTACTTTTTCCCATGAACCATTTTCCGTTGAAGCTTGAACATATCCATTATCTTGATCGCCATCTCCCTCCGTTAATAGTCCGAATTAACATTTCAGGCCCTATAGTTACTTACCTGAAACGAATGTCGTAAAAAGAAATTTCTTTAAAGCTTACTATGACGATATTATCTCTCAATTGGCTGGACTGACTGGACCAATCTCAATGATATGGATGCCAATACATCTGTCGAAAGTTTTATGAACTTTTAAATAATATTATTTTGTGTTTAGTTCCAGTAAGAAAACAGTCGTTTGTTAAATTTCCATGTTGATACTCGCAAGCCTTTTTAAAGCTCTAACACAAAAAATGGATTTCACAAAAGACTGGGAAAATTTAACCGAGATGACGACAGGAAAATGTGCAAGTATTTGCGTAGTTTGTGTAAAAAAAAATTAGAGTTATGCTTTATGAAATACATATGTAGATAACACAGAAAACAACCTGAAAAAAAATGCTAACTACTTTTGGTCGTACGCAAAAAAAAAAAAAACTCAGAGCGACTAACTATATTGCCTTATTAATGACAAATTGCAATATAACTCATCCAACACCATCCACGATATGTGAAGCCTTTTCCTTGTTTTTTTTTTTTTAAATAATTACTCTGACCAAGAAAACGGTGGTACTTTATCGTTACATACATAGTCCCCTAGTCACAAGTGTAAATTTTTCAAATATATGCTAAGTACCATAAGTCATATAATGACCGGTCTGGACTGCAATAAAAGTGCGGGGCCAGACGGTATTCCAAATATCTTTTTTTTTTAAATTGTAAAGAAATTTTAATAACACCAATTTGCATTCTTCTTAATAAATCACTTAGGGAAAATGTATTCCCATATAGATTTAAAGAAGCTTTTGTAACACGAATTCATAAGATAGGTAGTATATACACTCCTCGTCAACTGAATACGCACAAACATTTTTTAATATACTTTATCCATTTTTTTCCAAACAGTGATGGTTATTATGCCATCTGTTGATGCTAACTATTCTCTAAGATGTTAAGCAGATAATTCCGAAAGAATTATCCAAAAACAACCGTGAGTTTTTCTTCAACCACTTGCAAAGTGTTTTATATGCAAAGTAAGAGTTTTTTTTTTTCTAGTCAACTGAATAGGTACAACGCCATTTTCTTCGTTGTTTATAAGTTTTTTGGAGTGCTTGACAGTTTAAATTAACGATTTTAGTGTTTTCAGTAAAATTTAATTCTTGATTTCAAATTTTAAGAAAAATGGGTAGATCTACGTGTCTTAACAGTGTTGAAAAAGCTAAAATCGATTTACTTAGAGACCAAGGCCTAACTGGACGTGCAATAGCTGATAAAGTTGGCCGAAGTTTTAATGTAGTTTATTCTTACTTGAAAAATAAAGATGCATACGGCAAAAACATGAAGGGAGGTAAGAAAACAGCAACAACAGCAGCTGAGAGACGAAGAATTTTAAGATATGCATCAAATTCTTCTGATTCTGTGGCAAAAATAAAACAAAAAGTCGGCGTAAACGCAAGTTGCTCAACAGTATTAAGAGTAATCAACAACTCAAGCCATCTTAAACGAATGAAACTTAAGAAAAAACCACCACTTGACGAGAGACGGAAAATGTTGCGATTAGATTTTTCAAGACTTCACATGAGTTGGAAAAAAGAATGGTATCACGTGGTTTTTTCAGATGAAAAAAAGTTTAATTTCGATGGCCCTGATGGGTTCAACTTCTATTTTCACGACTTAAGAAAAGAAAAAAAGATTTTTAAAGCGCCATCATAGTCGTGAAGGAGGTGTCATGATATGGGGAGCAGTCAGTTATTATGGAACAGTTGAGCTCGAGGTTGTAACATCAATAATGACAGCAGCTGGGTATAAAGTAATTTTGGAAAGAAATTTTCCTAAATTTTCTAACATCTTTGGACCCATAAACTGGACCTACCAACATGATAATGCGCCTATTCACTCAGCGCGCATAATAAAAACATGGATAGGGGAGCAACAAGTGCAGTTGCTTCAATGGCCGCCGTACTCACCTGATCTAAACATCATAGAAAATGTCTGGGGATGGTTAGTACGCAAAGTTTATGAGGGTGGTCGTCAGTTCGAAGACAAAGAAACCTTAATTTCTGCAATCAAATTAGCGTGGAGCGAAATTTCGTTAAATTACATTAAAAAGCTATACGATTCCATGCCGGATCGAATTTACGAAGTAATTAAAAATAAAGGTGGAAGTACCCACTACTAAACTTAAACAAAAACTTGTTTCATTCCATTCCAATACCAATTTTAATTTTTGTACCTATTCAGTTGACTCAAAAAAAAACTTCTACTTTGTATAAGTTACACTTTGGAAGTGGTTGAAGGAAAAACTCACGGTTGTTTTTGGATAAAACTTTGAAATTCTGTTATTTATGTTACGAACATTTTTACCATTAACAGATGGCATAATAACCATCACTGTTTGGAAAAAATGGATAAAATATATTCAAAAATGTTTGTGCGTATTCAGTTGACGAGGAGTGTATGAAATTTCTAAATATCGTCCGGTCTCTATTTTGAATGCGCTTTCATTAATATTTGAAAAATGTGTTTACCACAATCGATCTACTGGGATTAACCTTGCATCTATTACGCATAATGTGGCAAGTGTCTTTAGTCGCACAGTCATTTATACCGACTTTTCTAAAGCGTTTGACAAAGTTAGTCACGAAATAATATATACAAAAAATGCAAGGAATGGGTTTTCATGCCGGTCTTGTCCAACGGGTTAAATCATATTTGACCAATAGATCACATAAAGTTGTTTTGAACCATAATGAGTCGCGTCCTCTTTTCCCTTCCATCTGGTGTGTCACAAGGTTCAATGTTAAGTCCTGTTTTATTTTTAATATTTAATAATGATACGGAAAATCAACAATCTTCATCAATAATGTACGCGGATGATTTAAAAATATATCGTGAAATTACTTGTGTTAGAGATTGCATTTCACTACAAAAGGATATAGATATTCTGCAAGCAAGGAAGTTTATTTTGTACCACAAATAAACTTCCTTAAAATGCAAACAAAAGTAATATTATCTCTTTTTCTCAAGGGAGACCACCCACGATTTTTAGTTACCGTATATGTATTCACTGAATTAAAGCGTGTAAACGAACAAATGGTCTAGGAGTCATATTTAATTCTAAGCTTTTGTTTGACGCGCATTATATTAAAATATAACTAAGAAAGCAGATAGAAAAATGTTTTTATTTTTAGAACTGGAAAACTTTCGCAAGGCTGAGGCCTATATAACACTTTTTAACTCATTGGTTCGTTGTACACTTGAATACGCTTCGACGGTATGGAGCCCAATTTATGAGACTCATTCGAATAAAATTCAAAGCGTTCAAAGGAAGCTTACAAGAGTCCTACATTACAAACTGCATTGGAACTACTACGAATATAGTGAAAGGTTAAATTTTTTGGAATGTTATCCCTATGTCAACGCAGAGTCACAATTGATGAGTTATTCCTACACAAGATCCTTAATGATAAAATAGATTCGCCTTATTTATGAAATGTAATAAGCTTTCATTTCCCAATTCGTTTAAGTCGTCATTCGGTAGCATTTAACATACTTTTTGTTCGTAATAACTTATTTCTGAAATCACCTTTAATAAGAATTCAAAAGTATCATAGTATCTATTAAAAACCCCAAAAATATTATATTAAGAATTGTCAGTGAATGTGGCTTATCTTGGCTCTGAACCTTTGGCACCTCATATATGGGAAATTTGATATTTTAGAATGTCATCTAATTGGTCAGTAATTGGTCAAGAAAGGTCAACTAGTCCTAGAAATTGGTCAGCCCTTGATAACTAGTTATAAAGACTTAAAGTTTCTCAAGGTCACTCAAGGTCACGCGTGATTTTTGGCACCTCATTTATGGGAAATTTACAAAAAAAAGATGCCATCTGAAAGATTTGTGGATAGTGATAAAAGGTCAACTATTTTCAGTAATTGGTCAGCTATAGTTTTTTTTCTATGAATTTTCAAAAATCGTTTCAAGGTCACAAAAAAAACTTTTGGCACCTCATTTGGGTCATTTCAAATAAACAAGTATGCCATTTGAAAGGCCATTTCACGGTCATAAAAGGTCAGCTATTTTCAGAAATTGGTCAGGCATAGTTTTTTTTTAATGAATTTTTAATTTATTTAAAAAAAAAATTTCAAGGTCATAGCGATTTTTGGCACCTCATTTATGGGAAATTTGCAAAAAATATATACCATCTGAAAGATCTCTAGATCTATATAAAAGGTCAGCTATTTTCAATAATTGGTCAGCGATAGATTTTTTTTAATAATTTTTTTTTAAATTTCAAGGTCATAGCGATTTTTGGCACCTCATTTATGGGAAATTTGGGAAAATTGCATACATTCTGAAGGATCTCTTGATCTATATAAAAAGTCAGCTAGTTTTAGTAATTGGTCAGCCATAGATTTTTTTTAATGAATTTTTGAATTTTTGTTCAAGGTCATAGCGATTTTTGGCACCTCATTTATGGGAAATTTGGGAAAATTGCATGCCATCTGAAACATCTCTAGATCTATATAAAAGGTCAGCTAGTTTCAGTAATTGGTCAGCGATAGATTATTTTTAACGATTTAAACAAAAAAAAAAAATTCAAGGTCACGAACGATTTTTGGCACCTCATTTGGGTAATTTTCCAAAAAAAAATATACTATGTGATAGGTTACTCGGTCATCATAAAAGGTCAGTTAGATTCAGTAATTGGTCAGTCATATTTTTTTTTTAATTAATTCTTAAAGTATTTGCATGTAGGTCACAGTATAGATAGATTCGGGTAATTTAAAAATTTTTTAAATAGATATAGATCCAATAGATTCTGAGAAAATCATGGTGGATTAAATTTTGTCAAAAAATTTATTAAAATTTCCATAATCGATGGGTACGATTTGAGTTTGGCTGCATCTCTTCTTTAAGAAACCAAGTTTTTGAGGTGCCGGGGTAGGGAAATGACCGCCATCTTGAAAAAGAAAGTGTTTGGTTTAATCCACCATGATTTTCTCAGAATCTATTGGATCTATATCTATTTAAAAAATTTTTAAATTACCCGAATCTATCTATACTGTGACCTACATGCAAATACTTTAAGAATTAATTAAAAAAAAAATATGACTGACCAATTACTGAATCTAACTGACCTTTTATGATGACCGCGTAACCTATCACATAGTATATTTTTTTTTGGAAAATTACCCAAATGAGGTGCCAAAAATCGTTCGTGACCTTGAATTTTTTTTTTGTTTAAATCGTTAAAAATAATCTATCGCTGACCAATTACTGAAACTAGCTGACCTTTTATATAGATCTAGAGATGTTTCAGATGGCATGCAATTTTCCCAAATTTCCCATAAATGAGGTGCCAAAAATCGCTATGACCTTGAACAAAAATTCAAAAATTCATTAAAAAAAATCTATGGCTGACCAATTACTAAAACTAGCTGACCTTTTATATAGATCAAGAGATCCTTCAGAATGTATGCAATTTTCCCAAATTTCCCATAAATGAGGTGCCAAAAATCGCTATGACCTTGAAATTTAAAAAAAAATTATTAAAAAAAATCTATCGCTGACCAATTATTGAAAATAGCTGACCTTTTATATAGATCTAGAGATCTTTCAGATGGTATATATTTTTTGCAAATTTCCCATAAATGAGGTGCCAAAAATCGCTATGACCTTGAAATTTTTTTTTAAATAAATTAAAAATTCATTAAAAAAAAACTATGCCTGACCAATTTCTGAAAATAGCTGACCTTTTATGACCGTGAAATGGCCTTTCAAATGGCATACTTGTTTATTTGAAATGACCCAAATGAGGTGCCAAAAGTTTTTTTTGTGACCTTGAAACGATTTTTGAAAATTCATAGAAAAAAAACTATAGCTGACCAATTACTGAAAATAGTTGACCTTTTATCACTATCCACAAATCTTTCAGATGGCATCTTTTTTTTGTAAATTTCCCATAAATGAGGTGCCAAAAATCACGCGTGACCTTGAGTGACCTTGAGAAACTTTAAGTCTTTATAACTAGTTATCAAGGGCTGACCAATTTCTAGGACTAGTTGACCTTTCTTGACCAATTACTGACCAATTAGATGACATTCTAAAATATCAAATTTCCCATATATGAGGTGCCAAAGGTTCAGAGCCGCTTATCTTTCATTTCAATTTTGAACCAAAGGTTTTAAATATACTTGTGTCTCTCTTTGATTTCATTTTGGGTTGGCTTTTTGTTTTTCGATTTTTGAATATTTTTTTTATTTTTGAATATTTGAATTACATTATGTATGTATATGTTATTAAGTTTTTTTTTTTATAATTTTCTTCTCTTCTTTCTCTTTTTAAATATGAATTCATTAAGTATTAAGAGGTTCATAATAAATGTAAGTTTATGATAAACTGTTAGCTTATTATAACTAAAATGCCCAGTATAGGTGGAAATAGTTTAATTTTTTTTCGCATGGTTTCTTCAATTTTTAATTGAAGAGTTAATAATGAGAAAGCACGTTACAAAATATATTGAATTTAAATTCCATATTATCAAAAACAGGGAATTTCAACAGCACAAAGGCATTTACAGTCAACCATTTTTCTAAACTCACATTTTATTACTGCAATTGCCTGGCCCACCAATCAATAAATTGCCATTCATATTCCAATCAGAGAATATCAATTACCAAGAAGCCAATCCTTTGCTGTCATCCGGCTTTGCCTACAAACTTAAACACGCACACATAGACAGTTGGGCTATGTCCACCACTAGGTTTTTGCACACATTGACAGTTGGGATCAACCCACCACTGATTTATTCGCACACATAGACAGTTGGGATCAACCCACCACGAATGTGTCGGTTATTTTTGAAGCCTCAGTTATTTTCAAATTTACTTGGGCTGCAATGGGCTTGTTCAAAAAGTATAAAAAAGGGAGAAATTATATATCAAGTGCTCACCGGACCGGACCGGAAATGTAAATTGTAGTCGCTTTTTTACTATTCCCCGCCTGTCTGGAAAATAAATATCTTTAATTACTTTCTTTTCGATAAACAATTTGTCTTTTCTGTTTTTTTCTTTTCAACTCCCGAAATGTATGAGGAAATGTAGAAAATGTGGTCTTTTCTTGACGGAAAATAACTTACAGTGAGTAAGAAGAAAGTTTTAAATAATTTTGGAAAATGAAAAATGATATTCGTAAGACTACTACGCTTACATGTGTTGTTAAACCAGCTTGAGGCTCGCGTGAACTCTTTGTAAGCCTGGGTTGAGTTAAAATGAGCTTGATTTGACTAGATCTCGTTCGAGGAGCGGAGTCAAGTCAAAATTTGTGACGAAATTGCATTATGGTCCGTTAAGATAGACTTTAATAGAAAGGTGTAGTAAGTACTAGTGTTAATTTAATTACATTTGTCTAGCATTGAAAAAATACATAAATGTCAATAATTTTTCTGGAATCTTATTACCATTTTACTTAACTCCAAATAAAGCACTCAACTCAAATGACGAAAAACGTGAGTAGTAACATGCCGGCTCCACTAGACATGAGCCATGCTCAGACTATGAACCTGTCGAGAAAAAAAACCAATGGAGGCTGAAAAATCCAAGTCTTGTCGATGACATGTCGAAGAAAACCAACTTTTGAACAGCACATGACCGCTGTTCAAAGCTCGGCCATGAGATTTGAGATTTCACGTGCGTGTGAGTTTTTTGTCTGATTTTCAATCAATTGGTTATTAATAATAATATTAATATAATTCATATTTAAACGTTTTCATAAGAGCCCAAATGAGGTAATTTTGCAAATTACAGAAAAAGTGTTTTCATCTGTAATTTGGTATTTCTTTTGACAGCTCATTTCATTTTTTGAGTTTCAACCCTGCCTGTAAATCTCTTTTTGTTGTTGATTTTTTTAATTATACATTTATTATTTATTTATATATTATAATTAAATATTTTCGTACAAAATCTTTTCAGAACTCTTCAAAATGTGCCCAATTGGATGTGCTCGTTAGGTTTTGACTTAATTTCCAACAAAATTGCGTGCAAGTTTGGTTGAAACTATGTCATTTCGAAATATGAATTTGTGTGGAAAATGAGATGGTTTTGTATCAAATTTGAAAATTTTCAATGAAATTTCCTCATTTCGTCTAACGAATCAAAACCAACACGAATGGCGATTGATTCGCAGCGAATCATTCACAATAGTACAACATATGACAAATGCATTCAAAACGGCTAAACAACAACAAAAATTCATCGTCGCTCCTCATTCGCGTTGGGTTGGGAGAGCTTTGAGTTTGTTTTACTTAATTTCTATATTGATTGTATTAGTAAACATGGTCACGCTAGAAGCTATAACTAGCCATTTTACAATTTTAATTCAGTTTGGCACCCGAGCATATTTCTATTATTTCTCATTATTGTAAGCCAAAATGTTTTAGGTTTGTATTTATTAATTAATCTATTATATCTATCTATTTATTTATCTAACGATATGTGTTTGTATTAATTAAACGGGATTAATGTTTTGATCCATAGCTCCGCACTTTCAGCTCAATGATTTGGTGGTTCAACTGAGAGTGGTTCAAGCATGTAATTGGATTTTTTGATTAACATGAAACCTAAATCATCATTAAAACCCTGTAGATCCACAGAAATTTATGAATTAAACATTTTGAACCACGGAGCATTGTTTAGCCCCGACGTCGTTTTTTCGTCCAAGCCCATTCAGACAAAAAAAAAAAAACACACCTAATGTGAACCTGGGCCTAGTTGGGTTTCTATTTGTTGAACACATCCCGTGGTCAGAATTATTCACCTCGGTCTGTCAATTAGATGTCAAAACAAAACAAAAAACAGGATGTTCCCTATTTCATGCAGGATAATTTATGAAATGATATTTAAAAAAAAGTCGTATGGGAGGGGGGGATTATTTATCCACTTTTAGATAAGAGTAATGACTTTCTTAAAACAAAATTAAAAACCAACGGCACCACTAACTTGCAACTTGCAATGTTATGCTCTTTATTTTTGTTTAATTAACTTTTTTGAATTTTACGACAAAATTTATTTAAAATAAATATAACTAAAAATACGACAACAGCTACAAGGTCATACTTTAATTTCTTAAAAACCATTCTCGAATCAATTTTTCTAATTAATTTGTTTCATAATCATTTGAAAAAAAAAAATTATCCAACTTAAAACTAAAAAAATATAGTGTATTTGTTAAAACTATTTCATTTCTTTTATATTATGAAGTATAATTTCAGTAATAAGTATTCAATTCTCCTAATAAACACTCAAAACGCTTAGATGTCATGAAGTTTAAAAAAGAAATTAAAAATAGCTATTGCTGTCTTATTATCTCCAAAAGAGGGCTGGATTAACTTTTAACACGTACTACAACAACGATTTTGAAAACTCCTCGTTATTTCTTTTTTGTACTTAAGTTAAATCCAGATCAATACCCGAATCCCGACAGAAGATAGTAAAACCCACCTACTATCTACTTTAATACTTATAAAGTGGAAATTGAGAGTTTAAACAACAAATTGAAGTTCCGGTGTCAAATTGCAGAAAAACTATATTTGTATTTCCTATTTTTCTTAACGATTTTTTTCTTCTGAATATATCCAACAATAATTTTAAAATTATTCTGGATGAAGAATGGGCCACTCTGTATAATATGCAAAATGCATTGAAGATGAATGGAAATCTGAGTGATTGAAGACATTTTATAGATTCATTTTTTTGTATTTTATTAAAATTGTGGATGAATATTAACTAACAATAACAATTGTTTGTGTACATTAAATTAATTAAACAATTTCACATCATTGTTTTTGTTATTAGCCGAGGTAAAATTCTCAAAACTATTTTCCAATTTTCAAAGAAAAAAAAACTGAGCTGTCAAAACAAATAAATCTCACCGCGTTACATTGTTGCTGCAATTCACATCTATTCAACGACACGAAGTGAAATTACAAATACAACAATGTAAACAAATGGGTTTTGGAGATGCTCTCTCATTAAACTGGCAAGAATTAGCACATTCATTCTTTATTGTGTTTTGTCATTATTTGCAAAATGATATCACTGTGCTTCACATGGCTTCATTTTAATGGCAATACTTATAGCCAGTAAGCTCTGTAATTTATTTTATGACGAATATATGCTATGACAAATTTTTAATTCATTTACACGATTATGGCGTGGAAATGGAAGAAGTTTGACAAGTTGTCCCTCGTGTTAGCCCGGCATTATAAACGTCTAGAACCAGTGATCTGTATCTACTGTGAATTGAGAAAGTGGTTGCGTGCTCACCCTGCAACTGGCGAGTTTAAATTAAAGTTGAGGCAGGTGCAAAGTATGTATTTATATGAAATAAAATGAAATATGGGTATATGTGAATACTTTTAGAATAAAGAGGAAATCAAAAATTGCTATTCTAAGTTGGCAACATCACGAAATAAAAGTGGGAACCAAACATTTTTTTCCAACACTAAAAATTGAGCGTTTCACACCTACAACTCAGTCTTATATAGTACAATCAAATTGAGATTTTTTAAACAATCGAACTTAAAAAAACTAGAAAATTAATTTAAATAATAACATGTATTTAACTTTTGTCGATTTTTAGGTCCAAATTATTATCAAAATTTTAAATGTTTGAATTCGCTCCTTGATACCAAGGTTTACCATGTTTTTATATTTAATTTTAACATAATCAACTAAGGCTGTTTGGTTGCAAAATTGAGTCCTATGCACGGTTGCCGCTGTGCGACTTTAGTTGCATTTTGACTCTTTTTTTTTTTCCTCATGCGACCATGAGACGACTTTTTTAAAAACTGGTTCTTTTTACCCTTTTTAAAAACTGTGCGACTTTTCTGACCCCATTTCTAGAAAATTACATGAACAAGATTAAGTTCTTATTTTTTTGGAGAAAAAAACTTCCGAGTTAAAAAATTAGTTGAAATAGGCTTGGTTTATGTCAAAATATTGCTACCTTCCTTAAAAATCCAATTCAATTTTTCTATTCTGCATATAAACGTGATAACTGTCCTATTTTTTGTGTTTTTAAAAATATTCTCCACACTTGTTTCATACTATTATAAACCAAATTTTATTTGCTTTTTATAAACATTGATAAAATTTGTCAAGTAATGCAAAAAATTGAACTCGAGGTTTTGATGAAAGCGAAGATGAAAAAAGAGGATTTCACAATTCTGTCTATCCGTTGCCTGTCTGTTCGACTAGAGCCTATACGGTTGCATCGATTTTCTTCAAATTTTGACATTGCGCCACACATTTCTTTATTTTTTTAAACTTAAAAATGGTACCTACCATACATTTTTTTCTTAATTTAATAAAATTTTATTTTTCTCACAAACTTATTGACAACTTTTCTTAAAAATATCCGATAAATTACTTTTAATGCGAAGGTGAAAAAAAATTTCTAAAAATTGTTATTAACGGTATCTCTCCAAGAACTTTTTTTTATTTTTGATTTTCTTGCAGTCGGCGTGACTGATTTGAAAATAATTTTGGAAAATACATATTTTTTAATAAAGTATTTGTTGTTGGGTTATGAATATTTCTGCACTCTCAGAAAAATGTCCTTGTTACAAGCATTGCGTATTTAATACTGTTTAATATAAGTAGAAATTATTCAGTACCAATATTTATATATGGGAAATAGCGTTTAGCTACGTCTCTCAAGAATTTATGGCTTTAGAACACATTTTTGGACCAAATTATTTGTGATTATGGTTTTTCACTGTATTCAACAAAGAAAAAGTTTTGATCACAAATTGTCAAAGAATTTAACAGAAACGTTAATTGTTTTAGTGGGAAATTCTTAAATTGTTTGTTACAAACGATACAAATTATGCTGTGATTGACAAAGATTGTGAGGATGAATAAGTTGCGAAATTTGTGTTAGTATTCAGATATTATGAAAGCACGTGCTTTGAACTTTATCGTCTGTCAGTTCACACTGTCTTATATCAGTAAAGTTAATAACATTATGCAATGTTTGTGAAATTTTTGGTAATACATATACCATCAGACAAGTCTCCATGCCTAATAGTTGTCCCCAGATTGACTGAATTTTTTAAAACTTTAGTACACATTTAACTATGAGTATTTAATTTAACTAATAATAATATTTAATTGTGAAGTGAAAAAATTATAAATTTATAATTCTTCGCTTCGCAATAACTTTTAAAGATAATATTGTTTGTCATAAACACATTCCCTTTATGGTAAAGAATTATGTTTTTTGTAGGTAAAATGAAGTGTTTTGCAGTTTTAAGATTAATTTATTTTAAGCTTTGAACTTTAAGAGCCAATATGATAAATGTTTGCATTAATTACTTATAGTCTGATAATAGACAGCTAATCTCCAATGCTTATTCGCTCTGAGCTAAAAATAATAAAACGAGTTGAGAGAGATAGCTCAACCAATAGCAACGAGACGTATGTCATTGGAAAGGTTTTTTATGCACTACAATAATTGGTAGAGTAGCTTCTTTCAAATCACTGTGTGAGTTATTCGATTATTATTACGTACACACTAATTTTTTTCTACAAAAATGTACCAAATCAGCAAAAAACTTTTTCCACACAGTGATTTTAAGTGAGTTTAGTTAATATTATTGTTCATAAAAATACCTTTACAATTTTCAAAGTCTTCTTGACATTTTTTCCATACTGAAATGCACAAACACAAAATCTTGGTTAGTAGTTATTTACACAGTGATTTGAAATAAGCTACCATAGTGACTATTGCAGTACATGCAAATACCTTTCCAACGACATACCACCTTTCATACATTTCCGATTGTCCTTTGTATACTTCTTTTTCCAATTTACGCGTATTCTGATTGATTTATCAAAAAAAAAATCGTAGTGCGACTTTTTTTCTCTTGTGACCCTTTTTTTTGCGACTTTCAAATTCCTCAGCGGCAACACTGGACTCGTGTTTTGGCACAAACTGGACGATTGCCCGAAATCAGTTTTTCAATTTGTGTCATATGGAATAACATGTAACTGCGCGGACATTCAACCAAATAGTTGCGGATATTTAACCATATCGTTGAATTTTGTTCTCTGTGTGAAAGAGAACAAATGTATCTTTTCTTTAATTTGCTGAGCAAATGAAAAGGACGAAGGCGATAATATTTTTCTTTGAATGTATGAGATAGAAAAACTGAATAAACATTGTCGGTGTGTTGGTTAGGTTAGTTGCGATTGCTTGTAGAGTTGCTCATATGCGCGCTCAGTAGTAAACTTGTGACTAAACTATTTTGTTGAGGTAGCAGTTGCATGTTTCATTAACCCGAAACAAGTAAAGACAAATTATTGTTATAAGCCAATTTCAACAATAAAGGTCTATTCATTCTCGTGCTCAGTTTTTTCGTCGTTCTTTGGTTAAATTGAATAATTATAAAATGTTGGCAAATTTTTTTTTCTCTCGATCAAGTAAATGGATATGCAGGTACTTAAAACTGTTGCTTCATGATTTTTGAGTGTCAATATCTTTTTATTTGGCTCATTTTTATGAATTGCATGCAAATAGTTGTAAATTACTAAATCTCGAGCAAAGGGATTAATTTTTCGTGATTTACAAGTTATTTTACTTGATCTGATCTAAGAATTCTTTCCGCGCAGTTTTAAATACCTAAAATTAACTTTATTATGCAGACTCTAGAAATCCGTAGTTAAATCGCAATATCAGAGAAAAAAAGTTTGACCCCCTCTGCCGTGGGTTTCTTAAGATATCAATGTACAAGCAAGCAGAACTAGAAGTTCAAGCAAACCAACCCTACCTACTTCCTTTTTTCACATTTACTGATACAAATAATCGTTCTCCATGATGTGCACAAATATCACGATTCAAGTATTTAAAGCGACTGGTTTGATCACATAAGGGCAATGATGTTGATAAATTAAATTTACTTCATAATCTAAGGAACAAATTCTCAGGGTAAGTAATGAAATGTTAGGGTAGAAGACCTCGAAATAAAGTGAAAAATATACTAAAAATACTTACCGAAGAAAATCCACCATCACTCAATCTTGCTCATCTCCTCGATTTAAATTTTCTTCGAAGCACCTTCTATGGAAGTCCATGCACGAATACATAATGTTCATACACATTATGATGCAAACATAAGTTAAAAAAAAAAAGAATAAAAAGATCCAAAGGTAGCAATAAAAAGGAGAATAAGAAGGATCTCGCTTAGGGTGCGCTTTTGTCGCTTTTCTCATATTTTGTTCCAATAATTGAATATAGCTTGCGTTTCAATATTAACAGGTTTTCATCTCTTTGCTAAATCAGATTTTCATATTATTGCTACCTTGCTATTAGGCAGTGATATAGCAGTTGATGTCTCGGCTTGGCCCAGCTGTTGTGCTCTTCATGCACATTATTTTGTAAAACTGTTGATTTTTCCTCCCTTGTCTTACAAAGCAGTATTATCATTAAAGAAATACGAGATCATAGGCGGTTTTGGGAATTGTATTCGGAGAATAATAAGTAGGTAACTTGAATTATTTTTTTGTTTATGTCTACAACTTAATTGAGCCTATGAGTGATTTGAGGTTTTATTTTCCTCATTTGTCATTGCTCGCGTTATGAGTGAATAGTAAGTTATTGTAGGTAGGTTTATCTTATTTATTGCATCGTTTCTACCCTAGAAACTCTTTCAGTTTCTAATTCCGGGGTGTACTTACTACTCGTACCTTAACACTTGATTTGATTTCAATAAGAATAACAGCAAGGATTCCTTGCTCCTAGGTCCCAGACTAGGAAGGTGTATAGGTAAAGTATTTATTTTAAAATGTAGAAAAGTTTTTACGCATAAGCTGGTGAAGAGCCAAGGCCTGGGGATGACGGATTTATGAAGAGGGGTAAAATAAAAGTAATTTTTAATATGGGGGGATCTATCTCACCCTGTTTAGGAGCTGGGGTCGATTTTCGAAAAAACGACTTAAATGGAAAAACAAACATTAAAAAAACAACGACAATAATTTAAATGCAAAACAATAACGGTTTTAATAGCCAGTTCTTTGATCCTGCATTAAAATTATATTATTAGTGTTAATAGTTTTCAAAAAATATGCATTCAACTCAAAATTTTGATAGAAAGGCAAAAAAGGTTTGAATCAAATTTTCTGACAATTGTGAAATGGAAATCTTAATTTTATTTTTGTGGTGAATGCTCATATCAATTCTAATTCAACAAAAAACAACGAAAGCTTTTTTGTCTTCTAGTTTTTGAGAAAATGAAAACTACTGATACTCTTTTTTTAGATATTTTTAATTTGCTTGCATTGCTACTTTCTTAAATGTTCGTTTAAACAAAATTTAATATTTAAATAAAGTGCTAGTACCCAGCATTACGGATGGGTATATACCGGCTGGCATGCGGATTTGGGGTATGTGCAAGTGCAAAAATTCCGTTTGCATTTTTAGAACTTTGAATGCATTCTCTGTTTCCAATTTCAATTCCTGTTCTTTATATAACTAACAAAGATCAACCTAACACCAACATTATTTTTTATAAGAAAAAGAAAAGACCACATTATATATTATAAAACAAAAATCTCACAATAAAGTAGTTCTAGTAATTTACAATTTTCTCGAAAACTAGAAAACGTAAAAGCAGTGACTACAAAAAGAAAATTTAGGTTTCCATTTCAAAATTTTGACAAAAATTGATCCAAACATGTTTTTTCGTATTTTATCAAAATTTTGAGTTTGAATGCAAATTTTTTGAAAACTATTGACACAAATATGTAATATAATTTAAATGTTAATGGATTAAAGAACAGACTTCTGGGTCTTAAAACCGCGATTGTTTTATATTTTAAGTATTGCTGCTGTTTTTTAGTATTTGTTTTTCCATTTAAGTTTCGAAAATCCCCCTTACCTAACCCTTACGTGGTGAGATAGAACCCTCTCCCAAAGTAAAACATGCTTGTATTTGACCCCTCAATTTTCGGAACACAAATTATTGTACTCTCTCGTCAGCGGAAAACAAAAACATAATTTAACAAAAGACGACTTTTTAGGTTTGAATTGAATTGTAGCTGGATCTTTTGGCATACAAATATTGTTTTCAAAATTAAAACAAAATTAGTAAACAAAATCCCAAGTAAATTCAAAACAGTGAAAAGAAGTTAGTTTATGAAAAATAAAAATAAATAAATTCAAGTTAAACTCATACAGTTGAATATAAAAAAAGGGAATTCATAGAGATAAATAAGAAAATATAGTGTGTAGGTTCTCATTTGAGGATTATTTAACACTTTTGTTTCTTTGAGCGATTGATCCATTTATTTAAAATCACGGGTATTATCAAGTTCGTTCATTATATCTCAATTTAAGTTAAATATAAAGGAAAAACCTTAACTTTACCGCGGTAAAATTTACTACAGCAAAGTTCATAAACCTGTTCCGGTACAATTTACCACTGCAATATTCACCCACCTATTCCTTATCATTAACCGTTTTTCAGTGGCGATTCTTCTCAGTTGGCTAGGTTGGCTGCGCCAACCCTAAGATTTCGGCTTAAAAACGTACTACAAATTGTTTGGATTCATAATATCTTATAAAAAAACCATTGCAAAACTTGCAAAACCTATTTATATTGAACCATTCATTGCAACCCTAACGTGCTATATTAATCCCATACAAAGAATCTACTCATAATATTTTGCTTTCATATGAATTTCGGTCTTGTGTTGGCGCAAATATTTTGCGCCAACAAATCCCATACAAACTAGCCTATATTACCGATGTGCTGTCTCATTCTATCTTTAA
This sequence comes from Dasysyrphus albostriatus, assembly GCA_946251815.1. NCBI lineage: Eukaryota > Metazoa > Arthropoda > Insecta > Diptera > Syrphidae > Dasysyrphus > Dasysyrphus albostriatus. Next base: position 105,053,605 of record OX276335.1, on the reverse strand, counting down.
AAACAGTCCGATATAAATAACCACACAGGTTGGCTCTGCTAAAGAGCCAACCCTGGTGAAGCAAAAATGAAACTACCTGCGTTGACCATTGCTATCTAATACCCGCCAGTGGAGAACCCAGTTATCTGAATCAAATGTTTTATTTCGAATTTTATATGTTTGGCTTTAAAAAATCATAAATTTTGTTCTACCCATAGGTCTTAAAATAACATAATAGCCAACATAATACACTAAATTGTGTAAGAAAATCGTTAAAATGAGGCAAACATTATTATACTAAAAAGGTTAATAAGTGCCCCCTCAATTCGTTTTACAGCATTCAAAATTCGGAAGTTGATGAGCAATTTCACAATTTGAATTCACGAAAAATGTTTATTTATTGCTTAGCCCATCTTCTTTAATAATGTTTTACCATCAAACCTACTATTTTTTTAAAGTAATTTTTTGCAAATAAAATGCATTTTAATTAAAAAAAGCCAGCGGCACACCTTCATTAATAAATTATTTTTCAAAAAGTTCTGCATGGATCTTTAAAATTACGGCCTTTAAATTACGTCATTAAAAAAAGTTCTTAGATTTGTTAAATAAAATTATCAACTTCAACACGAAAACTTTGAGAAAAATGTAAAAACTATTTCAATTAATGTTTGATTGCCCTTTCTTAATAAATTTTATAATTGAAAAATCAGTATAAATATGAAAGATGGGAAACATTTCTAACTAAATATGTAATCTTAACATAGGTAGGGAACCACAAAAATGCATATCTAACACGAGAGCAGAAATTAAATAATAATAATTGAGTTGCACATTTAAAATATGCTTTTTTTTACACTACCGATGTTTTTGAGTGCATTTTTATCTTCGCTTGGAAAAAAGCATGCATGTAGCATGTTAATTACAACAACAAACTGGTATAATTTCTTATTGTTGTTGTATTTAACATGCTACTTTTTTAACGTTAATAACTTTTTTAATGAAACAATTATTATTTTATTTATAAACAATATTATGTATAAGCAATTTATTTTTGCAAAGGTCCTAAATTAACATTTCTTTTGGCAAACACTACCTATGGTTTATATATTTCGACTAGCATGCATGTAGCATGTTAATTACAACAACAAACTGGTATAATTTCTTATTGTTGTTGTATTTAACATGCTACTTTTTTAACGTTAATAACTTTTTTAATGAAACAATTATTATTTTATTTATAAACAATATTATGTATAAGCAATTTATTTTTGCAAAGGTCCTAAATTAACATTTCTTTTGGCAAACACTACCTATGGTTTATATATTTCGACTACGGCCAACAAAACGTTTTAATTTTTCAAAATTCTATTTAACAAGTCCGAGGAAACATACAGCTTTGCTGTATGTACATTGCTAACAAGTTTAATAATTAAATTATACTACCGGGTGGCGCACCAATTGTGCTACAATAAGAAATTAAAATAACTTTTTTTTTAATCGATGTATTTCATTTATTTTTTTTTTATTGGTTAGAAAAAATTAAATTTTATTTTAAATAGTTAGTTGTTTTTAAAGATTATAGACCGCAAATGACCTCCACGCTCTCCCACGCATATGCGGCACCTGATCAAAAAATTATTCATTGCGGCCTGAAGAGTTGAAGTTGGGATCGCCTCAATTATTGTCATTATGGACTGCTTTAATTCAGTTAAATTCCTAGGCTTCGTTTTATACACCTCTTGCTTGACATAACCCCATAAAAAGAAGTCTGGTGCAGTCAGGTCAGGTGACCTTGGGGGCCAGCGAAGAGTGGAGTTCCTAGAAATTAATTTGTTTGCGAATTTTTTGTTTAGCTCTGCCATAACTGGTCTGGCTATATGTGCAGTTGCTCCATCTTGCTGAAACCAAATGCTGTTGAATGGTATACGTCTTCGGCGCAGTTCTGGGTAAAAAAAACTCCTTCAACATCTTTAAATAACGGTCCCCATTGACAGTAACGGTTACACCGTTTTCTTCAAAGAAGTACGGCCCGACAATACACCTTGATGAAACTGCGCACCACACAGTGACTCGTTCTGGATGCAGTTCCGTCTCATGGAGCATTTCTGGATTAGACTCATTCCATATACGGCAATTTTGCTTTTTTACATTACCGTAAAGATCAAAATGGGCCTCATCAGACATGAACAAACAATTGATCAATGTGTTGTCTTCTTCGGCCATTGATATCATTTTTTGGCAAAATTGCAGGCGAACAGGCAAATCCTGAGGGTTTAACTTGCTAGTAATTTGGACTTTGTACGGAAACAAGTTTAAATCGTCATGAAGTATCCGTTGTAATAACCGTCTACTAACTCCAATTTGCCCCGATAAGTTTAGGGTCGAAACGCTCGGATTGGCCTATATTGCAGATGCTACTGCTGCGATTGTATCCTGAACCCGAACATTGGCATCTCGATGGTACGGCCTTCGTGCGATTCTTCCAGATTCGGCAAACATGTTTACAAACCTCATAATGGTCCATCTACTCGGGGGATTACCGCCAAACTCCCGCCTAAATTCCCTTTGGACGGAAATGACGGACTGCAAAGCATGGTACCGCTGCACTATCCAAATTCTTTTCTCCGTATCCCAAGCATCCATTTTTATAAATCTAAATAGTAACCTACAAAATAAAAAAAAATAGGCCGATTACTCACACAGAAAAAAAGTTATTACGTTTTATTTTTGTAGCACGATTCGTGCGCCACCCTGTATAATGTTAATTTATTAATAAATTGCAAGTAAATTCACATTTTGATCATTTTCAAATAGCAAAAAAAAGGAAAATATTGTCTGCTTGGAATTGCATTTTCATTTGCATTCAATTTTAGAAGCTGACAAGCTTCGAAACGTTGGAAGGCAAGTTTTTCACTAAGTATATTTTCAATTTTGTATCTTTTCATTTTTGACTCGATCTTCAAAATTTATATTTTATAATAATTTGTAATAGAATAATATGTCAATGGAAAAAGAAATGTTGCTGTTCATAAGAAAAAAAGAAAGTTTATATGAATAAATACTCGAAGTTTTTTGAAAATAGTGTGATGACTGGATTTTATGTAAGTTGTTTAAATTGAAAACAAATAAAAAATTTTATTAATTTTTTTTGTCTTTGATCCAAACTCCGTATACTGAGATTGATGTATACATAACTATGCAATGAGCAAAACAATAAGATATAGTACCCCAGGTGGCAGTCCAGGTTCACTGGAAAATCCACCCTCTTCGGAGGTCGGCTCTATGGATTCTGAGGAGAGCCAATTGCATTTAATAAATCCCTTCCTAAAAAGTGCAAGGGTATCTCGATCATCACCATCTAAATCGAGTGCAAAACCAACAAAATTCGGGGAAAAGAGTTCACCCGTCACGCCTGCGCGTGCCAAAATAGACTCAGATAAAACAAAAAATCTTGAAAAAGATAATAACGAACTTCTACAGAAACTTGATCAAGTAATGGAAATTTATCAAGAGCTAAAGAAAGAAGTCGATCTTCTTCGAAAAGAAAATGAGATATTGAAAAGCGAAAATCCTCCAATAAACTCAAAATCTAGCTTGCCACAAGTCAATAATTGTAGATATGTAACGGACGAAGAAGATCTAGCACGTGAAACGGAGAAGTCCTCAAAGAAAAGATTGAGTAAAAAGCGTAAAGCTGGCTCTTCACCTGAAGCAGCCTCTTCTTTTGAAATAAGAGTTTCACCAAAACATGCGACAGTTAAAGAAAAACCTGTTAAGAAACGGCCCCCTCCACCGATAAATATTATCGGTATTGCGGAGTATAACAAGCTGCAAACCATATTAAAGGCATTATTACCATCGGCTTTTAAAATTATTTCACTTAACAACAACAAGTGGAAAGTTTGTGTGAAAGACCCCAAAAGTTATCGTCTTCTATCACGAAAACTAAACGAAGAAAAAGTAGAATGGTATACCTATGAAAATAAGCCGGAAAGACCCCTACGTGTTGTGGCAAGAGGTCTACACGCATCATGTTTAAAAGACGATATTATTAGTGATCTAAAAGAGCGCAACCTCAAAATCTTAGATGCGACGAACATTGTCAAAAGAGAGAAACAGAAAAAAGAGGGTGAAACGATAGTGGTACAACGTGGTCTCCCACTATTTATACTTTCGTTCGATAAGACTGAAAAATTAGATGAAATTTATAAAATTAAAACAATTCTAAACATCGTAGTTAGGATCGAACCTCTAAGAAAGAGCACAAAGTCAATCCCTCAGTGTAAACGCTGCCAAGAATTTAATCACACCTTAACCTATTGCAAAAAAGAGCCAAGGTGTGTAAAATGCGCTGGAAAACATTTAACTGTTGACTGCAACGGAAAAAGTGAAAGTCCACCGACGTGCATTAATTGTAATGGAAATCACCTAGCAAGTTATAGGGGCTGTGAAGTAGCTAAAGAATTACAAAAGCGAAAGGTCCAAAACCTAGTATCCGTAAGGAAAAGAAAACAGTGTCAATACCTTCGGAGAAAATATCGAAGCAAGGAAATGCAGAAACATATGCCCAAATAGCGGCAAAAAATATACCCGTAAATATAGACACTGAAACAGACCCGGTTTCAAAAGTCTTTTCAATAATTTTGTCAAAACTTGAAGAACAATGTGAGACAAATAAACTTATCTTTGATAGGTTAAGTAAGCTCGAAAATTGTTTTCGACCCAAACCTCTTTCAAAAAATATATGATGGAAAAGCTTAAAATTCTAACGTGGAATGCCAACGGATTATGGCAAAAACTTGGAGAATTGGAGATGTATATGCGAGAAAATGATATTGACATATGTTTGATATCAGAAACGCATGCCAAAAATGAATCAAATCTCAAAATCCACGGGTTTCATGACTACCACGCCATTTATCCGTCAAACAAAGCAAGAGGTGGATCATCATTGTATATAAAAGAATGCATTGAACACTCGATGTCTTGAATTCAACATTCCAACATACCATCTGTTTATAGACTTTAAGGCCGCCTATGATAGCATAGCCAGGGTAGAACTTTACAAAGCCATGAGAGAATTCGGCATCCCAAATAAATTGACACGACTATGTAGGTTGACCATGACCAACGTAACAAGCCAAGTAAAAATAGCCGGATTGCTATCCAGACCAATCAACATCTTTAATGGACTCCGACAAGGGGATGGTTTGGCCTGCCTCCTCTTCAACCTGGCGTTGGAGAAAGCAATCCGTGACTCTGGCACGACAACAAGAGGGACCATCGTCAACAGGTCCAGCCAGATACTGGCTTACGCAGACGACATCGACATCATCGGAAGAACCGAACAAGCTGTACACGATTCCTTCATCCAGATCGAGCAGGCGGCACAAAATCTGGGGCTGCACATTAGTGAAGGTAAAACAAAGTACATGGTGGCGTCGAATGCGAGAAGAACAGTTGGTCAAACAATCAAGGTAGCGGAGCACGAATTTGAAGTGGTGCAATCCTTTAAATACCTTGGGTCAACAGTAGCAGCCAATAACAATATAGAAGAAGAAATACGCGGGCGGCTTCTCAAATCCAACAGAGCCTACTACTGTCTGTCAAAGCTATTCAAATCTAGAAATCTAACCATAACTTCAAAATTGCTGCTGTACAGGACCATGGTCCTGCCAGTACTCATGTATGGATCCGAGACTTGGGTGCTTAGCAAAAGGCACTGTGACCTCTTAGCCGCGTTCGAGAGAAAAGTCTTACGGAGAATTGTTGGCCCCATATGTGAGGAAGGACGATTACGGAGACGGTACAACCATGAGTTGTACGCAATCTACCTTGAAGCAGACATAGCGACAAAAATTAAGCTCGGTAGACTCCGGTGGGCAGGGCACCTAGCTCGAATGAGCGAAGAGGAACCTGCTCGGAAAGTCTTTTGTGGTACATTCTATGGTAGACGGCAGCGTGGTAGACCATGCTTGCGCTGGAGAGATGGCGTAGACCAGGACGCCTGAAGCCTTGGGGTGCGCAACTGGATGGCGTCGGCTCGAGACCGGGATAGGTGGAGAGACTTGTTGAAAGAGGCCAGGACCGGACCCCAGTTGTCGAGCCGATGATGATGATGATGATTGAACACTCGATAGGCCTTAAAATAGAGGTGGAATCAATGCAATTGAGTAGTGTACAGGTTAAAACTAAAAATATTCCTCTCAATGTCTCTTCCATATATTGCCCTCCGCGTTGCAAAATTGATAAAAGTGAATTTACGACATTGATAAAGTCACTAAGTCCAAATTTAATTGTTGGTGGTGACTTTAATGCAAAGCACACCTTCTGGGCCTCACGATGCATATCTCAAAAGGGTCGCATGCTATATGATGCAGGAACGGAAAATAATTGTGACTTTCATTCGACTGGCAAGCCAACTTACTGGCCAACTGATCCGTCGAAAATACCTGACCTAATCGATTTATTCATGGTGAAAGGAATACCCTCTAACCGTATAGAAATTTCAGAGGGCTATGACCTCTTCTCAGATCATTCTGCCATCGTACTCACTATGAGCGAAAGCCTTGTTAAAATTGATAAACCACCCAGGTTAACAAACAGTAAAACCAACTGGGATGGATTTAAAAAAAATATCGAGGACAACGTTGAGTTAAGGGTATCATTACAAACGCCTCTTGAGCTTGAAGACGCAGTAGATACCTTTGTTGATATAATACAAAAAGTTGGGATAACACACCTTATCAAAGGCTAATGCCTCGCTTTAAAGATATAAAATATCCGCAAGAAATAAAAGATTTAGTGAAAGAGAAACGAAAAGCACGTAAAAAATGGCAGCAAACCCGTGCTCCTCAACACAAAGCTCATTTAAATCGCTTGAGTAATATGCTAAAAACGGCGATATCAGATTTCAAAAACCTTGAAGCTGAAAATTACCTTGAAGGCTTGACAGCGGGGAAAGAATCCAACTACTCACTTTGGAAAGCTATAAAACAACGAAAAAACCAAAGCTTCCAGTGCCTCCGATTAAGAAAAGCCAAAATGAATGGGCTAAAAGTGACAAAGAAAAAGCGACGGTATCCGCCGATTACTTAGAGGAAACATTTAAGCCGTTCGATGGGCAAGAACTCAACGAAAATATTAATATGAATTTTATCTCAAATGAAAGCTACGTAACGAGAAATGCTACACTTGCCGAATTAAAAAGAGAAATAAAGAAGCTTAAGTCCAACAAAGCTCCAGGATATGACTTAATAACGGCAGAGATTTTAAAAATGCTCCCTCGTAAAGGGTTTATTAACCTCCTTTACATAATAAATGCCGCTCTAAGGCTAGAATATGTTCCGAGCCAATGGAAAGTTGCGGAATTCATAATGGTTTTGAAACCTGGCAAACCATCTCACGAAAAGAAGTCTTAAAGGCCGATTTCGCTTCTTCCTATTATATGAAAGAATACTACTCCTGCGCCTGCAACCGATAATAGAAGAGAAGCAATTAATACCTGAACATCAGTTCGGATTTAGAAGCAAGCATTCGACAATTGATCAAGTGCATAGAATTACTGACGTAATTGAGAGAGCTCTTGAAGAAAAGAAAATCTGTTCGACTATCTTTTTGGACGTGTCGTAGGCGTTTGACAAGTTGTGTCACGAAGGCCTCAAATTCAAATTAAGACAAGTTCTGCCTGAAGGACTTTACAACATTCTAAACGGATATCTAAATGAAAGACTTTTTCGTGTAAGACACGGAAATGAGCTATTCTGATTTCAAAGAAATAGTGGCTGGGGTACCACAAGGAAGTGTATTAGGTCCAGTTCTGCACCTTTTATTTTAACGCGATATACCTCAAACAGATGACACTATAGTAGCCACGTTTGCTGATGATACTGCAATATTAGCAGTAGGCTAGTATTAACATTAATAATGTTAATGAGTGGACGAAAACATGGCGAATAGCGTTCAATGAAAAAATGTCAGTCCACGTGGACTTTACGTATAAACAAATAAATAGATTACCCGTCTTTCTTAATACCGCTCGTGTTCCATTTGCAAATGAGGCAAAGTATCTGGGAATGACTCTAGACGCGAAATTAAAATGGAAGCCGCACTTGAAAAAGAAATGCGAAGAACTAAAAAGTAAATTAAGAGATATGAACTGGTTACTCGGTAAATATTCAAAGCTTAGTATTGGAAATAAATTGATTTTATACCGACAGGTTCTTAAACCTGTTTGGATTTATAGTATACAATCTTGGGGTTGTACCTGCGATACGAACTTAAATAACTTACAAACATTTTTTTTAACTTACAAACATTTGCTTAGGTCATTTGTAAATGCTCCGTGGTATATAAGAAAGGAAGATCTTCATAGGGATCTCGGGATTCCTACGGTGCAGGAGGAAATAAAAAGTTTCGCCCGAAAACATAGAAATCGACTATTAGAACACACTAGTTCAACGATTATTGACATTCTTGACGAGTCGAATTTAGTACGCCGTCTGCGAAGAACAAAACCTTCCGGATTGGTGCGGTGAACAGAAAACCGCTTTAAAATCGCGGATTAAGCAGGAACTTTCACCGGAAAGTAACCTGCAACACGTTACTTAACTTCGTTAAAAATAAATTGCTAGATAAGTTTCAACTTAGTTGCAATCGGGAAGTGGAGGTGGTTTTAGTGTAGTAAGAATGTCACACTTCTATGAGCACGCGTTTTTCGGTCCTCATAGAGCCTGAATAGCAGGTTTTGCACCTACCCACGGGAAAATAACCACAAAAAAAAAAAATTTGTAGCCAACCCAAAACTCAAGACCAGAAATCGCCACTGCCATTTTTAATCTTTCTTTTTTCCGTTGCACCTTCAAAATGCTCATATAATTAAAATTCGTGAAATTATTAAATTTTTATTCCTGAAACATTTTTGGAAATATATATATTTTTTTTTTAGAAAAACTGAATGCACTTCTTAATATTTGTAATTAGTTTGTATGCGTATTAGTTTGTTTAGACAATCATACACGATTTATTTTGTGGGTGTTTCTTCCAGCCAAAACAAAAAGCGATCTGAAATCCATTTGTCACGCATGGAGCCAGCGCAACATCGAGAAAGTTGACAGTGATGATGTCATTGGCTGCTGTTCCATTGCCAGCTATAATCTGTCCGAACTGTTAACTCCCTCCAAGCGGAGTTAAATCTCCAACTGTAAGAAAACAATCAAAGAACTTGGTACAAGGGGTGGGAATGAACTAAAGCATTCACAACACACGAGCGTTTCTGTTTTTGTAGAAGGAGCTTCCAACGAAGCAATAAACACCTGCCAATTCATCGGCGAAACACCAGCGTGAGTGGATTGATAGAGCAACCTGCTCCTCGTATTGGTAAAACCCATACAAAGGAGAGGACGGTCTCCTCATTTACTCCGGAATAGACAAAGATTGACATTCCACATGAACAAACAACTAGACTATCGGGCTCACCCATCAGACATTGAATATTCCACTCCTACTGGCCTGAAGGATGAAAAGACATTCCCAAAAGATGTAAGCGTGAAGGTAACGCACATACAACATGCAACTTAACTTAGGTTGTCTCTATTCACAACCAAGTGAATGCATTGGAAACCCAACGATTAACAGTGACATGACTGACATGAAAGTCGTGGAGAATCCAACAGTGCAACATAACACAAAGCTTTCACTGTGACGCAAGGTTCTTCACCTCAGTGATAAAAAAATTCCAGAAAACTTAACGGCTAAGAAATTGCTAGCTCTGGACAAATCTAAACAAAGACTTCTGACAACAACACAAATAACTTTCAAATATAACCAAACTTCTTACTATTCAACGAAAGGGCAGAGCTGTAGGAATACTACACCTTAGCACTAGCCCACCAGCTAATGCAAGTAAGTCCAAGTAAGCCAGGAACGATACTACCACTTTTTCATTTAAAAAAAAAACTATACTAGTTCACTATCGAAGGTATCACCGATGAACACAAAGAAAAAATCCAGAAAAAGGTGCCTGAAGTAGGCCAGTAAGTTGCCATAGTAAACTTTGGGAATCCTGCAAGAAAATTGACGGACGATCAATAGCAATTTTTTGGAACTTCGGATCCTTGTGGAGCTTAACGAGGCTATCGTAAGAGCCAACAATTCCCAATCTTTGATTCCAAGGATTCAAAATATTGACATGCGAAAATGAACACACCTTCGTCTCATGGGGAGGAAGGAAATCTGTGACTTTTCTGGATCGAGAGCCAATCTCCTAGGTCACTCAACACCGACCAGCTTAGTAAAAACTGAGAGGTAACTGAGATGGGCGAGAAAACATAAGATGTTGTGATTCTTAATCACAAATAAGAACAACTTCTGAGGAAGATTGAGTTCAAGGTGAGTGTCGGTACTAACTGATACAAGCTGCTGGTGATAGCAATCAAGAAAAAAGTAGATTAATAAGGAGGAGGGGGTCTTAAAAACAATATATAAAAAAGTCTACCACAGTAAAGCCACCATAGTTCCAACTTGGTCTACCTCATGTTCAACAGACATTGCCCTAGTTTAGGAACCCTATCACTCAGAGAAAAAAGTCAGACTTAATTCAAGAACGAGCATGCTCATATTTTTATATTTTTGCATTCATATTAAGTGTATCCCAAAAACGACACCTTTTATTCTTCATACAAGAATTTTATTCTAAAAACCAATTTATATTCCGAAATAAAGCACAAAATGCTTGATTTAAGTATGACATTCTTAATATAAGATTTATATGATCTTATTAAAAAGATTTATGTTATTAAATTAAGTTTATTATGGTTTTGATTTAGTTTTTTTTTAATTTGAATGAAACAATCTAAATCCAAGATTCTTTATAGTTAACACGAGCCGAATAAATCTTAAACGTGCATTTTTTGCCTCCACAGCATTCGCATTTTAAATTTTTGCATTCTCATAGCGCAGGAAAATTAGACAAAAAATGGCAAAAATACGAACAAATTCCGACAAAGGTGAATTTTGGCGGAGAACTTTGTATTGACGTATTAACCATTTCCTGGAAAGATCACAAATTTTGGGCGGACTTAATTTTATAGGAAACTATTAGTTTCTTTGAAAAAATGTGAACATACAAATTGTAGCTTATGAGTCATTCCATATGAAATCGTCAAATCGAAAATGCCAAACCATTTTATATTTTTTTTCAAACTTGGTGAGGATATTCTTTATGGTTCAATGGAAGGTTATCCACCGTCTTTTAATTTTCTCGACTGTAATTTTCTCGAACGCAACTACTGAATTTTTTTTTGAATATCATGTACACTTATTATAAAAGAAGTTAAACCTTTAAATTGACTCGTTCAACTCACTCATTGTATAAAAAATTTCAACTTGAATTTTTTTTATTTTGAAAAATCGCAGTTTTTTGTGACATGTTTGGTTAAATGAAAAAAATTGAAACTTTCAGGACATTTAATTCTTGATCTTTAAATCCTGTAAGTTCCGTTTTGTCATTTGAATCCGTTATACGTGTGGCAGTGGTTTAAAAGAAGAAGTATCAGTCAAAAAATAATAGGTTATTGGAGAGTGTTATTAATAGGTGTTCTCCTTTGGAAGTGGCAAAGTACTTGGAAGTACTTTGCCAGCTTTTTTCAATAGAACATATTAAACTGCTTTCCCACGTAAAATGTATCTACTCGCCATGACAGCATGTGCAGTTGATAGTACTAGATTAGGGTTTTCGTCTACTTACCACATCCACATTCAAAGGAAAACGGCTAATGTCTTACTATATTTACGTATGTACTAGGGTGGGTCTCCTAGCCGTTAACACGTGCCAGCAAGTTCTTGAAATTTCCCATTCCCATTCCCATTTGCGGATTCTCAGTGTTTTACTCAAAATTTCGGTAAAAATGTAAAAGTGGATGGAAAGTCTTCAAACTTGGTACATATGTAAGTTGACCATAATCTTCGCATCTCAATCTTTGCATTTAAGTTTTTAGGAAAATATTTTAAAATTAATATATATGAATGTTTATATCAGGTGATTATCGGTGAATGTAAAAGCTCTTTTAGATATTTCGTAAAGAAATGGAAGAGACCCAATTTCCTACGAACTACGTTGCTATGCGTGTTATTAGAGACCAAGTAACTTCTTTAACGCTGAGTTTGAATTAGTTTAATCTTAGTTCCAGCTTCCAGTCCCCATATCTTGACATAGTAGAGTGCAATCGACTTAATACTTTATTCGAACACTTTAATTAGGTTTATCTCAATTTCCCCTCAAAGAAATTTGTATTTTTATCAGTAATAATTGCTGTGACTGTGAAAAAAGGTGTGACAAGTGGGGATAGGTGAGCCAGGGGCAGGTGACTCCAGATGAACAGGTAAACAAGTTATTACAGGTAAGTAATGGAGCTCAGGGCGGTGGCTCAGTGGCTCGGTGGCTCAGTAGCTCGATGGCTCAGTCGGCGGTGGCTCAGTGGTAAGATAATTTTCAATCATAAATTGTAAATAACTATAAATACAAAAAAATCATAGTGATAAAATAAAAAAAAACATTTTTTTGTTTGTTTTTATTATATAATTTTTATTCTCTTACAATCTTGGCTAGGTGGATTATATTGGGTTCTTAATCATTTTGTCTCAGCTGTTGTCTAAACTGCTGTCGTCTAAACCTCTGCTGTATAACTCTAAAATGCTCCTGAAAGTCGTCTGTCTCGTCATCGTCTATCCAACTTTGTGATGTATCCTTCACTGAAGGTCGCGATTGTTGATTGCGGCTTCTTCTCCTTTAACTTTAACTTTTATTTCCTCAGGCAACATTATTTCAAAACAATTTGATTTTAGTATATTGTGTCTATTTAATTAAGGTTCTTCAGATCCCTTACCGTAGGTCGGGGGAAATCGTTAGCTACACGAAAGAACAAGAACTAATTTTTCAACGAAAAAAAGAAAAGCCTTTTTTATACTCATTTCTTATCTATTCAAAAACCCTTAATATGTTTGATTGAAGATCATATGCTTCCTTTTTTATCACAAAATTGTTGACATAAGAAATCTGTATTTAAGGAACAAAGATAAACCCTAGACCCATAATAAAACGTATTTTCAAAGCAAAGTCCCAACACCATACCTGATGAGAAAAATAAGTATATGGATTATTTTAACTTTTTTTAAAATTTATTTTTCGTTTTATTCTTACTTCTAAATTTTTAAGTAAATATACTTATGTATTTGTATATAAATATATATTTATTATTAATTTATATCACAATCGTAATCTTATGCCTAATTCTTATTTTCCAATTATGTACATTAGTAAGATATGTATTTTTTTCATTTTTACAATTACATTTTTTTAAATTAATCATGTATAGAATTAATTATATAATGCCCCCAAGCAAGTGTATTCACATTATCAGCACTTTTTATAGTTATAGTTTGAGTATATATGATATGTTGCTTGGATCGACAAGTAGTCCCTATAATTACTCAATGATAAATTTCTTACAGCTAATTCTTTAACTAATTTCACTTTCTTTATAACCTTTGAATTTTGAACATCAATGCTATACATTTTCGCTCTCAGTCCAATAAATTCAATCATTATCTTCCCACAATTTTCATCCTTCATGCACCCAAATTTTTTCATATTGAGCTGGGCAATACCAAAAGGATTATTTGGGGGTAATCCGACGTGTCAAATGTATCCTTAATATCATCTTTTATATCACTGTAAGAACCTGGGGTGTTAATTTGATAGACGAATGAATCGGTACCCATATTACCAGCCGAAGGTTTTTTTCCGAAAATTTATATATATAGTCATAGTGAAAATCATACATCTTATATTTAGAGATCTTTAAAACTGAGAATCCTAAGCATATTGGCTTGTTATAAACGGTAGAGGTTCGACTTATTTGAATATCAGCCATGTTATCACCAAACTCGAGAATGCTTCGATTTTGCTATAAGCGCTCGAGCACCGAGCTGTCTACCATTACTCAAACTGTCTAGCGATAAAACAATTCGTACATCTTTCCGTTTGTCAACATTCTCCATGGTTTTTCCAAACACTTCATTACTACACAGTTTGCGCGAGTCTTTTTCAAATTTGTTTGTCGCTTCTGTCCTTAGTTTATTATTTAGATCAATATAATCTTTTAACCATGGAGACTGTTGGTATGTTATCACCCTATGTATTTTTTTCAAAATCAAACCATTTTCAATACACTGAATCAATGTTTTATAGTGTATTGCGTAATTTGACTTTTTGGGCAAGTCTAAAATCAATTTTTATGGTTTGTTGTTAATTTAAACATTAGACGGGAAGAATGGAAGATCGTTATGTTGATCATGAATATGTTGCGGATATTCTGAATCATCTTCTAAAACGTATCCAACGTTTTTATCCATAAGCATAAATTTGTTGGAGGATCAATCCATTGAAACCCTGAATTTGGGAGGTAATCCGACATGGCTCAACCGTAAAGGTCATTTGCATCCAAGTACATTTAATACTCGCAAGTAATGGGTGGTAGTTCCGTTTCAGAAAGTTTCTCAATTGAATCAATGTAATCATAACAAAAGACTCCCGAGTCATTAGTTCGAAAATCTTTTGTCACTTTTACAAAATTTAGATAAAATTTTAAGATCATCCTCAGCAAGACTTTTGGAAATATTGTCCATGCTAGAGGGTAGAAATCGGAAAGAGTCTAAGATTCTTAGCTCAAGAAGTTCCTTCTGTTTGCTTTGAACGTTTTCAATTTCAAAGAGTTTTGAAATTGATATATATTGTAAAGACTGTCACATTTGTACTATAACGACTCTCGAATGAACTTTAACCACTCTCGATTAAAAAAAACACCGAATTTCGGATTAGACGGAACACATTGTTATGTAATAAGAAAAGTGAAGTATTTTATTTGGTAAAGTAAATAAGTGGAGAATTTAAATAAAGTGAATAAGTTTTATTAACGAACCTGAGAAAATATTACATTGGTGTTAGAAGTGGAAGATAATTTGTTTGTGGTTTAACAGACAATAATTAAAAAAAAAAAAATTAAACGTGACTGTGAAAGTGAAAATAAGAAAAAAAGACAATGGGTAAAACTCTAAATGATTTAAATTTAGTTGAACTTAAAGCAGAGCTGAACAAGCGAGGTCTTCCTACTGCTGGAACGAAGAATGATCTTATAATTCGTCTACAAGAAGGTTTAAGAAAACGTGGAGAAAACCCAGACACGCTTATATTTGACATTGAAATGGAGGAAGAGCAAGAACAAGCAAGACCATTGGACATGAGCAGTATGCTGTCTCAGCTGCTTGCCAAATTTGAAGAATAACACAGTGAACAACGAAATGAACAAAAGAATCTTCTCGAACGATTCGAGCAACAAAGCCAAGAACAACGCAATGGACAAAAGAATCTTCTTGAACGATTTGATCAACAAAGCCAAGAACAAAAGAATCTTCTAGAACGACAAAGTCAAGAACAAAGGAATCTTCAAAATCTTCTCGAAGGTAAGTTAGAAGCCTTTGACAACAGAATTATTGCCCTTTACGAGCGTGTCGATAAACAATTTTTGACTGTCGATAAGCAATTGTCAACAGTAGAAGCAAAGTTCGAAAAGGTCGAAGATAAAATAGAATGCATTACAAAGGAATTGAATAAAGTAAAGAAAATGAAGGTTCGAGAAAGTTCTGGCAACTGTCCAAGAAGAAAGGAGATGCATGCACCAACCTTCGATGGACAAACTTCTTGGTCAATCTATAAGAAGCAGTTTGAGGTGGCTGCGGTAACAAATAGTTGGGATGAGGAAGACAAATATATAGCTCTGACGCTTGCCCTTAGAGGAACTGCTGCTGAACTACTGCAAACCATACCAGCAGATAAGAATGGCAACTTCAGTGCTCTTGTTCAGGCCATTGACAAGCGCTTTGGAGATGGCCGTATGCAAGAAGTCTTCCGCGTTCAACTCAATCCTAGAGTCCAGAAAAGAGGAGAAACTGTACAACAGCTCCAAGCAGACATCAAACGGTTGTCACATCCGGCATATCCGGCTGCAGGGGATGAAATCATCAACCAATTTGCAACAGAAGCCTTTGTCCGTGCTGTATATGATATCAACCTTCAGCGAGCAATTCAAACTGCTGGAAAACGCACACTTCCTGAGGCATTAGCGTTCGCCCTGACTATGGAAGCAGCAGAACAGGCTTCTCAGGGAGTCCATCGAGTAAGAGAAATAGAAATTGAGGATTGTTCATGCCAGAGAACAGCATTGCAAGGAAACCAGCGAGATGGACCTGCTCGATGTTGGAATTGTAACAAGACAGGACATCTCCAACGTCAGTGCAGATTACCACCAAAAAGGCCTGCATGTCAACATTGTGGACGCAGAAATGGAAACAAGAACACCAATATTCCAACTCTACCTGTTTCCTAACCGGGAAATGAGTAAGAACCAACTTCGAGGGACAGAGGCTGGTTTCTGGTATCGATGGCCCCAGAACCACTATTCAGGTCTCGCAGACTAAACGAAACATTAAAAGTCTGACTGTGGAGGCAATATTAAACGACAAGAAACAAGTAGCTACGATCGATACCGGTGCCACTGCCTCCATCGTTCGAAGAGACTTGGTGAAGATGACATGGCTGCATAACACCAACACCTACCATCTGAAAACTGCAACAGGAGAGGCAGCCAGAGTGTACGGGGAGGTTCGTCTTACGATCCGTTTAGCAGAACTGGAGTTTTCACATATATTTCTGGTAACAGATATATGTGACGAGTGCATCGACTTCATGAAAGAGCACGGAGTAATTCTTGATATCGGGAAGCAAGTTCTTAAGTACCGAAATGTGGAGATTCCTATGGTTTATGGCAATGAAACCACATCAACTATGAGGACTGTCATAAAGGAAGATATATGCCTGCCACCTTCTTCGGAAGTGTTCGTTTGGACAAAAACTAAAGGTGATTTGGGTAGCCATCGATACCTTATGGTGGAGCCAGACTCTGAGCAGTCTTCCCAAAACATCATCCTGGGGAAGACTCTTGTGGCACCAAACAACAACATGGTGCTCGTACGGATACTTAACAACAACCCGTACGAAGTCAAGCTTAGAAGAGGAGAAGTAGTTGGAAAGTGTAAATCAGTGTCTGGAATAACTAAGATCACAGAAGTGGACACTCAGCAATCTGTGGACCCGAGGAAGTTGAACTCCATGAAGGCAAACATTTTGAAGTCATCTAATTTAAGTGAACAACAGCTTTGTATATAAACTTTATAGTATTATCATGGAGCTGTTTTTAACTACGCGGTGTATCACCGATGGTGGCGCTAGTGAATACCGATGTTGAGAAAAAAATCTTCAACATGTTTACGATTTTGACAGGAGGATTGGAAACATTTTTTATTTTCAAGGTGTAGCTGCTCAACAGCTGCAAGTATTGGGGTTGTTGTTGGTTAGTGGATATGAATTGTCTTTCTTTTTTGCTACGTATAAATTTTGTAAGGCAATGGTGGTGGTTTTTTTCTTCTTCAATATGAATGAAGGTTTCAAGAAAAAATCTTCTTTTTTTGATTTCTCTGTTTTTACGTTTGAGGTACAGATAATATACATATATACATGTATTTTGTTTTGTTATGATGTAAAACAAAGCAATGGTAGACTTAGTGGTGGTTGTTGTTTTTGTCATTTTATGCTGTCTTTTTTTTGTGCTGGTACTTTTGCAGGTACATTTATTCATTCTTCTCGATTTTCTAATAATGGCATGAATTTTCTTTTTGTAAGTTTCGAAAATTTGTGTGCGGTATACAAAAATATGTGCCTACGTAGGTAAAGAAATTTTAATGACGAAGGAAAAGTTTGTTAAAATGAAAAAATTTTCTGTTTTGAATTTTGGGATGGAGAATAATTATTTTGCTTGTTTTATTTATTTATCTAT
The DNA here is from genome assembly GCA_946251815.1 of Dasysyrphus albostriatus. Classification (NCBI taxonomy): domain Eukaryota; kingdom Metazoa; phylum Arthropoda; class Insecta; order Diptera; family Syrphidae; genus Dasysyrphus; species Dasysyrphus albostriatus. Next base: position 105,035,678 of record OX276335.1, on the reverse strand, counting down.
TTTTTTTCTACTAAACCAGTTAATACAAACAAAAACATAGGTAGTTTGTTACATTGAAAAAAAAAAAAATAGATACGTAATTAACAATTGAGAAAATAAAAGAATTAAAAAAGGTAAATAATTTTCATTCCGTAGCACTTACCTACATAATTTGCTAGAGGAGAATGGTATAATTATACATTTTTAAGGTACGTATGAATTTTAAATATTTTTCCGAGAAAAAAAATAATCAATTAAGCAAATGAGGTATACAGTTTTTTTGTAAAAAAAAAGTTTATTGGTGAGAAAAAAACTGTCCTTAAATAAAAAATGTCCGTGCTGCAAACAAAATTTATGCAGCTTCAGCTTACAGTTTTCAAAAAAATTATAATATGCAAAAGCAAATACAAATGCCAAGAGCTGTTCTTAGCAGCGAAAAATTCGTTGCTTAGAACAGTTTAAAGGTCCCATGCGAAAAAAGTCCATGAACATATTTTCGCATGTAAACAAAAAATTGAGATGGAATACCTACAAATTATGTTTTGCATACCTATTTGGTTTTCAGTTTCATGCAAAAAAAACATTGCTTACATGGAATTACGAAACAATTACCCGGCAATTGTTTTGCGTGCTGGGAAACAGCGTGGTTAGTAAAAAATATTTTTTTTTTGTATGGTCAGTTTAAACTTTAAAAAAAATATGCATATAGGTATGCATCTCACAGCATTATTTGCATACGAATGGTTTATCTATCGTAAAATGATTATTTTCCATTTTTAAGGCCTATAATTCATTAATCAAGGGTAAATTTATGATGCCAAGGCAAACATTTTTCGCCAAAGCGATTAGTATAGTATTCAAAAATATTATACACAATTATGCGTGGATTTAAGTAGATAAATAAAAAAAAAAGTGTTTTTATAAGAAGGTTTTTTTAATAATACAAATTCTATATACTACTGAAATAAATCAGCCAAGTAGAAGACTTAAATTAAAGGATTGGACCTGTTGAATTATTGATTCAAAATTCAAGCCGGACGCAACACCAATTTGTAGGACTAAAGGCCATAAAAAAGCACGATGTAAATCCATACCAAAATTATGCACAGAATATGTGGAAAAATTTGATTTTTTTCTGCGTGGGTACTGTTAACTGTGCTCTTAAAGTCAAAAATTATTTCTACTTCCATAAGAAATACTTCCCATTACATAACTTCCTCAGTGTTTGCTGATGAATTGACATTAACGTTATAAATGTAGGTCTATCTTCATCGGCGGTGAGTCTGCGACTGAAAAGTGGACTTTCCAATGTAAATATTTTTTTATTTTATTTTTAGAACTGGCGCTTCCTAGATCACGAATATGCATTTTATAAATCGCCCCTTTGCAAATCACTATACCATGATTATCTTGCCAAAATGCAGACAAGCCTCATTTCTGAACCTAAGCTGTTCTACCAATTTATAAATATCAAGAGAAAATCGGATGGCTTACCTTCCTCTTTTCATTTTCGTGACTCATCATCTGCTGATCCCCAAGTAATTGTTAACCTCTTTGCCAATTTTTTCCGGCAGTCTTACAGTGATGATACGAATGAGCCTGACCTTGAATATTTAAGCTTCCTATCGAACAATCCTCATACGTCATTTGTTTCTGTCGATATAAGTCTTCGTTCGGTCTGCGAAAAGATCAATTTATTGAAAGACGATTTTTCTCCTGGTCCTGACGGTAGCCCTTCCAATAGTTCAATAGTTTGTATGTCAAATCAATAGTTTCTCCCCTTCAGCATGGTTTTTTAAAGGGTAGGTCCACGACCACTAATCTGGCTCAATTTGTTTCCATGACCCTTTGTGCTTTGGAAAAAGGCTTTGATGTTGATGTTGTCACCACCGACTTCAGTAAGGCATTCTATAAAATATCTCACCAAATTATCTACATTAAGTTGAAAGCATTTGGTTTTCCTTCTTCTTTTATTTTATGGATTAAATCCTACTTAGAGAACCGGCTTTATAGGGTAATTTTCAGATGCTCCGATTCTGAACCTACCTATGCCAGCTCAGGCCTCTAACGATTCTTCCTTGCTTCAAAAAGACTTAAATTCCTTTCTTACTTGATGTGAAAAAAATTTCTTTGAACTTTGAACTCAATTTGAGTAAATGTCAATCCATGAACTTTTCTAGAAAACGCCTCCCTTAACCCGCCCGAACTTATCCGAGATCTTGGCATAATTTGTGATAAAAAACTCAATTTCCGTATGCACATTAACCATATTATTGCAAAAGCAAATTCTAGCTTCAGTTTTATAAAGCGTTGGTTGAAAGAATTCTCCAACCCTTACGTCACCAAGTCACTCTTCACCACGTATGTAAGACCCATTCTTGAATACGCCAGCCAGGATTGGTCACCTTACCAATCTACACCCTCACATAGGATAGAATGTGCACAGCGAAGGTTCCTCCGTTTCGCTTTACGTTATCTCCCCTGGTCTGATCCCCATATCTATAAAGATCGATTGCAATTAATTAATTTACATATTCTTGCCAAACGCCGTGCTGTTGCCGACATTCTATTTGTCCACCAACTAATTACTGGTGCCATCGATTCTCCGGCACTTCTTCAACTCATCCTGATTAATACCAACCCACGTAACTTTCGATCCATCCCATTCTTCCGCCTGCCTACCCACCGCACAAATTATGGCCATAACAATCCAGTCATCAGAATGCTACGCCTACCCAACAGTGAACAGGATATTTTTGATTTTAACCTTACTTCATCCTCCCTCAGAGAAAATTCTTTATTCCAATTACCCTTAAACCCCCTTTTACAAATAATAATTTTAGCTAGATTTATCAGATTGTTTAATTTATTTAACTATCTAAATATTCTTATTTGTAAGCATTTTATATTAATTTTTTTTTGTTATATTTTATGTTAATCAGCTTGAATTAAGCCAATAAATAAATAATGTCAATCGACAACCAACCAACTATCCTTAGCCTAGGTGCCTACATTCATGATTACTTCGATGAATTTAAATAAATATTTTTTTAGTAGGTAGTACATATATTTGTGTATGGAATCTTTTATTTCTATAAAAATAATTCCTTAGTTTCAATTTCAATTTAAAGTTCTTAACAATAATTACCGCTGCTTAATTACTCAACATAATGTTTATTGGCAAAGCAGGGACTGGGTTTAGAGAATATTTCCAAACCTTTCCATATTTTTATAAAGCATCACGATAAATTGGATGATATACCTACACACCAATTGGATGGTATTTAAAAAAAAATAAGTATATGCCCTTTTCGAGTTTAAGTGTACTCGCATACATATCCATTAACAGTCGATCTCGTACTGTAAAAGTGTGTAGACGTTTTCCCAGTTTATTCAAAGTAATTATATCGGAGTGACTAAGTCAAATTTTATTTAAACCAAGCGATCCTCAATAGTGCTGATAGCACAGAGGAAGAGGTGGCAGACCAACAATCCGAAGGTAGTGGGTTCGAATCCCAGTCGGGCAACAATAATTATTTAGCTGCTTTTTCCACAATCGCGAAGTCGAAAACTTCATTGAGTGGGAAAAGCAGCAAATGCAAGCCAACAACACCGCGGGGACATCGAAAGGTGTCCCAGCAACAACAATGAAGCCAACTATGGTACCACCAGCCAAAGCTACGGTCAGTGCCGTAGCAGCAACAACAACAACCAAGCAAGCGATGGCACCAACAGCCGATGTCAAAAACAAGAGGAGAAAGAAGATAAGCTGTGCACCGAACCTCGTTAAGCGCCGCTCCACCACCACCTCAGCCCAACTGCCAGCCGGGGTGAAGGAACCAGCGCGCACAGCTAAAACTACAGCAGCAGCAAAAGTTCAAGAACAACTGGATACCTCGCCATCCGATGATGACATCGAATATATGTCAGAGGGTGTCGAGGGACTATACAGAACAGGGGATAGTAGTAGCAACCTGATTGTGGATATAACTTCACCAGAGGCGTCCTCCGAAGAAGAATGTGAGACGCAAGAAGTATTGGACGAGCAGGCCATCAGCCAAAAAATTGATGCCATTCGGGGGAGATGGAACGACTCAATGTCATCGTGACCCCTTGATACAAGCTCTGAAAAATAAACAAGAAGCTCGGCGCGAAAGAGAAAGGCGGGAGCGCGAGCAGAAAAAAGTGGTACAGGCCCCCAAAAAAGTAGCGCCACAGCAATAGCTGCCACCGAAAAACAAGCAGCAGGATGTTAATCCAAAAGAAACACAGCAACAACAACAGCTGCCAATTGAACAACAACAGCAGCAGCCGAAGGAACAACGTCAAAAAAAGCAAATTCAACAGCAACAACAACAGCAGCAGCAGCATCAAAAACCACAGGAGCGGAGTCAGCAGCAGCAGGGAGTACACCAGCAGCGCCCCAAAATAAGAAAAGAAAAGGTGCCACCAATAAACACCTATAAAATGGAGCTACAGGAAACCATAGTCCTGTGTAGGTCGGCCATAGGCCAAAACTTTTTTATTAAAACATTAAGTAAAGATAGACATGCTATCCACTGCTCCACAGTGGAGCAGCACAAAATTATTAAAGAGTTATTGAAAAAATCTGACTGAGTTCTTCAGTTTTACCCCCAAAGTGGATAAATACCAAACGGTCTTCTTGAAGGGCATAGATTCCTGCACGGAACCACAGGTGCTCTTTAATGAGCTAGGTCAAAAAGCGAGCGACGATCTCGACTTTATCGGGGTCAAGCCATTCGCTACAGTCGACAAGACGGGAGAAGCGGACTTTGCCGTTCTTCCTAGTTCAGCTATCGCTCAGCAGCAAACTGGATAGGTTGAGGGGTATCTCCGTCCTAAACTACCAGGTTGTTACTTGGGATAAATTAAAGAGACGCGGTGACATGCTTCAATGCATGCGCTGCCAAAGGTTTGGCCACGCTGCAGTAAACTGCGAAATGCAGTCACGCTGCGTTAAGTGTGGTGAGGACCACTCGGTGAAGAACGGGTCGAAGACGTGACCTGCTTAAATGTGCACTTTGCGGAAAAGAGGGGCACCCTGCTAATTATCGGGGTTGCTCAGCTTTTCAGCAAATAAGAAATAACAAAGCGGCTAAGCAGACAGCGGTAGAGATACGCCCATCAACGCGTGCTCCTACAGCAACGCCTGTTAATCCACAAATTTCCTACGCCCAAATGGTGGCAGGAAGGAGAAAAACGGTACAGCCTGCAGCTAAGGCAGCCCAACTGGCCGGACGCTCAGGCCGAAATAAGAAGCATGTTGCTGGCAATTCAAGGCCAGTGGACAGGACTTCACAACCAGATAAAGGAGCGAGCGACTAGGGTAGACTATCTCTACTCTGTTTTGCCTAGCTTAACGCAAATTAGAGGTTAAAGGCGCGCTGTCGGAGAGGCCTCTTAGGATCCTTGCTGTGAATGTAAATTCACTGATTAGGACCGAACGTAGAGCTAATCTTTTCCAATTGTTGAAAGACCAAAGTCCAGATGTGTTTATGGCCAGCGAAACTAAGCTGAACCAGAAACATAAGTTGACTAACAACAATTACAATATCGTTAGAAGATATCGACCCAACTCCACTCAAGGGGGGGCGTCGCAATCTTCATACGAAAAGGCATTAATCATAAAGTTATATAACGGGTGATTTTTTAGCTGGTTTGGTTTTGGCAATACTGGTTTTGACAGCTGACGTGTGTTTAGTACCTTGTGTCACTGTCAAACAGCTTCAGTTTGGTTTGCAATTTAACCATGGATCGTCTTACAAATGAACAACGCTTGCAAATTATTGAATTTTACTATCAAAATTCGTGCTCGGTTCGAAATGTTCATCGCGCGCTGCTTGTGTTCAGCGATGAGGCTCATTTTTGGTTGAATGGGTACGTAAATAAGCATAATTGCCGCATTTGGAGTGAAGATCAGCCAGAAGCATTGCAACAGCTACCAATGCATCCCAAAAAAGCCACTGTTTGGTGCGGTTTATGGGCCGGCGGCATTATTGGGCGATATTTCTTCAAAGATGATGCGAATCGCAGCGTTACTGTCAATGGTGAACGCTACCGAGCGATGATAACAAACTTTTTTTTGCCCGAAATGGAAGTTCTTGACTTGCATGATATGTGGTTTCAACAAGACGGTGACACATGCCACACAGCACGCGAAACAATGGCGCAATTGCGAGGCGAGTTTGGTGAACAGTTAATTTCACGTTTCGGGCCGGTCAATGGCTAATGTCTATAGGGACAAGCCCGCTTCGATTGACGCACTGGAAGCCAACATCCATGCATTCATTCGTGAGATACCGGCCGATATGTGTGAAAGAGTATGCCAAAATTGGACTCAGCGGATGGGCTACCTGAGATGCAGCCGCGGTCAATATTTGCATGAAATTATCTTTAAACATTAAATTGCAAGGTTCAAACTATCGATTCAAATAAATATTTCATTCATTTTTTTCGCATTTTTTGTGTTTTTTTTTTTAAGTTCTGAACCTCTTAAAAAATCACCCGTTATAATAGTGATCTCCGCAGATTTCGGCTGTTAGAGGCTTGCATCGTATGCATTCCTCTCCAACAGGGGAAGCGAATGTATGTGATCGCGGCTTATGCACCGGAATCACCTCAGCCAACTGATTTTATGACAGCTCGTGGAGTTGGATGAGTTTGTACCTGTGCATACTTACAATTCCCACCAAATGACAGGAATTTGACAAATAACGAAATAGACCAATACTTAGAACAAATGGACGAGACAATCAAACGAACAATGAACAGAACAATACCGAAATACAAACAACGGGACGCAACCGATATGTATCGGAACGTGACCATTGACGCACTACACAGACAAAAAAGTGGACTGCTGACAAGACTAAAACTCTTGTACCGACGGTTTACTGACCCTCACCATCTGGAGATAAGGACACTGAAGTCGTCGATCAAGAACATCAACCAACTAATTAAAGAGAACTATCGGTTGTCAATTAATTTGTATTGGGATAACAAAATTCGGGCCGTTAACTCTAGCAACCCGAGCATGTTTCCCCAAATTAACAAGATATTTAGAAGGAATGATCAGAACGATCAAGCTTCAGAGAACGACAGACAACAGAGACGTACTTCTGACAGCAGGAATTAATCCAGAGGACGTCATCTTGGACGATGACCTCTTTATTGTCAAAGATTCACAGGAGAAAGTGGAGGCTGTGGGGGCTGCTTTCCAGCAAGTGTACAAGGTGAAGGCTTGCATTCGCCCCAATCATGACCTGGAAAACAGAGCCTTGCTCCACCACTTCTATCTTCGGAATGACATAATGCAATGGGGATCAGAGAACCTTGATCATCGGGTTCAATGAAGATCATTTGGCAAACGCCATCGCAAATCGCCGAGCTAAATGGGCTACAGCTCATCTCCGATTCATTAAAGAAGAAGAAGTCAGCAGGAGTCGATGGCATATCCAACGTTGTACTTCGACATTTACCTCAAGAAGCAGTCGACATTTATACCACTCTGTTTAACAACGCTCTGAATAATGCATATTATCCAGTGCATTGGAAGACAGCTGTGGTGCATCCTCTCCCGAAAAAGGGAAAGGACAACTCCAATCCGGCGAATCTACGGTCGATAAGTCTTCTTCCGAGTATCAGCAAAATATTCGAAAAAGTAATCAATATAGCTCTGTCTAAGTGGGCAGAGGACAATAATATCATACCGAACAATCAGTTCGGTCTTAAGGCGGGACATGACACCATTCATGCCGCGTCTAAACTCGTTTCTGATGTCCAATGGAACAAATCTAAGAAGCAGTGTGCGGGTGCCTGTCTGGTTGATTTGGAGAAGGCCTTCGACACCGTATGTTTAGAGGGTCTTTATCTAAAGCTGACCAGACTTGTCATTAGTAAACCACTATTACATATGTTTTATGATATGCTCAATGGCAGAAAGTTTGTTGTCAAAAATGGCAATGTAACTTCTGCCACAACCTTTAATATTAAAAATGGTCTTCAGCAGGGAGCGGTCAACTCGCCGATTCTATTCAGCATTTACACCAGCGATCTGATAAGTATTCTAACTCAGGCAATTGCGTATACCGACGATCTAATTGCGTACAGAACAGCTCCAAAATGGGCCAAATGGACATCCACTGGCGAGTAAAATGTAGTAAAGTACCTTGGCATCTGGATGGATCAGTATTTGTATTTCGACAGACATATAAATGCTGCTTTGGCCAAGGCTAGGGGAGCTTTTGCCCAGACGAAACGGTTGTTTTATAACAGCCGGCTTGGCAGCAGGGTGAAGGTGATTTGCTACATGGCCCTTATCCGGCCGATGATTGCCTATGGATGACCGGTTTGGTTCAACGTTGCCCCATCTGAAATAGAAAAGATTCGGTTGTTTGAGAGGCAGTGTCTTCGACGCTGCCTTGGATTGCACAGAACACCAGAGTCGGAGTACAAACATTACTTTTCCAACCTGGCTCTATACAACGGTGCCAACATAAACAGGATAGATAATTTCTTGCTGAAGCTTATTCGAGGTCACATTGCAAGAACAATGTCCTCGACTAACAGCTTAATTTTCGGTGCTTATTACCCCAACAATGAATACTACGAGAGTGTGCGTCTAAGCGGCTTTATTCCGCCCGATGCATTCCTCCACCTAGACAGTCGAGGGCTGATCCAGGATAGAGCGGCGGTTCCGCTAATCTACCACGTTGGCCGTAGAGCTGTAGATCGGCGGCTCCTTTAAAGTCGAGACGTCCTCGCACAAGATGGAGCTGAGCACCTTCGGTTCAGTAGGACTGTGTCCGAACGGGACCGAAGAGATAGGGTAAAGCAGGAGAACCAGTTCTGGTGATTAAAACATGAAGAATGAAGTTCCTTCAGATATTTAAAAGTTTTCCGTGGTTTTTCTCTGTCATGGCCGACTTACATAGGTTTAGGTAGTTAGTTTTAAGTAGGGACAGTCAGGGTGGCACCAAAAAAAAATATATATATATAAAACATAGAAAAACACAAAAAATTATAAAATGTACAAAAATACAAACTAATTATAAAACCGGAAAATGCTTGCTGTGGCTGTTCTAGTTTGTAAGTAGTCTGTAATTAGCTTATAAGTAGTTTGTAATTAGTTTATAATTAGTGTTAAATGGTTTTAAGTAGCTTCAGTAGTTTTAATTAGTTTTAATTAGCTTAAATTTAGTTTTATGTAGTTTGTAAGTTTTATATAAAACCAAAAAGATAAAGACAATGATACCGATTTTTTTGTTAATTCTTCTCTGTAAAAATAAAACCGACCTGGATTTAGTATCAAGATAGTTCTTAGGCCGAAAGGCATTAGCATTAAGTTATTATAGTTTAACTTAGAGCGCCCGACTGGGGCCAGTAAGTTAGTTTTAAGATATCGATAAGTAGGCTAGTTTTTATGAATTTTTGTCTAGCTTTAAGATAGTTTTAGGAAAATTGAAAAATAAAAATTAATTTATATATAAAAAAATACATATCCATTAATGTCCTAAAATACCTCCTGAACAAAAATTCTTGTTTAAAAAATAAATAAATAGGTATGTCTTCATCGCAACTGCAAACAAATAGCTAAATCTGGGAACCTATCTACAGTTAAAAAGATCAGGTTGAGGCATCTATTTAAGTTATTTTAGCATTTAACCATATATGTACATACGTACCTACACAAATACGAAATTAAGTTACTTTATAATTTAATTGTATATTAAAGAATGAAAAGCCTATGCATTATGAATTAAGTACCTACGTAATTTATTCGTATCCTGAAGAAATTGTAATTATGTATGTTCCTATTCATTGAATTGAAAAGATCAATCTCCTACAAAATAACACCTATTCATTCTACTATTTCCTTTTCCACATTGTAATTGGAAATAATTACCTATTAGATATTTTGTTTCTAATTAAACAAGCACTCATTAACGTATGCATCTTTTTAATACAATTTTTCCTTAATCAATAATCATCAAATACAATACAACATACACATTAAATCTTCCATAACCAAAATCAAAACGGAGAAGTTTTTCAAATTACAAACTTTTCCCGCATACTTACAAACTACGATACTACATACATATGTTCATAGGAATACCTAACTAATTATTATTCTCAAGCAGCAGATCGAAAAGAAGAAGAAAGGTAAAAAACAACACGAAAAACCACAAGAATGAATATGACACTTAAAAATAAAAACCTACCCACCCCACCGACTGTGTATCAACCAACAACACTAACGGTCGGCGGCGCAGCGTGACTTACTTACCTAAAAAATCCATCAACATTTGTTTTCATTTTTGGAGTGCTGAGAGGCGATCCTCCCATATCCAATGCATTCTTACGACTGAACTTATAAACATGTAATCCCAAAAGTAGAAGAAGAAAACCCAAACAAGAAACATTCAAATGTTTCCCTCAACACTTGATATTGAGAGCAGGCAAGGTGTTCCACCACCAGGGGCTGGTGAAACATCGATGTTGATGATATTACTACAAAGTTTATATACAAAGACAACAGCTAAGTGTCGCTGGAAGCCTCCTTCACGAGTACACTGATATACTCTCTTCACCCAGTGGGCAGAATAGTCGGACACAACTGGTGCAGCATCGAATCGACACAGGATACGCGAGACCAGTTCGACAACCAGCAAGGCGTCTCCCATTAGCCAAACAAACCGAAGTTGAAGAGATGATATCGACGATGAAGCAAGATGGGCAATTCAAAGTAATGCCTTTCGGACTATGCAACATTCCGGCAACATTTGAGCGTTTGATGGAGTGCGTTTTACAAGGACTTACTTGGAAGTCATGCCTGGTCTATCTGGATGATGTCATCGCTTATGGTAAAACATTTGATGAGCATTAAGGAAAACTTAAGGCCGTGTTTCAGAAAGTTCGAGAAGCAAACTTAAAATTAAATCCAGACAACTGTGCATTCTTCAAGTCTGAGGTAAAATACTTGGGACATATCATCTCGTCCCAAGGAGTGAAGACTGATCCAGAGAAAGTGGACACTGTTAAGAATTGGCCAAATCCACAAGATAAACATTAACTTCGGAGCTTTCTTGGTCTTGCTACGTATTATCGTCGTTTTGTGAGGGATTTTGCTGGGATCGCTAAAAGCTTGCATCAGCTTACCGAAAAAGGCAAACCATTCAAATGGTCAAGTGAGTGCGAGGAAAGTTTTCAGGTACTCAAGCAGCGCCTATGCAATACACCTGTTCTGGCCTATCCGACACCAGGAAAACCATTCGTCATCGACGCTGACGCAAGTAACGTGGGAATTGGAGCCGTACTGTTGCAAGTTCATGATGGAGAAGGAAAGGTAATCGCCTATTACAGCAAGGTACTCTTAAAGCCAGAAAGAAATTACTGTGTGACCAGAAGAGAACTTCTAGCTCTAATATCGGCTACAAAACACTTCCATAAGTACATCTATGGACAGAAGTTCCTTCTTCAAACAGACCATGGTGCACTTAATTGGGTTTTGAACTTCAAAGATCCAGAAAGTCAAGTGGCAAGGGGGACCGAGAGATTGCAGACATACGACTACCAGATTCAACATCGAAGAGGAAACTTGCACTCAAACGCAGATGCCTTGTCTCGGAGACCCTGCAAACCGGACTGCAAGCATTGCACACGTCAAGAAGAAAAGGAGGTAGCTGCCATCCAGCGATTAAGAATCGATTCCATTTACGGATGGAGTAGTGAAGAATTGAGGACCGCCCAACAAGAGGACTCGGATATTGAACCCATTCTTGCATGGAAAGAACACCAGGAGAAACCAGAATGGGGTGACATATCCGATAGAAGTCCAACTCTTAAGGCGTATTGGGCACAATGGGACTCACTTCATGTGCAAGAAGGAGTGCTAAGACGTAAGTGGGAGTCCACAGACGGTAAATCATATGTAATGCAGCTAATCGTACCTCGATCCAAAGTTAATGAAGTTCTTCAAAAGATGTATGAGGGAGCTTCCTGAGGACATTTGGGGATCAATAAGACACTGGAGAAGGTAAGGCAGCGATTTTACTGGCTACATGCAAGAGAAGACGTTGAAAAATGGTGAAGCAAATATGATACTTGTGCTGCAAGCAAGGGACCAGGCAGAAAAATCCAGATTAAAATGCAGCAGTATAACGTGGGCACGCCTTTTGAGAGGATTGCAATAGACGTTGTGGGACCTTTTCCAGAAACCGAAAGTGGAAACCGATACATCCTGGTAGTAAAGGATTACTTCAGCAAGTGGCCTGAGGCATTTGCCATCCCAAATCAGGAAACCAAAACAGTCGTGGATCAGATTGTTTTCAACTGGATAAGCAGGTTTGGCGTACCGATGGAACTCCATTCAGATCAAGGAAGAAACTTTGAGTCCAAAATCTTTCAGGAAGTTGGTACACTCCTTGGCATTAAAAAACGTGGACAACACCGCTTCATCCACAATCTGATGGGATGGTTGAACGATTCAACAGGACCCTTAAAGAACATTTTTCCAAAGTGGTAACGACGAGACTGGGATCGGCATTATCCATTATTCTTGATGGCCTATCGAAGTGCAGTACATAGCTCAACAGGACATACACCATCAGAAATCCTGTTCGGGAACACAATATGACTGCCAAGTGAAATACAATTTGGATATTATGGTAATGAGCCCCAAGAAATAGACGACTACAAGACCTGAAAGAAAAGCTTCTTGACATTCACGAAAGGACAAGGGCAAATATAAAGCTATCAAGTGATCGGATGAAAACAGGACACGACACAAAAGCAACAACGAACGGATTCCAAGTGGGAGAACTTGTGTAGTTTTATAATCCCCACCGTCGGAAGGGACTTTAACCGAAACTTCAACAAAATTGGGAAGGCCCGTATACTGTTGTAACTCGAATAAGCGATGTCGTCTACCGCATTCAGAGAGGACTTAGAGGCAAAATGAAAGTAGTTCACAGTGACCGTTTACACCGTTATAATGGTGAAGGATGTGATGGATTTGCTCGGGACGATCAATCTTAAGGAGGGGGCAGTGTAACGACTGTCACATTTGTACTATAACGACTCTCGAATGAACTTTAACCACTCTTGAATAAAAGAAACACCGAATTTCGGATTAGACGGGACACAAACCAACCTACGGAGAGCTTTGGTGAACTTTCAAACTTCCAATACTGAACGTCAGAATAAAAGCTTTGGAAAGGGAAATTTATGGGAAATTTCCCCTATGGAAAGCTCTGGAAGCAAATACTAGAACCTTCCAGCTTTTTCGGGAACCTTATTAAAAGTAAAAAAGCACATGTCTGACCGGCAGAGGAGGCAGTTTATTTTTAATCGTGAATAAAAACACTATTTTTGTTTATTTAATGTCCCCATTAATGTTACCCAGCTCTTATACAAATTAATGGGCATCATAGCCAGTCAAATTGTGGAAAAATATTGGAAAAAATGTTGGTACCTAAATTTGCCGGTGATGTGCAATGGTCTCGAATCTTGTTTAATCCAAGAGGCTTGCTGCATATGTGGCAACTGGTTTCATCTTCAAATTTTTGTTTATTCTCAACTGTTTCTATCATAACCATCAGTAGTTAAGTACTCTGTATAAATGCATTGTGATTCTTGAACTGTGGAATCAATAAACACTCGAGCACAGTCGACACCTGCAGTAAAAAAAATCGTAAATAAATATTTAAATAACTAAAAATTATGTTTTAAATGGAATATTTTTTTTTTATGATTAATATGATGACTTACCCATGTATTTAAACAATTTTTCCAGTGAAGAGTCAAACGAGCATTTCAAATAATATGACGCTGCTATAGGGACATGCTGTTTTATAGATGTAGTTGAAGAACTCCCCGGCTCTGGATGACTACTTTGGATGTTCGCCAGCATGCATTCGAAGTCAGCATATATTGCGAAGGGAACTTCAATTGATCTTGAATGATGCTAAAATTTCAAAATATTTGCATCCTCTTTTGGTAGCTCTGTCAGAATACCAATGCATTCGGTTTGATGTTTACCAATGGCACTATCCGTGCTGAAGGTTAATAAGCATGCATAACATATTCGTATTGAGTGATGCCCGTGATTTACTTACATGCTTACCAACCTAGAGATATTTTTAATCCAAATATAATGGTTATTTGACTCTTCTTGGATAAAAAGCAAGTTTATGTGGTTTCATTTCAAACTTTTGCTCATGTAATACAGAACAACAACTTTAAATTCTGCTCCTCCATTACTTCTCGACTCGATCCCAAAAACGTTGATGCTGATGGCGGGGTTTAGGGTTTCGAATAGGGATATCTCCTTTAGCGTTAAAGGAATCCAAATTGGATTCGGCAAATTTATAACTGCTTCTTCTATGCTTTGGATAGGATAGCTGCTTGTTCGTTGCACGTGGTTATAAACAGGATGAAGAGCAGAAATAACTGACCATTTGAAACAATATTCATCATTGCAAACTCCCTTTGCTTCGGAGGGATTCTGCAATCAGATTCAGAACATCAGTTTTGCAGTCATTCAAAAATTTCTGTATGTTCAGCAGATCTTCCTTTTCGTTTTCTAAAAGGAAGGTTTCTACTTTTCCTGCAAAACACTGCCTTATCTTCTTAAAGGGCGTCACCACCTGCATTAAGTTTTTGCTCTTATGACTGGCCAATTAGAAGTCAGAACATCCATTTCACAGCTCTCACATCTTCTTTTTTTATTGGAGCAATGTGGGGTATTATCATCATGGGTATTCCTTGTGCTTGAACTTGGCTGATCAATATGTTCAAGTCCAACATCTTCAGAAGCGGTGACAGAGGTTTTATGAACACTCCGAATATGCCTAAGCATATCATCCTTTCTGGGAAAGTTGATGTCACTTTGAGGACATTGAATTTTAGTAGCCTCACTATGTATTAATTTCATGTGTCTTTTTAATGAGACAACATGACCGAATTTTTCATCACAAAACATTTTCTTGTTTAAACAAAAATTACCACTTTTACCACTTTAAGGAATTTAATTTTAAAAAATTTAATAAAAACTTTTTTTGTATTTGAAAAAACACTTTTTATACTTTTAAGATTTGAATTTCTAGAAGATATATGTCTTAATTTGAACGCACTAAAAAGATCTGTACACAACGGGTCTATAGTGAGAACTACATATTAAAAATTATTGAAAGGAGTAAGAATTTATGTTTCATAATTTTGTCATATCCATGTTTATTAAAAAGAAAATTATACCATATAAGGTCATATAAAAGTAAAAAAAGTTATGGTTGTAGGAAAGAAAACACACCTGCGTAAACACATGTACGTTAGATATAGATTATCCTTTCAAAAGTCTCCAAAAAAATATATGTGAGGTTGTAGGAAAGAAAACACATCTGTGTAAACTCGTAAACACATATATGTTAGATGTAGATAATCCTTTCAAAAATCCACATTATTCGTTTGTATTAAAAGATAAAGTAAAGAAGGAGCTACGTTTAGATGGTGATGTTTACCAGATAAGGAACAACCAAAAATCTGTTATAGTTTATATGTGGATATATATGTTTGTAACGGGTGATTTTTTAAGAGGTTTAGAACTTAAAAAAAAAAAAACACAAAAAATTCGAAAAAATGAATGAAATATTTATTTGAATCGATAGTTTGAACCTTGCAATTTAATCTTTAAAGATAATTTCATGCAAATGTTGACCGCGGCTGCGTCTCAGGTAGCCCATCCGCTGAGTCCAATTTTGGCATTCTCTTTCACACATATCGGCCGGTATCTCACGAATGAATGCATGGATGTTGGCTTCCAGTGCGTCAATCGAAGCGGGCTTGTCCCTATAGACATTAGCCTTGACATACCCCCACAAAAAATAATCTAATGGTGTCAAATCACACGATCTAGGCGGCCAATTGACCGGCCCGAAACGTGAAATTAACTGTTCACCAAACTCGCCTCGCAATTGCGCCATTGTTTCGCGTGCTGTGTGGCATGTGGCACCGTCTTGTTGAAACCACATATCATGCAAGTCAAGAACTTCCATTTCGGGCAAAAAAAAGTTTGTTATCATCGCTCGGTAGCGTTCACCATTGACAGTAACGCTGCGATTCGCATCATCTTTGAAGAAATATGGTCCAATAATGCCGCCGGCCCATAAACCGCACCAAACAGTGGCTTTTTTGGGATGCATTGGTAGCTGTTGCAATGCTTCTGGCTGATCTTCACTCCAAATGCGGCAATTATGCTTATTTACGTACCCATTCAACCAAAAATGAGCCTCATCGCTGAACACGATTTTTCGATAAAAAAGCGGATCCTCGGCCAGCTTTCCAAGAGCCCATTCACCAAAAATTCGGCGTTGTGGTAGGTCGGCTGGCTTTAGTTCTTGCACCAGCTGTATCTTAAAAGGCTTTACGCCCAAATCCTTCCGCAAAATTTTCCACGTAGTGCTGTAGCAAAGGCCTAACTGCTGGGAACGGCGCCGAATCGACATTTCGCGGTCTTAAGTCACACTAGCTGATACGGCCGCAATATTTTCTTCACTACGCACAATACGTAAACGTGTTGGTGGTTTAATGTCCAACAAAGTAAATTTGGTGCGAAATTTGGTCACAATCTTCCGAATAGACTGCTCAGAAGGTCGAGAATGCCGACCATAAAATGGAAGCAGCGCGCGATGAACATTTCGAACCGAGCACGAATTTTGATAGTAAAATTCAATAATTTGCAAGCGTTGTTCATTTGTAAGACGATCCATAAATTGCAAACCAAACTGAAGCTGTTTGACAGAGACACAAGGTACTAAACACACGTCAGCTGTCAAAACCAGTGTTGCCAAAACCAAACCAGCTAAAAAATCACCCGTTATATAATAATGAAAAGTCAAATCTATTACCGGGGTAAATAGCGGATTATATGGTATAAGGTCATAACCGAAAATAGAGGAAATGATCGCAGTAATCCCCTAAATATAGAAATAAAAAAAATTTATAATAGTAGGGGTAAAATATTTCTATAAAATGACAAGATTTGTTGTGGATAGACATAGTTGATTTTAAGAAAGTGATGAATACTGTTCATACTTCTAACATGCATTTGTCAGAAGCAGATTATTCGGTTTTTACGTTAAAAGACGTTGTAGTCAAAGAAGTCATTAAGTTACATGAAGCCAAACCTACCAAAAAACTGGCCGAACTTACCATTATAATAAAGTACAGTATTTCAAATATTAAGAAAGTTACAACAAAGTAGGGCGATCGAATTGTTGCGGATCTAGGAGAATATACGGTAGGCCCAATTTTTTTTAAATATATAATTTCTTTGATTTTTCTAATTGTTTGTATTACTTATAGGTATTTTTACCATGTAGAAACTCAGCTCTCTCATCAAGTAGTTTGCTTGCTATGGCAGGAGGAGATTATGCTTTCGAAGTCACCAGACCAATAGGAAGAAAATACGAGCTCAAATTTTGAAAACTTAAATAGTAATTAATTTTAATCGTTCATGTTTAAATAAATATGCCTACATTATGTATATGTATTCAATAAAACTCAAAATAAAATAAGCTGGAGAAATTTTTTTTTATATTTTTCGTTTAAAATTACAACAGCTTATTTTTATCAATCCATGAGTTATGCTCGGTTGGGAAACCATTCCCTCCTGATACCTCCTTGAACTGGTTGTCTTCGAAAAGATATGTAATGGGTTTTGGTATTTTAACTTGTTTTATTTAAAAAATTTCCGTAGTCCAGTTAGGAGTGTAACCTTTCTCGAATGCATGTTTATACTTGCTTATTCTTACACTGTCACCAACTTGAAATGTACGATTATCAGCCGTCCCCTGACTTTTTTGGAAAAGTGAAAGTAATGCTTTTGAATATTGTTTATTAACACTAGCCGGCTGACATTTTATAGTTCGGTGGAAAGATTGATTTTACTCGTAATCATAAAAATATTTTTTCACAGTATAAATATTGTTCCCATTAAAGCTAAACTCCCTCCACATTTTTCCTTTAAGAGTTCTACTAAACCGTTCAACAATAGAAGCCTTTAATGAACTGAAAGTTGAGTAATAATTTTATATTTTTGCAACAGAATCTTAAAATTTTTATTAGAAAATTCTTTTCCATCACCTATTTGTAAACTTTTTGGAATCCTAGACAACTGGATAAATATTTTTTCCATTGCTTCAGCCCAGTTTTGTTTTTAATAGGGATGGCGCATGCGAATTTAGAAAAAGTATCGATGACCGTCATTAAATAATTAAACCAATTGTTTTGATCGCTGTAAGGTATCATCTCTAACTCTTTCTAAAAACAGAAATGTTTTTTTTCCGAGGTACTGCCTCTTGCGAGGGACTGACAAATCCTCCAAGAGTATGCTTGTAATGAATAAGTGCTTCTCATCTAGGCGTTCGAACTCGGCAAAAAACTGTAGGTCCCCTCCATTCCTGCCAACAACACGCACACAGGAATGGTTGAGAGTTGTTAAGGTATCATCTCAACCAAGTCAGCTTGCCATAAATCATCAAAGCCATGACGACGTTTGAAATTTCTACGTGCTGCCTTATGCAACTCTTCAACAACCTTACGCTTGCTCATATTAATAGAGAGTGAATTCAATAAAAATAAAAAGCAGTATTTTATATATATACATAAATTTTATGTTCGATGTAAATCAAAACAAAATTTTTGATTTAAAAAAACTTTAAGAGCAAGAGCTCTTTCTTTATTAATGTCTTCTTAGAATCTAACTCTACAAAATATGAAGTATCCTTATTTATACATTTTCTATACTTAATGTAAGGCGTCGTTTCCTGTTTGGTTTTTATTATTGTCTTTTGTCTCGTCCTGGGTCTATCCTTCTTTATTACCTTGGAATGAACAAAGGTTGATGAGGCATCCCTTTGTTCTTGTGTTGTATTGAACTATGTTGGTACATCTGTTTTTAATTACTTTCATATGTTTAAAAGATAGTTTCTTTATTAAGATGAGCTGCTGCCATAACTCCTCCCTCCTTAGAGTCTTCCTTCAGTTCGTTTATGACTGGAGGTAGATTTATTATAATTTTATTTTGACTTTTTATTTTGTACAATATTATTATTACAATGATCGCAATGATTAATAACGGGTGAATTTTTGAGAGGTTTAGAACTTAAAAAAAAAAAACACAAAAAATTCGAAAAAATGAATGAAATATTTATTTGAATCGATAGTTTGAACCTTGCAATTTAATGTTTAAAGATAATTTCATGCAAATGGTGACCGCGGCTGCGTCTCAGGTAGCCCATGCGCTGAGTCCAATTTTGGCATACTCTTTCACACATATCGGCCGGTATCTCACGAATGAATGAATGGATGTTGGCTTCCAGTGCGTCAATCGAAGCGGGCTTGTCCCTATAGACATTAGCCTTGACATACCCCCACAAAAAATAATCTAATGGTGTCAAATCGCACGATCTAGGCGGCCAATTGACCGGCCCGAAACGTGAAATTAACTGTTCACCAAACTCGCCTCGCAATTGCACCATTGTTTCGCGTGCTGTGTGGCATGTGGCACCGTCTTGTTGAAACCACATATCATGCAAGTCAAGAACTTCCATTTCGGGCAAAAAAAGTTTGTTATCATCGCTCGGTAGCGTTCACCATTGACAGTAACGCTGCGATTCGCATCATCTTTGAAGAAATATGGCCCAATAATGCCGCCGGCCCATAAACCGCACCAAACAGTGGCTTTTTCGGGATGCATTGGTAGCGGTTGCAATGCTTCTGGCTGATCTTCACTCCAAATGCGGCAATTATGCTTATTTACGTACCCATTCAACCAAAAATAAGCCTCATCGCTGAACACAATTTTTCGATAATAACGATAATTTTTCGAGCACGAATTTTGATAGTAAAATTCAATAATTTGCAAGCGTTGTTCATTTGTAAGACGATCCATGGTTAAATTGCAAACCAAATTGAAGCTGTTTGACAGTGACACAAGGTACTAAACACACGTCAGCTGTCAAAACCAGTGTTGCCAAAACCAAACCAGCTAAAAAATCACCCGTTATAACTGTTGAGAAACTAAAAATATACTGTGTTTCCTTTTTATTTTTTATTTCTTTTAAGTTATCAATGGATTCATACTTGATTTCTTCTAAATATTCATTTGAAGAGTTAAAGTTTAATACAGGTATTATTTTTCTTCTTTGTAATACTTTCTATTATAAATTACATTGTTTATTGAAATTGTACAGTTCTCTGCTTTTATTAAGTAATTTCCTTCTAATATATAATTTAAATTATTACACTTTTGTTGTATTTCGGTTTTTTCCAGATTCTTAATTATTAAATATTTTTCTTTTTCTATTGTAACATTTTTTCCTTTGTATTCTTTAGTTTTGCATTTCATTTGTTTGCTTATTAATATATTTTCTATACAATCGTCTTTTAATATTTGTAAATTTTTTATTTCTTTTGTTACATAATATAATGTTTTATTTAATTCTAAAAAGTTATTTGTTTGTAAATCTATAATTTTATTATTAATCGGAAAGTTTTGAATATATATTTTATTAAACTTTTGGTTGGAATATTGTGGAATTAATACAATTACTAATATATTTTCTTTGTAAGTTGCTAAATTGATTTTTAATTCTTTCAATTTTTCAAATGTGATTTTATTCTCTTTAATTTCTTGGCTTGTAATTATGTCTTGTGTTAATATTCCTGTTTTGTCAGTATTACGTCTTCTATTTTTCCTAAAGTTTCTTTTTTTAAATTTCTTTTATGTTGTTATTGAATTTTATTTTCTATACGAAGGCTATCAATATCATTACTTCTATTTTTTAATTTATTTATTGTTTCAATGCCTTGGTTCATCAAGGCACTTAAGGTTTTAAATTGATTATTAAAATGATCATTTATCTTTATTTGTTTATTTAAGTTATCTATGGCATTATGATTATTTTCTTCCACTGTTTTAAGTTGGTTTTCTATTTCTATTCTATCACCGTCATCCATTGTTCCAAATATAAATTTTTTAGACAATACCTCCCAAATTTATTAATCCTCTTTTAATTATATGATGTGGGATTAGGAAATTATTTTTTTTTTAATTTAATTATTTCACTTAATTGTTTATAATGTTTTTCTGGCCAGTCGATCTCGTACTGTGGAAGTGTGTAGACGTTTTCGGCTTCCCAGTGTATTCAAAGTAATTAATTCGGAGTGACTAGTCTAACTTAAATTACAAGCAAGCTATTTTCAATAGTGCAATAGCACATAGAAAGAGGTGGTGGACCGTCAATCGGAGGGTCACGGGTTCAAGTCCCAGTCGGGCATCAGAAATTTACAAGCTTTTTTTCACAACAGGGAGGTGGAAAATTGTATTATCTGGGAGAACCAGCAGATGGAGAGGGAGAAAAGTGCGGGTGCACCGAAAGGTGGCCCAGCAATGAAAGAGGAATCTGCAATGGTACCAGCAGCAGGTACATCGAAAGATGTATCAGCAACGGCACCAACAGCAAGTACATCAACAGCAACGGTGACATCAGACGATATCCCCGTAAAAAGAAGGAAGAAGATAAGATGTGCGCAGAGTTTGGTTAAGCAGCGCTCTACTATCACTTCAGCAGAGCTGCCAGCTCACAGCAGCAGCCCAAAGAGCAGAGGAAAGAAAAAAACATCAGCAGAACCAACAGCAGGCTACACAACAGCAAAAGCAGCAGGAGAGGATTCAGCAAGGAAAACACCAGCAGCAGCTATATTTGCAACTTTATTATTAAGAGATTGAGTAAGGATAGGCATGCCATTCACTGTTCCACAGTGGAGCAGCACAAAATAATTAAAGATTTGCTAAAGAAATCAACAACAGAGTTCTTCAGCTTTACCCCTAAAGTAGATAAAGTACAAACAGTCCTATTGAAGGGCATAGATTCCTGCACGGAACCACAGGTGCTCTTAAATGAGCTCCGCAAAAAAGCGGGCGACGATCTCGTCTTTATCGGGGTTAAGCCATTCGCTATGGTCAGAGCCAGACGGGAGAAGCGGTCTCTACCGTTCTTCCTGGTTCAACTCTCACCCAGCAGCAAACTGGATAGTCTGAGGAGTATCTCCGTCCTCAACTACCAGAATGTAACATGGGATAAATTAAAGAGACGCGGCGACATGCTTCAACGCATGCGCTGCCAAAGGTTTGGCCACGCTGCAGCAAACAGCGAAATGCAGTCACGCTGTGTGAAGTGCGGTGAAAACCACATTAAGGGAGAGTGTAAGCTCGGTGAGGAACGGGTCGATGACATGACCCAGCTTAAATGTGTACTTTGCGGAAAGGAGGGGCACCCTGCTAATTATCGGGGTTGCTCAGCTTTTCAGCAAATTCGTAACAATAAAGCGGCTAAACAGACAGTGGTAGAGATATGCCCATCAACGCGTGCTCCTACAGGAACGCCCGTCAACCCCCAAATTTCCTACGCCCAAATGGCGGCAGGGAGGGGAAAAACGGTACAGCCTGCAGCTAAGGTAGCCCAACCGGCCCTCGTGCCAAAGGCTCCGGGGGCTCAGGTCGAGATTAGAAGCATGTTGCTGGTGATTCAAGGCCAGTTAACAGGACTTAATAATCAAATAAAGGAGCAGGCGACTAGGGTAGACTATCTTTACTCTGTTTTGCCTTACCTAACGCAAATTAGAGGTTAAAGGCGCGCTGTCGGAGAGGCCTCTTAGAATCCTTGCTGTGAATGTAAATTCACTGGTTAGGACCGAACGTAGAGCTAATCTTTTTCAATTGTTGAAAGACCAAAGTCCAATTGTGTTTATGGCCAGCGAAACTAAGCTGAACCAGAAACATAAGTTGACTAACAACAATTACAATATCGTTAGAAGAGATCGACCCAACTCCAATCAAGGGGGAGGCGTCTCAATCTTCATACGAAAAGGCATTAATCATAAAATTATATATAATAGTGATCTGCGCAGATTTCGGCCGTTAGAGGCGCGCATCGTAAGCATTCCTCTCCAACAGGGGAAGCGAATGTTTGTGATCGCGGCTTATGCACCGGAATCACTTCAGCCAACTGAGCTGATGACAGAGCTTGAAAAACTTTTCAAATGTCTACGCTTGAGCTTGGAAGAAAATTATCTTCTCCTGGCCGGTGATTTGAATGCCAAACACTTAGATTGGGGAAATCAAGTACAGAATCAGAGAGGTATTCATCTTTTCAATTGGATGAGTCAGTATAACGCTGAATATCGTATGGAACTGCTGGCTACGGATCGGCCATCGTTTCCAAGAAGCGGTGCCTAACTGGATCTATTGCTAATAGACGCAAGACTGACAATTACTGACACTGTGGGTCAAAGACCTAGAAACTGTTTACGAACGATCGAGTACGACAGTGATCACTGCGGACTCGTCGCCGTAATACAGCTTCTGAACGAGCTCGTGGAGTTGGATGAGTATATACCTGTGCATATTTACAATTACAGTAAGGTGCGCTGGCCACTCTTTACCAACGCCTTATCGAGGGAAATCAGTTCGAACAACATATCCCCACCAAATGACAGGAATTTGACAAATAACGAAATAGACCAATACTTAGAACAATTGGGCGAGACAATCAAACGAACAATGAACAGAACAATACCGAAATACAAACAACGGGACGCAACCGACATGTACCAGAATGCGACCATTGATGCATTTCACAGACAAAAAAGTGGACTGCTGACAAGACTAAAACTCTTGTATCGACGGTTTACTGACACTCACGATCTGGAGATTAGGACACTGAAGTCATCGATCAAGAACATCAACCAACTAATTAAAGAAAATTATCGGTTGTCAATTAATTTATATTGGGATAACAAAATTCGGGCCGTTAATTCTAGCGACCCGAGCATGTTTCCCCAAATTAACAAGATATTTAGAAGGAATGATCAGAACGACCTTCCGTCTCTTAAGCTTCAGAGAACGACGGACAACAGAGACGTACTTCTGGCAGCAGGAATTGATCCAGAGGACGCCGTCTTGGACGATGACCTCTTTATTGTCGAAGATCCGCAGAAGAAAGTGGAGACTGTGGGGGCTGCTTTCCAGTAAGTGTACAAGGTGAATGCGTGCATTCGCCCCAATCATAACCTGGTAAACAGAGCCTTGATCCATCACTTCTACCTTCCGAATGACATCACGCAATGGCGATCAGAGAACCTCGGTTTCACCGGGTTCAATGAAGATCATTTGGCAAACGCCATAATCGCCGAGTGAAATGGGCTCAGATCCCTGTTAATTACGAAGGTGGAGCTCCAGCTCATCTTCGATTCGTTAAAGAAGAAGAAGTCAGCAGGAGTCGATGGCATATCCAACGTTGTACTTCGACATTTACCTCAAGAAGCAGTAGACATTTATACCACTCTGTTTAACAACGCTCTGAATAATGCATATTATCCAGTGCGGTAAAAGAAAGCTGTGGTGCATCCTCTCCCGAAAAAGGGAAAGGACAACTCCAATCCGGCAAATCTCCGGTCGATAATTCTTCTTCCGAGTATCAGTAAGGTATTCGAAAAAGTTATCAATAGAGCTCTGTCTAAGTGGGCAGAGAACAATAATATCATACTGAACAATCAGTTCGGTCTTAAGGCGGGACATGACACCATTCATGCTGCGTCTAAGCTCGTTTCTGATGTCCAATGGAACAAATCTAAGAAGCAGTGTACAGGTGCCTGTCTGGTTGATTTGGAGAAGGCCTTCGACACCGTATGGTTAGAGGGTCTGTATCTAAAGCTGACCAGACTTGGCATTAGTAAACCACTGTTATATGTGCTTTATGATATGCTCAATGGTAGAAAGTTTGTTGTCAAGAGTGGCAATGTTACTTCTGCCACAACCTTTAATATTAAAAATGGTCTTCAGCAGGGAGCGGTCAACTCACCGGTTCTATTCAGCATTTACACCAGCGATCTGATAAGTAGTCTAACTCAGGCAATTGCATATGCCAACGACCTGATTGCGTACAGAACAGCTGGAAAAATCGAGGACATCAGGATTCTCTTGCAGAGTGACTTCGATGAGATTCAACGATATTGTGATGACTGGAAGTTGAAAATCAACTTTCAGAAATCAGAAACTATCTTGTTTAGGACTCCGTTTCGTGGAGCCACAAGGGATATGAGAAAGACCTGGCGCAAGCTGGTGATCGTAGGGCCAAATGGACATCCACTGGCGAGTAAAAGTGTAGTAAAGTACCTTGGCATCTGGATGGATCAGTATTTGTATTTCGACAGACATATAAATGCTGCTCTGGCCAGGGCTAGGGGAGCTTTTGCCCTGACGAAACGGTTGTTTTATAGCAGCCGGCTTGACAGCAGGGTGAAGGTGATTTGCTACATGGCCCTTATCCGGCCGATGATTGCCTATGGATGCCCGGTTTGGTTCAACGTTGCCCCATCTCAAATGGAAAAGATTCGGGTGTTTGAGAGGCAGTGTCTTCGACGCTGCCTTGGATTGCACAGAACACCAGAGTCGGAGTACAAACACTATTATTCCAACCTGGCTCTATACAACTGTGCCAACATAAACAGGATAGATAATTTCTTGCTGAAGCTAATTCGGGGTCACATTGCAAGAGCGATGTCTTCGACTAACAGCTTTACTTTTTGGGGCTTATTACCCTAAGTACGAATACTACGAGAGTGTGCGTCTAAGCGGCTTTATTCCGCCCGATGCATTCCTCCACCTAGACAGTCGAGGGCTGATCCAGGATAGAGCGGCGGTTCCGCTTATCTACCACGTCGGCCGTAGAACTGTGGATCGGCGGCTCCTTTACAGTCGAGACGTTCTCGCACAAGACGGAGCTGAGCACCTTCGGTTCAGTAGGACTGTGTCTGAACGGGACCGAAGAGATAGGGTAAAGCAGGAAAACCAGTTCTGGTGGTTGAAAAACGAAGATGAAGTTCCTTCAGACATTAAATAGTTGACCTTGCTATTTTCTTTTGTATGGCCGACTTACATAGGTTAGTTTTAAGTAGCGACAGTCAGGGTGGCACCAAAAAAAAAAAAAAAAATATATAAATCTACAAAAATACAAAAAAAATTATAAAACCGGAAAATGCTTGCTGTGGCTGTTCTAGTTTGTAAGTAGTCTGTAAGTAGCTTATAAGTAGGTTGTAATTAGTTTATAATTAGTTGTAAATAGTTTTAAGTAGCTTTAAGTAGTTTTAATTAGTTTTAATTAGTTTTAATTAGCTTTAATATAGTTTTATGTAGTTTGCAAGTTTTATATAAAACCAAAAAAAAAATAAAAACAATGATACCGAGTTTTTTGTAAATTCTTCTCGGTAAAAAATAAAACCGACCTGGATTTAGTATTAAGATAGTTCTTAGGCCGAAAGGCATTAGCATTAAGTTATTATAGTTTAACTTAGAGCGCCCGACTGGGGCCAAGAAGTTAGTTTTAAGATATTGATAAGAAGGCTAGTTTTAAGATAGTTTTAGGAAAATTGAAAAATAAAAATGAATTAGAAAAAAAAAAGAAAAGTTTTTCTGGCATTATTTTATATTGTGCTTTTAATTGTTCGATTAGTCCTTTATAATCGGTTAAGTTGATTAAGTGTATCATGGTATAATATTTTTCTATGTGTTCTACCTTTTCACTTTCTATTATTAAAAATTCTTGTTTAATTTCACTAATTTGTATTTCCTGCGGTCGTACTACAGTTATTTGCTTGTACAGAATAACCATTAAGAGTATCACTACTGCTTTCATATTGGATGGTCGCGAATTTTTTCTTCCTCCTGAATTGGTCTTTTTGCAAAACTTGTGTTCGTACGTGTGGTCTTATTGTAACTTTCTTGTCTTTTTGTTTTATAACTTTTGTTTTTTTATGTTTTGTTTTTAGTTTATCAAATCGCTCGGGATTATTTATTATAGTATAGTAAGGATTAATTTCTTTATCACTCCTATTTTTATTTAATTTCTTTAATATTTTTTCTTTTTTACTTTCTATCCTTTCGCGCACTAATTTAATATCAAGTCTGTTTAAATGTATGTCTACTGGTTTTTCTTTAGTGGTCAAATGTATTGTTTGATTATAAACCTCTACTGCCCGTAAAACGTTGTCGACTAAATTGTCTGATCCTTCTTAAATCCTTAAATGCTCATTTAGCGTGCTGTGCACTCTTTCAATATCTGAGTTTCCTGTGTGCCTGTATGGGGTTGTGAAATGAATTTCTATCTCTTTATCTCTAAAGTATTCTTTTACTGTATATGTAAGTCTGAAACGAGAGATCGTTATCTAGTACGATATGTTTTGGCCTTGTCATATATGTAAAAATTTTTGTTATGGTATTTAATACATCTTTTTGGTTCTTTGTTTTGAGTTTTTCTACACATACGCAATTGTTAATTACTTTTGTTATTAGTTCTTCCATATTTGGTGAATAATATTTTCTTTTTATTTCTAAATAAGTTGTTTCAATTCCTGTATGATTATAATTTAAGTGTATTTTATTTATTTCTTCTTCAGTTTCTGGAGTTTTAATGTCAATTAAAAAGGTGTTTGTCCTAATAAGTTTCTGATTATTATGATGTAATTTCCAATAATCTTGGAATTCTAAAAATGATCTATCTTTTACCGTGTATATACAGTGTATTATGTTTGTATCACATTCTTTTATTATGTATTCATAGGTTTCTTTGCTGAAGTTTTTCTGATTATTTTTGTCCTTCTTTTTCCTGGGAATGGGAAAGTTATCTCTTCTATGTTATTTTCACCTTTTTCTAATATTATTTGTCTTTTGAATGTATTTAAGGGTTTCTCTGTGATTGATATTAGATTGGAACTATTTGATATTACACTATGTCTGGTGCTAACTAAATCTTCTTCCTTTTCTAATGCATTTATTGTATCTATCTTTATTCTTGAAAGTGCATCTGCAACTTTATTTTCTTTTCCTGCTAGGTATCTTATATCGAAGTCATATTCTTCTAATTTGATCTTCCATCTTTGTAACATACTATTAGGTTCTTTAAGATTATGCAACCATGCTAATGGTCGATGACCGGTTAATATTTTAAATCTTCTACCGTAAAGATAGTGACGAAACTGTTTCGTTGCCCATACTATTGCTAACAATTCTTTTTCTATCGTTGAATACTTACATTTATGTTTGTTTAAAGTTCTACTTGCAAATCCTAATGGCCCATGGTTTTGACTTAACACGGCTCCTATTGCAAAGTTACTTGCATCTGTAGTTAAAGTAAATTCTTTTGAGAAATCTGGATGTTTATTTATGAGTGTGTCTTGCATCGCAAGTTTTAGTTTCTCAAATGAGTCTTTATACTCTCTGTTTTCTATATTGATTTTGCTATCTTTCTTTAAACAAAGTGTCATAGGTTTTATGAGTTTTGCATAGTCATTTATAAATTTTCGGTAATAACCTGTTAATCCTAAAAATGATTGTATTTCTTTTATACATAGTTGTGGGTATAGGGAATTTTTGTATTATTTTTAGTTTTTCTGGATTTGGTTTAATACCTTCTGGAGTTATTATATGTCCTAAAAATTCACTTTCTTTCTTTAAGAAATCGCATTTGTTAAGAGATACTTTTAAATTTACGCTTTGGAGTTTCTTGAATACTTTTTCGAGAGAAGAAAGATGTTCTTCTAGTGACGTGCTAAATATTATTATATCATCTAAATAAACATAACATGTTTTTCCTACAAATTCTTTTAATACCTCGTTCATCATACGCTGAAATGACCGAGTGGCATTCTAGCGAATTCGTAATGACCTGATAAAGTAGAGAATGCAGTTTTTCTCTATCTTCTGGTTTTACCTCTATCTGATAAAATCCTTTTGTCAAATCTAACGTAGTAAAATAATTTGCTCTTCCCATTTTATCAAGAATATCTTCTATTATTGGTATACGGAATTTATCCTCTTTGGTGACATTATTTAACTTCCTATAATCGATGACAATTCGCCATTCTTTTTCTCCTGTTTTATCTTCCTTTTTAGGTACTATCCATATACATAGGTGCATTATATGGACTAGTGCTTTTTACTATTATTTTTTGTTTTAATAAATCATCTATCTGCTTATCAACTTCTTTTTTATGAACTTCTGGATACCTATAAATTCTGGTAAAAATTGGTTCATCACTTGTTGTTGCTATTTTATGTTTTACGTGAGATGTGAAACTTAGATCATCTCCCTTGTGAAAAAATGTTTTTTCATTGTTTTTTAATAATTTTGTTAAATTGGTATGCTCTTCGGCATTTAAATGGTCTAACCTTTTATTTTCTAATTCGTCGAATATAGAAATTTGTGGTTCTATATTATTAAAGTGATTTATTTCTTTTTCTTCGTCTATACTGAAGAATAAAGGGATTATTTCACTATTTAATTCTAAAGTTTTTGTTTTAAAATCAATCTTACTTTGGTTTGGGATTAATATATTATTTCCTATAATTCCATTGAAATTTTGATTGAAATCAAATATTTGGAATACACAATCTTCTACGACATTGTAAATAAATTTTTCTTTAGGTATTTTTATTTCTTCATTTATTATAACTGGAGTTCCAACAGTTTTTATAGTTAAAGGTTATTCTCTTTTTATAATATAGTCTTTTGGGGCATTATTTCTACTAATTAAACTATTCGTTGCTCCCGAGTCTATTAACATTCGAATAATTTGTTTGTTTTTTACTAACTTAATAAAGGGCAATCCGGTTCCGGAGGTTCCGAGGCTGGATAGCGAAAATTTTGATTTGTTCCTGATTCTATTTCGTTATTATTTTCGTTATTAGAATGGTTTATTTGTTGAGGTTGTACTCTTTTTAGTTGACTACTAGTGGGATCAATTATTTTGATTAAAAAAAAACTCCACCATTAAGGCTCTCCCAAACCAACGCGAATCGCTCCGCATTCGCAACGAATCGTTCACAATATAGTACAAAATATGACAAATACACAACGCTAAACAACAACAAAAATTCGTCGTCGCTGCGAATTCGCGTTGGTTTGGGAGCGACTTTACAATGTAATCAACCCAAATGTTTAAGTGCCGAACGACCGATTTTGTTTAGAAAAACACAAGAATAATATATCCACTTTTGTTTGAACAGAAACCCCCTATTTTTTATATATATAATACCACATCACGAAATCTGAGATAAGAAATCCTTTATAAAATCTCTCACACGGATAATCCAAACAAATGAGAACGATTTTAAAACGCCAAAGAAGGTTCAATCAATCAAAATGAGAGAGAGACAAAAATATCACGATATATTCGCTCTATTTCAATCAAAATGTAACCCAATTACAAAAAAAACGTATGTAGGCCAAAGATATTGTCTAAAAGGTAGGTATATATATGAATTTTATCTTTAGTTTTGCATTTCATTTGTTTGCTTATTAATATATTTTCTATACAATCGTCTTTTAATATTTGTAAATTTTTTATTTCTTTTGTTACATAATATAATGTTTTATTTAATTCTAAAAAGTTATTTGTTTGTAAATCTATAATTTTATTACTAATCGGAAAGTTTTGAATATATATTTTATTAAACTTTTGGTTGGAATATTGTGGAATTAATACAATTACTAATATATTTTCTTTGTAAGTTGCTACTCGTAAATTGATTTTTAATTCTTTCAATTATTCAAATGTGATATTATTCTCTTTAATTTTTTGGCTTGTAATTATGTCTTGTGTTAATATTCCTGTTCTGCTTGTCAGTATTACGTCTTCTATTTTTCCAAAAGTTTCTTTAATTTCTTTTATGTTGTTATTGAATTCTATTTCTATACGAAGGTTATCATTACTTCTATTTTTTAATTTATTTATTGTTTCAATGCCTTGGTTCATCAAGGCACTTAAAGTTTTAAATTGATTATTAAAATGATCATTTATCTTTATTTGTTTATTTAAGTTATCCATGGCACTATGATTATTCTCTTTTTTTCTAATTTAATTATTTCACTTAATTGTTTATAATGTTTTTCTGGCATTATTTTATACTGTGCTTTTAATTGTTCGATTAGTCCTTTATAATCGGTTAAGTTGATTAAATGTATGGTATTATATTTTTCTATGAATTCTACCTTTTCACTTTCTATTATTAAAAATTCTTGTTTAATTTCACTAATTTGTATTTCCTGCGGTCGTACTACCGTTATTTGCTTGTACAGAATAACCATTAGGAGTATCACTACTGCTTTCATATTGGATGGTCGCGAATTTTTTCTTCCTCCTGAATTGGTCTTTGTGCAAAACTTGTGTTCGTACGTGTGGTCTTATTGTTACTTTCTTGTCTTTTTGTTTTATAACTTTTGTTTTTTTATGTTTTGTTTTTAGTGTATCAAATCGCTCGGGATTATTTATTTTAGTATAGTAAGGATTAATTTCTTTATCACTCCTATTTTTATTTAATTTCTTTAATATTTTTTCTTTTTTACTTTCTATCCTTTCGCGCACTAATTTAATATCAAGTCTGTTTAAATGTATGTCTACTGGTTTTTCTTTAGTGGTCAAATGTATTGTTTGATTATAAACCTCTACTGCCCGTAAAACGTTGTCGACTAAATTGTCTGATCCTTCTTAAATCCTTAAATGCTCATTTAGCGTGCTGTGCACTCTTTCAATATCTGATTTTCCTGTGTGCCTGTATGGGGTTGTGAAATGAATTTCTATCTCTTTCTGTCTATAGTATTCTTTTACTGTATAAGTCTGAAATGAGGGATCGTTATCTAGTACGATATATTTTGGCCTTGTCATATATGTAAAGATTTCTGTTATCGTATTTATTACATCTTTTTGGTTCTTTGTTTTGAGTTTTTCTACACATGCAAATTAGCTGTCTATGCATGTGAGATATTTTATAGCGTGGGAAAGTATCTATATATCCATGTGATAATATTGATGTGGACCTTCTGGGGTGATTGTTTTCTCGTATGGGAGTTTTATTGGATTTCTTTCTATTTTAAGATTAAAAAGTTCGCAATTGTTAATTACTTTTGTTATTAGTTCTTTCATGTTTGGTGAATAATATTTTCTTTTTATTTCTAAATAAGTTTTTTCAATTCCTGTATGATTATAATTTAAGTATATTTTATTTATTTCTTCTTCAGTTTCTGGAGTTTTAATGTCAATTAAAAAGGTGTTTGTCCTAATAAGTTTCTGATTATTATGATGTAATTTCCAATAATCTTGGAATTCAAAAAATGATATATCTTCTACCGTGTATATACAGTGTATTATGTTTGTATCACATTCTTTTATTATGTATTCATAGGTTTCCTTGCTGAAGTTTTTTCTGATTATTTTTGTCCTTTTTTTCCTGGGAATGGGAAAGTTATCTCTTCTATGTTATTTTCACATTTTTCTAATATTATTTGCCTTTTGAATGTATTTAAGGGTTTCTCTGTGATTGATATTAGATTGGAACTATCTGATATTACACTATGTCTGGTGCTAACTAAATCTTCTTCCTTTTCTAATGCATTTATTGTATCTATATTTATTCTTGAAAGTGCATCTGCAACTTTATTTTCTTTTCCTGCTAAGGTATCTTATATCGAAGTCATATTCTTCTAATTTGATCTTCCATCTTTGTAACTTACTATTAGGTTCTTTAAGATTATGCAACCATGCTAATGGTCGATGATCGGTTAATATTTTAAATCTTCTACCGTAAAGATAGTGACGAAACTGTTTCGTTGCCCATACTATTGCTAACAATTCTTTTTCTATCGTTGAATACTTACATTCATGTTTGTTTAAAATTCTACTTGCAAATCCTAATGGCCCATGGTTTTGACTTAACACGGCTCCTATTGCAAAGTTACTTGCATCTGTAGTTAAAGTAAATTCTTTTGAGAAATCTGGATGTTTGTTTATGAGTGTGTCTTGCATCGCAAGTTTTAGTTTCTCAAATGAGTCTTTATACTCTCTGTTTTCTATATTGATTTTGCTATCTTTCTTTAAACAAAGTGTCATAGGTTTTATGATTTTTGCATAGTCATTTATAAATTTTCGGTAATAACCTGTTAATCCTAAAAATGATTGTATTTCTTTTATACATAGTTGTGGGTATAGGGAATTTTTGTATTATTTTTAGTTTTTCTGGATTTGGTTTAATACCTTCTGGAGTTATTATATGTCCTAAAAATTCACTTTCTTTCTTTAAGAAATCGCATTTGTTAAGAGATACTTTTAAATTTACGCTTTGGAGTTTCTTGAATACTTTTTCGAGAGAAGAAAGATGTTCTTCTAGTGACGTGCTAAATATTATTATATCATCTAAATAAACATAACATGTTTTTCCTACAAATTCTTTTACTACCTCGTTCATCATACGCTGAAATGACCGAATGGCATTCTAGCGAATTCGTAATGACCTGATAAAGTAGAGAATGCAGTTTTTCTCTATCTTCTGGTTTTACATCTTTCTGATAAAATCATTTGTCAAATCTAATGTAGTAAAATAATTTGCTCTTACCATTTTATCTAGAATATCTTCTAGTATTGGTATAGGGAATTTATCCTCTTTGGTGACATTATTTAACTTCCTATAATCGATGACAATTCGCCATTCTTTTTCTCCTGTTTTATCTTCCTTTTTAGGTACTCTCCATATATGTCCATTATATGGACTAGTGCTTTTTACTATTATTTTTTGTTTTAATAAATCATCTATCTGCTTATCAGCTTCTTTTTTATGAACTTCTGGATACCTATCAATTCTGGTAAAAATTGGTTCATCACTTGTTGTTGCTATTTTATGTTTTACGTGAGATGTGAAACTTAGATCATCTCCCTTGTGAAAAAATGTTTTATCATTGTTTTTTAATAATTTTGTTAAATTGGTATGCTCTTCGGCATTTAAATGGTCTAACCTTTTATTTTCTAATTCGTCGAATATAGAAATTTGTGGTTCTATATTATTAAAGTGATTTATTTCTTTTTCTTCGTCTATACTGAAGAATAAAGGGATTATTTCACTATTGAATTCTAAAGTTTTTGTTTTAAAATCAATCTTACTTTGGTTTGGGATTAATATATTATTTCCTATAATTCCATTGAAATTTTGATTGAAATCAAATATTTGGAATACACAATCTTCTACGACATTGTAAATAAATTTTTCTTTAGGTATTTTTATTTCTTCATTTATTATAACTGGAGTTCCAACAGTTTTTATAGTTAAAGGTTTTTCTCTTTTTATAATATAGTCTTTTGGGGCATTATTTCTACTAATTAAACTATTCGTTGCTCCCGAGTCTATTAACATTCGAATAATTTGTTTGTTTTTTACTAACTTAATAAAGGGCAATCCGGTTCCGGAGGTTCCGAGGCTGGATAGCGAAAATTTTGATTTGTTCCTGATTCTATTTCGTTATTATTTTCGTTATTAGAATGGTTTATTTGTTGAGGTTGTACTCTTTTTAGTTGACTACTAGTGGGATCTATTTTCATTTGTCTTACACTCTGACTTCTGTTGTAATAATTGGGATTGTAATTGTTACCTTTGTAATTGGGATTTCTATAATTATGATTGGGATTATTATTATTATAATAATTGAATGGTGGTTTGATATTTACTGAATTTTTTGGTTGAAAATTATTTTGATAATATTTTTGTGGTATATAGTTATTAGGTTTGTTAAGTTGGAATTTTTGGTCTTTAGGGGAATATAGTTTCTGTATTTTAGGTTCTGATCTTTCTTTCCTTTTTTCTTCTATGAATCCTGCTTGAGTAAGTTCGTGTAATGCTGCTTGTAAGCTAGCTGGTTTAAGTGAGAATAATACTGTTCTCATATGATTAGGTAGCTTTTCCTTAAAGATATCTAATGCAGTTTGGTTATTATGAGATAGGTATCTCATGTGCCTTTTTTTCTTGCACTGTTTTCTGATTTAATTCACACAAAGTTCTCTGTACGAGTATCTCATTATAACGGGTGATTTTTTAGCTGGTTTGGTTTTGGCAACACTGGTTTTGACAGCTGACGTGTGTTTAGTACCTTGTGTCACTGTCAAACAGCTTCAGTTTAGTTTGCAATTTAACCATGGATCGTCTTACAAATGAACAACGCTTGCAAATTATTGAATTTTACTATCAAAATTCATGCTCGGTTCGAAATGTTCATAGCGTGCTTCCATTTTATGGTCGGCATTCTCGACCTTCGGAGCAGTCTATTCGGAAGTTTGTGACCAAATTTCGACCAAATTTACTTTGTTGGACATTAAACCATGGGTTGAATGGGTACGTAAATAAGCATAATTGCCGCATTTGGAGTGAAGATCAGCGAGAAGCATTGCAACAGCTACCAATGCATACCGAAAAAGCCACTGTTTGGTGCGGTTTATGGGCCGGCGGCATTATTGGGCCATATTTCTTCAAAGATAATGCGAATCGCAGCGTTACTGTCAATGGTGAACGCTACCGAGCGATGATAACAAACTTTTTTTTGCCCGAAATGGAAGTTCTTGACTTGCATGATATGTGGTTTCAACAAGACGGTGCCACATGCCACACAGCACGCGAAACAATGGCGCAATTGCGAGGCGAGTTTGGTGAACAGTTAATTTCACGTTTCGGGCCGGTCAATTGGCCGCCTAGATCGTGCAATTTGACACCATTAGATTATTTTTTGTGGGGGTATGTCAAGGCTAATGTCTATAGGGACAAGCCCGCTTCGATTGACGCACTGGAAGCCAACATCCATGCATTCATTCGTGAGATACCGGCCGATATGTGTGAAAGAGTATGCCAAAATTGGACTCAGTGGATGGGCTACCTGAGACGCAGCCGCGGTCAACATTTGCATGAAATTATCTTTAAACATTAAATTGCAAGGTTCAAACTATCGATTCAAATAAATATTTCATTCATTTTTTCGAATTTTTTGTGTTTTTTTTTTTAAAGTTCTAAACCTCTTAAAAAATCACCCGTTAAAATGTTATTACATTGTTTTTGTAACTTATTTGTCTAAGGTCGTCATATAATTGAAAGCTACTTTTGAATCCCCCAAAATTACTTATTAATAATTCTTTTATGTCTACCCATTTCTGTAGATGTGCATGAATTTCTACGCATCTTTTTGCTTTGCCTATCAATTTTGATTTTAAAATATTAATACACATTAATTGTGATTTGTCGTCATATTTATTTAATGTTGGAATAATTCCGTCTACATTAGTTATGAACGTATATAAGTCTTCTCGTCTACCGTCAAACGTACTAAATTTCTCGATGTACTTAAGTGGGTCTAATGTCAATGATAAAGCCATTTTATTATTTTCTTTAACAATAATTTTTTCAGAACTACTTTCAATATTTTCACAATTACTTTTCTTAGAATTAGTACTTAAATTATTCTTACAACTTTCTGGTATCGGTGTGCTTCTGATGTTTTTTAATTGTTCGTCTTCTTCATCCGTTGTGCTTCCTTCTTCATCTGTGAATCTGGAATCGGGTTTTGGTAGTTTCTTCTTTTTGACTTTATCTAATAATTTTTTCATCTGCTTGGCTCTAATTAGTTTTTCCTCTATGGAACTTCGTAACATTAGTCATTTACGTTGACATTGGTTATTAAACTAATTCACTTTGTAGTTTTTCTTTATCTGCTTTAAAGAAAAACTTGGTTTTGTTCTTTATCTAATTTAAAGATTTTTTACTTAAACTCTGGGTTCACTAGAGTGTATAGATTTTTATGAATTTAATTAAGTTCATTAAAGTGTTCACGGAATTTTGTAATTTATATTTAAACTCTGGGTTCACTAGAGTGTATAGATTTTTGTGAATTTAAACACTATGTTCGATAGGGTATTCACAAGAAAAAGAATTTTAACTTTATGGTCTATAAAGTGTTTCTTACATTGATTTTCACTGATTTAAACTTTAACTTCATTAAAGTGTTCACGGAAAATTTTATTTTGTGCGTGACGATTTTCGTTCGAATCACTAGATAGCTATTTTATTTTTTATGTAGTATACTTATACATTTTCGATAGCTATCCTACCGACTGCACCAATTTTATGTTCGATGTAAATCAAAACACAATTTTTGATTTTAAAATAACTTTAAGAGCAAGAGCTCTTTCTTTATTAATGTCTTCTTAGAATCTAACTCTACAAAATATGAAGTATCCTTATTTATACATTTTCTATACTTAATGTAAGGCGTCGTTTCCTGTTTGGTTTTTATTATTGTCTTTTGTCTCGTCCTGGGTCTATCCTTCTTTATTACCTTGGAATGAACAAAGGTTGATGAGGCATCCCTTTGTTCTTGTGTTGTATTTAACTATGTTGGTACATCTGTTCTTAATTACTTTCATATGTTTAAAAGATGGTTTCTTTATTAAGATGAGCTGCTGCCATAACTCATATATATATATAATTGTTATTTATTGATTATAAAAAAATCAAAAAATAAATTTTTTTTTGTTTTCGTTAGAGAACACAACCAAATGGAAACAAACAGCTTTTAGATTTTAACATTTCGTCGCCTGAATAAAATATTGTCGTATGTTACATTTGACTACTTTTGGAGAAACAAAAGTTCAAAATTTTTGTTCTCAAAAACCCTACGGTCCATTTTTTTTAATAACATGATATAATGCAGGAAACATTTGTCGATCGTATCATGATACAATTTTTTCAATATTTCAATTAAGATAGAAAAAATATACAATTTTCTCTAATATGCCGATGTCGTATGTTACATTTTCAACAAAAGTATTTGTCAGCCAAACACATACGACAAAATAAAAACACATACGACAAAGAATTAAATAAGTTCAGTATGAGCAAATGTGTAGACATACGACAAAACGCAAGAAAATTGAATTTGAAAAAAAAACACATAAATAAAGTTTTTATCTTTTAAATGTAAATGTTTTCATTTATTACTTTTTAATTACAAAAAAACTTTAATATAGTAGTTAAAAGTTAGTAACACATATAAATTACACCATTTAAAAACAAAAACATTTTCAAAAGGCACATGTTTTGGTTTCGAAAATAAAAATAAAAAATATTAAAATTAAAATCACATTTAACTTACAGCGTATTTAATTTTTTCGTATTAAAATATTAAATAAACAAAAATATGATAATTACAAATTATTCACTTGAAAAAAGTGAAGTTAGAATTATTTAGGTAAATTAAGTTTTAAAATAGCCCGAAAGAAGCTTCTATCGTCATCGCTTTCCAGATATAGAATCATACTCTTTAAATCATTTTTTTTATTTAATATCAATATTTTTATTTGGAGCTGGGTGAAGCTCTTCCTCCCATAGGTTCGAGTTGATGGGCTTTGAAAAGCGTCCCCCATTTTGCTTGATCAAATCATAATATTTGTAAAATGAATCTTTGAATAAAGTTTTGGATCCTATTTTATAGATAGACATCAGTTTTGTTATAAATTAGAGATTTACTCATGAAGAACCGGATTTGTTTGAAAAATAGATTTTCAGACTTTAATTCATAATTTTTAAAATCCTTTTGGAACATTTGTAGTATTTTTAGGGTCACTTTTGGGAAATTATTTTTTTTTAAATGTCGAATCAAGGAAATTTGGTTGGGTATTTAATTTAATACTTAAAAAATATTTTAATATTTCTCAAGTATTTTTCGATAACATTGTAAACACAGTCGACTTCCTGCAAACAAGAATGTCCCGACTCACAAAATTTCTGATTAACTTCAACCAAATCCTCATGATCATAAATAAATTGGAGGATGACAGTTGATGTGATTCTATTTCTTTTTTGTGGAACACAGGAATCACTCCACAAAGTAAAATTTTTTATGTGTTGATGATCATCAACAACTTTGTTCAAAATTTTGATGAGTGCACTAGCGATGTCGTTTCCAGAGCGCCCCCTGACGGTTTCGTTCCATATAGCACAGTAGGTTATTTTATCGAGTCCAGGTATAATAAGCGTACCAGTGAGGTTATATACACTGAGCTTTCTTTTATAATAAAAGTTTGAAGTGTACATTTTCGGTAAAGTGAAAACGTTTTCCAAATCATAAACCAGAACGGCAGTATCCTTATCAATGTTCTGCATATCTCTTTCGCGTTCTGCTTTCGTGTATTTTTTTTCCTCTAAATGCTTTTCATACACTTGAGTCTCAGCATCAGTGGATCTTTCTTTATTTGCTTGGTAAAGAAAACACTTGTCACATTGATCTTTTTGGGGAGCATGGAAAAAAAGGTTGAAGCTTGTGTTGAATACGCTGCGGTAAACGTTAATAGAAAACGGAAAAGAGGTATGTCTTACAGGAGCTGCTGTAATCGGATGGTAGATTACGCTTATTGGCTTGATTATTAGATGGAGTGGACATTACTATTTCATTTGCAGTCTCATACAAAGTTCGAAGAGCCGAGTTTTCATTTTCTTTTGTCAAATGGTAGGTAGGGTCATCATCTTCATCATCTATAGAAAAGTAACTCGCATTTGATGCACCTAATGGATCTGGATTAAACTCATCCCCCAATATTTGGTTGCCCATGCTAAAAGAGTTGAATTAATTAATTAAAATAGTATAACGCTTTTCATATTCCTTTTCATAGGCATAGAGTTCCTATGATATCGTCCGACCTCCTTGACATCTTGACTGTGACTGAAAATTACACCCATCTGTGTATTTCCTTATGGGACATACGACATACATTTACCAACATTTCAGTAACCTTTTGTCGTATGAAGAATAAAAACGTAAATAATAGAAAATTTATTATTTTAGTTTTTAGTGGACTTTTGAATATAAATTCAATTTAAAGTTTTGCGACCTTTAGTCCAAATGCGTTTCGCTCAGGTACAACAATTGGGCTCATCAGTTAGATGTTGTTATACCCTTCTAAGACGCATAATTTTAGTCGATGGTTACCGACATGTATTAAATAAACAGCACAAATGCACTGTAAATTATGTTATCTAGTGGAATTTTGGTTAAATTCAGACGACTAGAAATTGATGATGGTAAAGCCCGTGGTCTGGCAGGTTGAAGAATGAAGAATAAAAACGTAAATAATAGAAAATTTATTATTTTAGTTTTTAGTGGACTTTTGAATATAAATTCAATTTAAAGTTTTGCGACCTTTAGTCCAAATGCGTTTCGCCCAGGTACAACAATTGGGCTCATCAGTTAGATGTTGTTGTACCCTTCTAAGACGCATAATTTTAGTCGATGGTTACCGACATGTATTAAATAAACAGCACAAATGCACTGTAAATTATGTTATCTAGTGGAATTTTGGTTAAATTCAGACGACTAGAAATTGATGATGGTAAAGCCCGTGGTCTGGCAGGTTGAAGAATGAAGAATAAAAACGTAAATAATAGAAAATTTATTATTTTAGTTTTTAGTGGACTTTTGAATATAAATTCAATTTAAAGTTTTGCGACCTTTAGTCCAAATGCGTTTCGCCCAGGTACAACAATTGGGCTCATCAGTTAGATGTTGTTGTACCCTTCTAAGACGCATAATTTTAGTCGATGGTTACCGACATGTATTAAATAAACAGCACAAATGCACTGTAAATTATGTTATCTAGTGGAATTTTGGTTAAATTCAGACGACTAGAAATTGATGATGGTAAAGCCCGTGGTCTGGCAGGTTGAAGAATGAAGAATAAAAACGTAAATAATAGAAAATTTATTATTTTAGTTTTTAGTGGACTTTTGAATATAAATTCAATTTAAAGTTTTGCGACCTTTAGTCCAAATGCGTTTCGCCCAGGTACAACAATTGTGCTCAGCAGTTAGATGTTGTTGTACCCTTCTAAGACGCATAATTTTAGTCGATGGTTAC
Source organism: Dasysyrphus albostriatus (assembly GCA_946251815.1). Lineage (NCBI taxonomy): Eukaryota > Metazoa > Arthropoda > Insecta > Diptera > Syrphidae > Dasysyrphus > Dasysyrphus albostriatus. Next base: position 104,994,849 of record OX276335.1, on the reverse strand, counting down.
CGACATGTATTAAATAAACAGCACAAATGCACTGTAAATTATATTATCTAGTGGAATTTTGGTTAAATTCAGACGACTAGAACTTGATGATGGTAAAGCCCGTGGTCTGGCAGGTTGAAGAATGGAGAATAAAAACGTAAATAATAAAATAATTTTCAATCTGCTTGTGGACTTGTCCTCGCCAGAGCCGTCCTCCGAAGAGGAAAATGAGGTGCAAGTCGCAACAGTCGCGCTTGATGAGAAAGCCATCAGCGAAAAAATTGATGCTATCCGGGGGGAGATGGAAAGGCTTAACTCTATAGTTACCCCTCTAATTCAAGCCCTAAAAGCCAAGCAAGAAGCTCGACGAGAACGTGAGAGGCAGGAGTGCGAGAAGAAAAAAGCACTTAAGGCGCTATTAAAAGCACCGCCACAAAAAGCAGCACTACAAGAGCTGGCACAGCCAGAGCAAATGCTAGCACAGCAGCAACAACAGCAACTGCCACAGCAGAGCCAACAACAACAGCATTCAACCGAACAACCACAGCAGCAACCGAAGGTGCAACGCACAAAAAAACAACAGCAGCAGCAACAACAAAAACCACAAGAGCAGAGTCAGCAGCTGCGGAACAAGCATCAGCAGGGAGTACACCAGCAGCAGCCACAGCCACCTCAAAATAAAAAAGAAAAGGTGCCACCAATAAACACCTATAAAATGGAGCTACAGGAAACCATAGACCTGTGTAAGTCGGCCATAGGCCAAAACTTTTTTATTAAACGCTTAAGCAAAGATAGACATGCTATCCACTGCTCAACAGTGGTGCAGCATAAAATAATTAAAGAGTTGTTAAAGAAATCCACGACTGAGTTCTTCAGTTTTACCCCAAAAGTGGATATATATCAAACGGTCCTCTTGAAGGGCATAGATTCCTGCACGGAACCACAGATGCTCTTAAATGAGCTCCGTCAAAAAGCGAGCGACGATCTCGACTTTATCGGGGTCAAGCCATTCGCTACAGTTAGAGCCAGACGGGAGAAGCGGTCTTTGCCGTTCTTCCTGGTACAGCTATCGCCCAGCAGCAAACTGGATAGTTTGAGGAGGATCTCCATCCTCAACTACCAGGTTGCAACTTGGGATAAATTAAAGAGACGCGGTGACATGCTTCAATGCATGCGCTGCCAAAGGTTTGGCCACGCTGCAGCAAACTGCGAAATGCAGTCACGCTGCGTTAAGTGTGGTGAGGACCACATTAAGGGGGAGTGTAAGCTCGGTGAAGAACGGGTCGAAGACATGACTCAGCTTAAATGTGCGCTCTGCGGAAAGGAGGGGCACCCTGCTAACTATCGGGGTTGCTCAGCTTTTCAGCAGATAAGAATTAATAAAGTGGCTAAGCAGACAGCTGTAGAGATACGCCCATCAACGCGTGCTCCTTCAACAACGCCCGTCAATCCCCAAATTTCCTACGCCCAAATGGTGGCAGGAAAGGGAAAAACGGTACAGCCGGCAGCTAAGGTAGCTCAATCGGCCCTCGTGCCAAAAACTCCGGACGCTCAGGCCGAAATTAGAAGCATGTTGCTGGCAGTTCAAGGCCAGTTGACAGGGCTTCACAATCAGATAAAGAGCAGGCGACTAGGGTAGACTATCTCTACTCTGTTTTGCCTAGCCTAACGCAAATTAGAGGTTAAAGGCGCGCTGTCGGAGAGGCTTCTTAGGATCCTTGCTGTGAATGTAAATTCACTGATAAGGACCGAACGTAGAGCTAGTCTTTTCCAATTGTTGAAAGACCAAAGTCCAGATGTGTTTATGGCCAGCGAAACTAAATTGAACCAGAAACATAAGTTGACTAACAACAATTACAATATCGTTAGAAGAGATCGACCCAACTCCACTCAAGGGGGGGGGGCGTCGCAATCTTCTTACGAAAAGGCATTAATCATAAAGTTATATATAATAATAACCTGCGCAGATTTCGGCTGTTGGAGGCCTGCATCATATGCATTCCTCTCCAACAGGGGAAGCGAATGTATGTGATCGCGGCTTATGCACCGGCATCACCTCAGCCAACTGAGCTGATGACAGAACTTGAAAAACTTTTCGAATGTCTATACACTTGAGCTTGGAAGAAAATTACTTTCTCATGGCCGGTAATTTGAATGCCAAACACCAAGATTGGGGAAATCAAATTCAGAATCAAAGAGGTATCCATCTTTTCAATTGGATGAGTCAATACAACACTGAATATGGTGTCGACCTGCTGACTACGGATCGGCCATCGTTTCGAAGAAGCGATGCCTACCTGGATCTATTGCTAATAGACGCAAGACTGACAATTACTGACACTGTGGGTCAAAGACCAAGAAACTGTTTACGAACGATCGAGTACGACAGTGATCACTGCGGACTCGCCACCGTAATACAGCTTCCGAACGAGCTCGTGGAGTTGGATGAGTATGTACCTGTGCACACTTACAATAACAGTAAGGTGCGCTGGCCACGCTTTACCAACGCCTTATCGAGGGAAATCAGTTCGAACAACATATCCCCACCAAATGACAGGAATTTGACAAATAACGAAATAGACCAATACTTAGAACAAATGGACGAGACAATCAAACGAACAATGAACAGAACAATACCGAAATACAAGCAACGGGACGCAACCGACATGTACCGGAACGCGACCATTGACGCATTACACAGACAAAAAAGCGGACTGCTGACAAGACTCAAACTCTTATACTGACGGTTTACTGACCCTCACAATCTGAAGATTGGGACACCTAAGTCATCGATCAAGAACATCAAACAACTTATAAAGGAAAACTATCGGTTGTCAATTGATTTGTATTGGGATAACAAAATTCGGGCCGTTAACTCTAGCGACCCGAGCATGTTTCCCCAAATTAACAAGATATTTAGAAGGAATGACCAGAACGACCTTCCGTGTCTCAAGCTTCAGAGAACGACAGACAACAGAGACGTACTTCTGACAGCAGAAATTAACCCAGAGGACGCCGTCTTGGACGATGACCTCTTTATTGTCGAAGATCCACAGGAGAAAGTGGTGGCTGCAGGGGCTGCTTTCCAGCAAGTGTACAAGGTGAATGCGTGCATTCGCCCGAATCACGACCTGGAAAACAGAGCCTTGCTCCATCACTTCTACCTTCGGAATTACATCACGCAATGGCGATCGGAGAACCTTGGTTTCACCGGGTTCAATGAAGATCATTTGGCAAACGCCATAATCATTGAGCGAAATGGGCCCAGTTCCCTGTTAATTACGAAGGTGGAGCTTCAGCTCATCTTCGATTCATTAAAGAAGAAGAAGTCAGCAGGAGTCGATGGCATATCCAACGTTGTACTTCGACATTTACCTCCAGAAGCAGTAGACATTTATACCACTCTGTTTAACAACGCTCTGAATAATGCATATTATCCAGAGCGGTGGTAGACAGCTGTTCTCTCCCGAAAAAGGGAAAGGACAACTCCAATCCGGCGAATCTCCGGTTGATAATTCTTCTTCCGAGTATCAGTAAGGTATTCGAAAAAGTTATCAATAGAGCTCTATCTAAGTGGGCAGAGGACAATAATATTCTACCGGACAACCAGTTCGGTTTTAAGGCGGGACATGACACCATTCATGCCGCGTCTAAACTCGTTTCTGATGTCCGTCCAATGGAACAAATCTAAGAAGCAGTGTACAGGTGCCTGTCTGGTTGATTTGGAGAAGGCCTTCGACACCGTATGGTTAGTGGGTCTGTATCTAAAGCTGACCAGACTTGGCATTAGTAAACCACTGTTATATATGCTTTATGATATGCTCAATGGCAGAAAGTTTGTTGTCAAGAGTGGCAATGTAACTTCTGCCAGAACCTTTAATATTAAAAATGGTCTTCAGCAGGGAGCGGTCAACTCGCCGATTCTATTCAGCATTTACACCAGCGATCTGATAAGTAGTCTAACTCAGCCAATTGCGTATGCCGACGATCTAATTGCATACAGAACAGCTCCAAAAGTCGAGGTCATCAGGATTCTTTTGCAGCGTGACTTCGAGAAGATTCAGCGATATTGCGATGACTGGAAGTTGAAAATCAACTTTCAGAAATCAGAAACTATCTTGTTTAGGACTCCGTTGCGTGTAGCCACAAGGGATACGAGAAAGAACTGGCGCAAGCTGATGATCGTAGGGCCAAATGGACATCCACTGGCGAGTAAAAGTGTTGTAAAGTATGTACCTTGGAATCTGGATGGATCAGTATTTGTATTTCGACAGACATATAAATGCTGCTCTGGCCAGGGCTAGGGGAGCTTTTGCCCTGACGAAACGGTTGTTTTATAGCAGCCGGCTTGACAGCAGGGTGAAGGTGATTTGCTACATGGCCCTTATCCGGCCGATGATTGCCTATGGATGCCCGGTTTGGTTCAACGTTGCCCCATCTCAAATGGAAAAGATTCGGGTGTTTGAGAGGCAGTGTCTTCGACGCTGCCTTGGATTGCACAGAACACCAGAGTCGGAGTACAAACACTATTATTCCAACCTGGCTCTATACAGCTGTGCCAACATAAACAGGATAGATAATTTCTTGCTGAAGCTTATTCGAGGTCACATTGCAAGAGCGATGTCCTCGAGCAACAGCTTAATTTTTGGGTCTTACTGCCCCAACAACGAATACTACGAGAGTGTGCGTCTAAGCGGCTTTATTCCGCCCGATGCATTCCTCCACCTAGACAGTCAAGGGCTGATCCAGGATAGAGCGGCGGTTCCGCTAATCTATCACGTCGGCCGTAGAACTGTAGAGCGGCGGCTCTTTTACAGTCGAGACGTTCTCGCACAAGACGGAGCTGAGCACCTTCGGTTCAGTAGGACTGTGTCTGAACGGGACCGAAAAGATAGGGTAAAGCAGGAGAACCAGTTCTGGTGGTTGAAAAACGAAGATGAAGTTCCTTCAGACATTTAATAGTTGACCTTGCTATTTTCTTTTGTATGGCCAACTTACAGAGGTTTAGGTAGTTAGTTTTAAGTAGAGACAGTCAGGGTGGCACAAAAAAAAAAAAATATATAAAATCAACAAAAATACAAAAAAATTATAAAACCGGAAAATTCTTGCTGTGGCTGTTCTAGTTTGTAAGTAGTCTGTAAGTAGCTTATAAGTAGGTTGTAATTAGTTTTTAATTAGTTGTAAATAGTTTTAAGTAGCTTAGTAGTTTTAATTAGTTTTAATTAGATTTAATTAGCTTTAATTTAGTTTTATGTAGTTTGTAAGTTTTATATAAAACCAAAAAAAAAAATAAAGACAATGATACCGAGTTTTTTTTGTAAATTCTTCTCGGTAAAAAATAAAACCGACCTGGATTTAGTATTAAGATAGTTCTTAGGCCGAAAGGCATTAGCATTAAGTTATTATAGTTTAACTAAGAGCGCCCGACTGGGGCCAGGAAGTTAGTTATAAGATATTGATAAGTAGGCTAGTTTTTATGAATTTTTATCTAGCTTTAAGATAGTTTTAAGAAAATGGAAAATAAAAATGAATTTAAAAAAAAAAAAACACTGAAACTTCAAAAATCCTGCACATACGACAAAACGCAAGGTCATTATCTCAGAAACTAAGACAGATATCGAAGAACGGATTTCACAGGTTGGAAGAGAAAGAATTTTATAGCAAAACTGCATAAAATCTAAAAACCGTAATTTTGCACATACGACAGTATTTTATTCAGGTGACAATTAGTTTTTATTTATTATTAATTTTTATAGTCTAAGGCCTCAGATTCCTTACCTTGGGTAGGGGAAAATCTTTGACTTATACGAAGAGACATTCAGAATGAAATACAAGAAATTAAGAAGAAGTTGAATGAGTTTCGATACTCTTTACAGATTTATTGATAAATTGCTGACGCAAAAAATTTGTTTTCTATAGATTGAGATGCATCATGAAGTGATGGCAAAAGTGCTGATTTGAAATTAAGAGGTTTCTTGCGATCGCATTACATTTAATTATTGAATTCAAAGTCCAGAGCTTGGGTGGGCTTATCTTTATTTACGTTTATTGATTTTTGCTGGGGCGCACAAGTGTATTCTGATATAGCTCCTCCCCCCTTAGAGTCTTCTAATGGTTCAAAAGTAACAGTTGGAAGATTTACATTATTAATTATCTTCGTATTTCTCTTTTTATTTTTAAATATATAAAAAGTATTACGATGAATATAATTGTTATAATGGTAATATATAATGTTAAATTTTTTAATGTTTAAATTTTTTATATTGTGGTATTGCAATTAGTGAAAAGTTAAATCTTAAAATTAAGTATAATTTATATTTAAAATTGTATTAGTTATTATAGGTTCATGTTTATAGTTTTTTTTTCATACACTTTATTATTTATTTTAATTTTACAGTTTTCGAATTTAATACGATAATTTCCTTTTATTATAATTTTTTGATTATTACAGTTTTGATTTATTTCTTGTAATTTAACGTTGATTAATACAAGATTTTTATTTCCTACTTCTAATATTTCTTCTTTTATATTCTTTATTAGTTCACAATTCATTGATTTCTTAAGTATATTTTCAATACAATCATCGTTTATTTTGCTTTGATTTTTTATATATTTTGTGTTTTCATAAATAATTTGATCATTGGTTAAATACAAATTTGTATTTGTTTTTAATTGTAAATTATTATCTTTATTTGGAATAGGTTGGATGTAAATTTGTTTGTAAAGGGTTTTTCAACAGGGACGCTTCAAAAGTAGAGCGACAGGGACAGCAAACGACGCCATATTCCTTGCCGCTTTTTTGACATTTCTCTTCAGTAAGGCTTGCTATTTCATGATGGAAAGATGTACGAGCCAAAAAGAAATCGAGTTCCATACATAATGGCATCGAACCTACTTTCACAGGAATAAAGAATTTCATTGATATCTAAAACCGTTTTTGTTTTATTTAAAAAATTTTTTGTAGCGCTTTTATTGAAAAACCCGATATAATTCATTCGTAAATTTGGGTACTTTAATTATGAATATAATATTGGTTTTCTAAAACGCGTAACTGAGATTTAGTTCTCCTAAGTTTTTATATTCATGCTAAATTTATTTATTTCCTCTGTAGTTAAAATATCTCTACTTAGTATTTATTCCTAGTTTTGATGTCATTATTATTTCTTTGATTTTTCCTATATCCTCGTGTAAATAATCAAGGTTTTCTCATAACTTTATTTCATACTGTATCTTAGCTATATCTTTTTGATAGTCATAAGTTCCTATAAATGTGCTACTTCTTTTTATAATATTATTGGTTTCATTATTCAAAGTTTGAGTTAATATTTTAATTTGTGTATTAAATTTATCATTGATTAATATTTGATTATATAAATTTGTAATTTGTTTCTATTATTTTTAAATGTTCCTCAATATCTTGACGGTCACTGTCATCCATTGTACCGTATAAAAATTTCATACCTGTTCCTAAAATGTTAAATAATCCTCTCCTCTGTCTATTTTGTTTTGGATGGGGTAAAAGAAATTCAAACTCATTACGTATTTTTGACATTTTTCAAACTATACTATCATTTTCTTCAGGCATTCCTTTAACGTTTCTTTCCATAATGTCTATATTCTTTTTATACTCGGTTAAATTTATTATGTGAAGAATTGTATCGTAATTTTTAATTAATGGGTATTCTTTTAACTGTATTAAAGTAAAACCATTTCCTTTATTTAAATCAATTATTTCTAATTCAGCTTGTACTTGGTTGAGTGTGGTTAATGTAATTATCATCAGGATGTGAACTTGGATCACATGTCGCCATATTAGATGCGTTATCTTATCTTTATGAGCTATTCTATTTTTTATCTTTTTAAATTTATTACCTATGTCTAACTAGTATTTATTATTATTTTTATTAGTAACTTTTACCTTTTTATGTTTAGGTGCGACCTTATTTTTGATTTGCTCAGGCTGAGTTATTTTGATATAATTTTCATCTATTTCTTTATCTTTCCGACCTATATTTATTTTTTTAGATTTCGTAGTTTATTTTTTTCTATTCTTGCATATATTATTTTGTTGTCTATTTTATTGAAATGCACATCAATTGGTTTTTCTTTAGTAGTAAGATGAATCACGTTATTATATTATTAGTAGCTTATTTGATTGGTAAATCTTCTTCATTGGATATTTGCAGTTGTTGTAAAATTCTCATATGTTCATTTAAACTACCATGAAGTATTTCAACATCGGAGTTTCCGGTTTGTCTATTAGCTGTACAATAATGTCTGATTATTTTGTTATTTTCTAAAAAAATCCTTAGTGTTTCTGAAACAACTGCGTTTTCGCTGTCAAGAGTTATTTTATTTGGTTTTTTCATGTATGACAATATTTTAGTAAGAGCGTTTATTACGTCTATATAAGTTTTTGATTTTATCGGTTCAATTGCTGCAAATTTAGAAAATTTGTCAATACATGATATATTTTTCTTTTTTACTTACAAACCATATATCGATATGATAATGATCATTTGGGCTTTTTGGAGTTTCAGTTTTCTCATATGGCAACTTAATTGGATTTCTTTCTGCTTTTGCCATGCATGTTGAGCAATTGTTTATTATTTTATTAATTAAATTTTTGGGGTTAGGTATATAATATTCACGTTTTATTTCTAAGTATATTTTTTCAATACCAGTATGATTATGATTTTTCAATATTATTTCTCTTGCTTCTAATTCCTTTATATCTTTTAATATAATCATGCTTCTTTGTAAAATTTTATTATTTAATGAATTTTATTTCTTCAATTTAAAGTTTTTGCGACCTTTAGTCCAAATGCGTTTCGCCCAGGTACAACAATTGGGCTCATCAGTTAGACGTTGTTGTACTCTTCTAAGACGCATAATTTTAGTCGATGGTTACCAACACATATTAAATAAACAGCACAAATGCACTGTAAATTATATTATCTAGTGGAATTTGGTTAAATTCAGACGACTAGAAATTGATGATGGTAAAGCCTGTGGTCTGGCTGGTTGAAGAATGAAGAAAAAAACGTAAATAATAGAAAATTAATTATTTTAGTTTTTGTTTTTGTGGACTTTTGAATATAAATTCAATTTAAAGTTTTTGCGACCTTTAGTCCAAATGCGTTTCGCCCAGGTACAACAATTGGGCTCATCAGTTAGATGTAGTTGTACCCTTTTAAGACGCATAATTTTAGTCGATGGTTACCGACACATATTAAATAAACAGCACAAATGCACTGTAAATTATATTATCTAGTGGAATTTGGTTAAATTCAGACGACTAGAAATTGATGATGGTAAAGCCCGTATGGTCTGGCTGGTTGAAGAATGAAGAATAAAAACGTAAATAATAGAAAATTTATTATTTTAGTTTTTGATTTTGTGGACTTTTGAATATAAATTCAATTTAATGTTTTTGCGACCTTTAGTCCAAATGCGTTAGGAAACTTTATTTTTTCCATATATCTTGGAATTTTTTAAATATTTTAAATATTTTATAAATATTTCATTAAATAATAGAAAATTTATTATTTTAGTTTTTGTTTTTGTGGATTTTTGAATATAAATTCAATTTAAAGTTTTTGCGACCTTCAGTCCAAATGCGTTTCGCTCAGGTACAACGATTGGGCTCATCAGTTAGATGTAGTTGTACCCTTTTAAGACGCATTATTTTAGTCGATGGTTACCGACACATATTAAATAAACAGCACAAATGCACTGTAAATTATATTATCTAGTGGAATTTGGTTAAATTCAGACGACTAGAAATTGATGATGTTAAAGCCTGTGGTCTGGCTGGTTGAAGAATGAAGAAAAAAACGTAAATAATAGAAAATTTATTATTTTAGTTTTTGTTTCTGTGGACTTTTGAATATAAATTCAATTTAAAGTTTTTGCGACCTTTAGTCCAAATGCGTTTCGCCCAGGTACAATTGGGCTCATCAGTTAGATGTAGTTGTACCCTTTTAAGACGCATAATTTTAGTCGATGGTTACCGACACATATTAAATAAACAGCACAAATGCACTGTAAATTATATTATCTAGTAATGGTAAAGCCCGTGGTCTGGCTGGTTGAAGAATAAAGAATAAAAACGTAAATAATAGAAAATTTATTATTTTAGTTTTTGATTTTGAGGACTTTTGAATATAAATTCAATTTAATGTCTTTGCGACCTTTAGCCCAAATGCGTTACGAAACTTTATTTTTTCCATATATCTTGGAATTTTTTAAATATTTTATAAATATTTCATCTTCTTTGATGTGTATGCAATTAAGCATTGTGGTATCTACTTCTTTAAACATATTTTTAAAATCTTCTTCTTTGTATTCTCTTCTTGAATATTATTTTTTTTTCCAACATGTGGGTACAAAATTTCTTGATGATCATTTTCATTGCCTTCAAGTATTATTTGTCGATTAAATAAATTAACCGGTTTCTCACTAAAAGGAATAAGTTTTGAATTATGTGATTCAGCACTATGGATGGGTGCAAGGTATCCTGTTGTAGCATATTTATTTTAACTCGAGATAAGGCGTCAGCCACTTTATTCTCTTTTCCTTGAATATATTGTATCTCGAAATCATATTCTTCAAGTTTAATTTTCCAGCGTTGTAATTTGCTGTTTAGTTCTTTTAAATTGCTTAGCCATACTAATGGCCTGTGGTCAGTCTTAATGACGAACTTTTTACCGTACAAATAGTATCGAAATTTAGCTGTAGCCCGGTTTGCGTGAAGCAAAACAAAGGGGACCATGAGATTAACTCAATAATGCTCCAATTGCGAAGTTTGAAGCATCGGTAGTAAGTATGAAATCTTTTTGGAAATCAGGATGCCTATTTATTAGGTCATTTGCCATTAAATTTTTAAGTTTTTTAAATGATTCTATATAATTTTCATCTTTGATATTAATTTTTAAGTCTTTTTTTAAGCATAATGTCATGGGTTTTATTATTCCAGCATAGTCATAAATAAATTTGAGGTAGTAACCGGTAAGTCCTAGAAAGGATTGAATTTCCTTTACTGTGCTAGTAATGGGAAATTTTTGAAAAGCTTCAATCTTTTTCGGGCTTGGTTTAACCCCTTCAGGTGTTATTATGTAATAACGTCTTTAGAAAAAACCTAAAAATTCCGTTTCCTTTCTCATGAACTCTGATTTATTCAGTGAGTCTTTCAAATTTGCGTTTCGTAAAGCTCCTAAAATTTTCCTAATTGAACAGACATGTTCTTCGAGAGAAGTACTAAAAATGATTATGTCGTCAAGATAAACGTGACAGATTTTGTCTATATATTCTTATAAAACTTCATTCGTCAAACGCTGAAACGATGATGGGGCTTTTTTTAACCAGAAGGGCATTCGAATGAGCTCGTAATATCCTGAAAAGTTAGAAAATGCGGTTTTCTCTCTATCATTTTCGTCTACTTCGATTTGATGAAAACCTTTAGTTAAATCTAAAGTTGTAAAATAGTTAGAATGCCCTAGTTTTTTTAGAATTGACTCTATGTTTGGTATAGGATATTTATCCTCTTTTGTTTTCAAATTAAGTTTTCTGTAATCAATGACAATATGCCATTCCTTGTAACCCGTATTGTCTTCCTTTTTCGGCACCACCCAGATTGGTGCATTGTATGGCGATGTGGAATGTTGAATCACTTTGGATACTAACATTTCTTTGATCTGTCTATCAACCCCAGATTAAGGTACTTCTGAGTAACGATAGATTCTTGTATAGATTGGAGAGTTATCCTCTGTAGGAATTTTATGTTTAACATGATTTGTGAACGTCAAATCATCTCCTTTTTTATAATCCTTCTTTATTTGAAACAATTTAATTTTTTCTTCCTTATTTAAATGAGTAGTCCTTAAGTCTTTTTTAATTATTGAATTGAATTGAATTGAAATTTGTGGAATAATTATAGTAAAGCAGTTAATGGATTCTTCATACTCACTTTCCTCATTTGCGTTGAGAAACAGAGGTGTATGTGTTCCATTTAACTTAAGTATCCTATTCGCATTATATATTTCTCCATTATTTGGCATAAGTATTGTAACGACTGCCACATTTGTACTATAACAACTCTGAAAAGAACTATAACCACTCTCGAACATCGAATAAAAGAAACACCGAATTTCGAATTAGACAGGACACAAACCAACCTTCGGAGAGTTTTAGTGAGCTTTCGAACTTCCAAGACTAAACGTCGAAATGAAAGCTTTGGAAAAGGAAATGTATGGGAAATTTCCCCTATGGAAAGCTCTAGAAGCAACTACTGGAACCTTCCAGCTTTTTCGGGACCCTTGTGAAAAGTATAAAAGCACATGTCTAACCGGCAGAGGAGGCAGTTTATTTTTAATCGTGAATGAGTGAAGTTGGTTGTAATAAAAGTAAAGTGGTGGATTAATTTCAATGTTGAACAATAAATTGTTTTGTGTTAAGAAAAGTAAAGTGTTTTATTTTATGAAGTAAATAAGTGGAGAATTTAAATTTGTGTTCAGATAATTTATTGTGCTTTTACTGTGAAAGTGACAATAAGAAAAGACAATGGGTAAAACTCTAAATGATATCAACCTTCAGCGAGCAATTCGAACTGCTGGAAAACGCACACTTCCTGAGGCATTAGCGTTTGCCCTGACAATGGAAGCAGCAGAACAGGCTTCTCAAAGAATCCATCGAGTAAGAGAAATAGAAACTGAGGAGGGTTCTTGCCAGAGAACAGCGTTGCAAGGAAACCAGCGGGATGGACTTGCTCGATGCTGGAATTGTAACAAGACAGGACATCTCCAACGTCAGTGCAGATTACCACCAAAAAGGCCTGCATGTCAACATTGTGGACCCAGAAATGGAAACAATAACTCCAACTCTACCTGTTTCCCAACCGGGAAACAAGTAAGAACCAACTTCGAGGGGCAGAAGCTGGTTTCTGGTATCGATGGCCCCAGAACCACTATTCAGGTCTCGCAGACTAAACGAAACATTAAAAGTCTGACTGTGGAGGCAATATTAAACGGCAAGAAACAAGTGTCTACGACCGACACCGGTGCAACTGCCTCCATTGTTCGAAGAGACTTGGTGAAGATGACATGGCTGCATAACACCAACACCTACCGTCTGAAAACTGCAACTGGAGAGGCAGCCAGGGTGTACGGGGAGGTTCGTCTTACGATCCGTTTGGCAGAACTGGAGTTCTCACATCTGTTTCTGGTAGCAGATATTTGTGATGAGTGCATTGTTGGAATCGACTTTATGAAAGAGCGCGGAATAATCCTTGATATCGGGAAGCAAGTTCTTAAGTATCAAAATGTGGAGATTCCTATAGTTTATAGCAATGGAAGCACATTAAGTCTGCGGACTGTCATAAAGGAAGATATATGAATGCTACCTTCTTCAGAAGTGTTTGTTTGGACAAAAATAAAGGGTGATTTGGGAAGCCATCGATACCTTATGGTGGAGCCAGTACGGATACTTAACATCAAATCGTACGAAGTCAAGCTGAGAAAAGGAGCAGTCGTGGGATAGTGTGAATCAGTGTCCGCTATAACTATGATTACAGAAGTGGACACTCAACAATCTGTGGACCCGAGGAAATTGAACTCTATGAAGGCAAAAATTCTCAAGTCATCCAATTTAAGTGAACAACTGCTAAGTGTCGCTGGAAGCCTCCTTCACGAGTACGCTGATATACTCTCTTCACCCAGTGGGCAGTATGGTCGGACACAACTGGTGCAGCATCGAATCGACACAGGAGACGCTAGACCAATTCGACAACCAGCGAGACGTCTCCCATTAGCCAAACAAGCCGAAGTTGAAGAGATGATATCGACGATGAAGAAAGATGGGCTTATCGAAAATTCTAAAAGCCCTTGGGCATCCCCAGTCGTCCTTGTCAAAAAGAAGGATGGAAGTACTCGATTCTGTGTAGACTATCGGAGGCTGAACGATGTGACAAGGAAAGACAGCTACCCTCTGCCAAGAATCAGCGATACTTTGGATGCGATGGAAGGAGCTGAATGGTTCTCAACATTGGACTTAAAGAGTGGCTACTGGCAGGTAGAAATCCATTCAGAAGATCGAGAAAAGACGACTTTCACCAAAGGAAATGGTCTGTGGCAATTCAAAGTAATGCCTTTCGGACTATGCAATGCTCCGGCAACATTTGAGCGTTTGATGGATTGCGTTTTACAAAGACTTACTTGGAAGTCATGCCTGGTCTATCTGGACGATGTCATCGTTTATGGTAAAACATTTGATGAGCATTGTGGAAACCTTAAGACCGTGTTCCAGATTCTTCGAGAAGCAAACCTAAAATTAAATCCAAACAACTGTGCATTCTTCAAGTCTGAGGTAAAATACTTGGGACATATAATCTGGTCCCAAGGAGTGAAGACTGATCCTGAGAAAGTGGACATTGTTAAAAATTGGCTGACTCCACAAGATAAACATCAACTTCGGAGCTTTCTGGGTCGAGCCACGTACTATCGTCGTTATGTTAAGTATTTTGCTGGGATCGCAAAAAGTTTGCATCAGCTTACCGAAAAAGGCAAACCATTCAAATGGTCAAGTGAGTGCGAGAAAAGTTTTCAGGTACTCAAGCAGCGCCTATGCAATACATCTGTTCTGGCCTATCCGATACCAGGAAAACCATTCATCATCGACGCTGACGCAAGTAACGTGGGAATTGGAGCCATAGTGTCGCAAGTTCATGATGTAGAAGAGAAGGTTATCGCCTGTTAAAGCAAGGTACTCTCAAAGCCAGAAAGAAATTACTGTGTGACCAGAAGAGAACTTCTAGCTCTAATATCGGCTACAAAACACTTCCATAAGTACATCTATGGACAGAAGTTCCTTCTTCAAACAGACCATGGTGCACTTAATTGGGTTTTGAACTTCAAAGATCCAGAAAGTCAAGTGGCAAGGGGGACCGAGAGATTGCAGACATATGACTACCAGATTCAACATCGAAGAGGAAACTTGCACTCAAACGCAGATGCCTTGTCTCGGAGACCCTGCAAACCGGACTGCAAGCATTGCACACGTCATGAAGAAAAGAAGGTACCTGCTATCCAGCGATGAAGAATTGATCCCATTTACGGTTGGAGTAATGAAGAACTGAGGACCTGCCAGCAAGAAGACTCGGATATTGAACCCATTCTGGCATGGAAAGAACACCAGGAGAAACCAAAATGGGGTGACATCTTCGATAGAAGTCCAACTCTTAAGGCGTATTGGCAAAATGGGACTCACTTCATGTGCAAGGAGGAGTGCTAAGACGTAAATGGGAGTCCCCAGGCGGCAAATTTTATGTGATGCAGCTAATCGTACCCCGATCCAAAGTTAATGAAGTTCTTCAAGAGATGCATGAGGGAGCTTCCGGAGGACATTTGGAGATCAATAAGACACTGGAGAAGGTAAGGCAGCGATTCTACTGGCTACATGCAAGAGAAGACGTTGAAAAATGGTGCCGCAAATATGATACTTGTGCTGCAAGGGACCAGGCAGAAAAATCCAGAGTAAAATGCAGCAGTATAACGTGGGCACGCCTTTTGAGAGGATTGCAATAGACGTTGTGGGACCTTTTCCGGAAACCGAAAGTGGAAACCAATACATCTTGGTAGTAATGGACTACTTCAGCAAGTGCCATCCCAAATCAGGAAACCAAAACAGTCGTGGATCAGATTGTTTTCAACTGGATAAGCAGGTTTGGCGTACCGATGGAACTCCATTCAGATCAAGAAAGAAACTTTGAGTCCAAAATCTTTCAGGAAGTTTGTACACTCCTGCCTGGCAGAAATCCTTGTATTAAACCCTCCTAGTGGGTGCCGGGCGGTAATGATCACCACAGAAATCTTGTACGATGTCAAGATGGGGATCAGCTAAGGTAAGGTCGCAATGCTTTTGGGTTCCTTTACTCCTTAATAGTTCAACCCTAAAGCAATGCGATTTTACCATAAATACAGGTCCCTAATTTTCAGTGGTGGAGTGAGCGATTTTTCATAATCCGTGCCGAAGAAATGGAAGGCTGGGGGGAAAACCAGTCGATAACGAGCTCATTCGGACGTCCTGGCCGGGTCCGTCTTAAACCTTTGCCTTACCCCGGTATATCGGCTCTGCCGGGGCTGACCTCTTTTTCCGACCTACTCGTGGGAACCAAATTTAAAACCTATAAAAAATGGACAAACTAATGACAACTACTGACCTTACAACGGACAATGAGGATGAACTCCTGGCCTCCAGCCAGGAAACACTGACGGGAAGCTTTCTCGGCACAGATGCCGAGATGCCTTCCAAACCTTCAGGGAGCATAGCGAGTACCAGCCATAGTACTCCTGTGCTCCCTAAACCGACAAATACCAAGCCATCGGGTAGCAATGCCAGCCATAGCATTGCTGTCCGTGGCAAAAGAAAATCTTCTGGCGTTCTTCGAAAGAACCAATTCCTCCACGCCTCGTTTATTCTTGACAAGATTGCTAAGAATGAGGCTGCGGGAACTGGTCATGTGAGGGATGCCTCAGATAAAATCAAATACCAGAAGATTGTTGAAGAATACAATAATCTTCTGGCAAACAAAGAAAAGGCTGTCAAGCGGGACAGATCTCAAGAAGAGACCTTACCCTCCCAAAAGAAGAGCAGGCTTG
Organism: Dasysyrphus albostriatus; assembly: GCA_946251815.1. NCBI lineage: Eukaryota > Metazoa > Arthropoda > Insecta > Diptera > Syrphidae > Dasysyrphus > Dasysyrphus albostriatus. The sequence goes on along the minus strand of OX276335.1, from coordinate 104,978,218 downwards.
ATGGAAGGCCGGAAAAGGAGAAGACCAAATCTTCCAGAGCGGTGCAACCGCCTACTCTAAGCGAGGTTGTCAGAGATGACCTCCAGGTAGCGGTTGTTGATGAGCTCTCCGCCAATAGCAAAGGTCTGCTATCGGTGTGGAACTCTATCGAAGCCAAGCTCTCCGAGATGGTCTTCCAATATACCATATCCGCAAGTGAGGGACCCTACCCTAGTTTCGACTCTGGTGAAGTGCTCAGGGGATACAGGGTGATCAAATGCGAAGACGCGTTTTCAAGGGATTTCCTTAGGGACAGCATTGCTAAGGTCAGCAATGACTGGGAGGGTTTGAAGCTCAAGCTTATCCCAGCAAAGGAGATCCCTAGGCAACCTAAGGCTCGCATTTGGTTGCCTCTCATGGGCATTAAACCGAGCGGACAGGAGCTGATTCGGGGTCTTCAAAGGTTGAACCCACTGGTCCCCATGCATGACTGGATGGTGATAAAGGCGGAGGAGCCGCAAAAGACCAGCACCTCATACCTCTTGAAGATCAGCGAGGAAAGCAGAGGGGCCCTCATAAAAGCGGACTTTAAGCTTCGTTTTGGCATCAGGCATGCCAAAATTAAAATCCTGCAAAGTCAGGGACCAGATGCTGATAAAGTAGATGATAACGCTGAGTTCAGCGCTGTTGTCGACGGATCGGCAGTCCCTAAAGATGCAGGCCCTTCACCAAATTATAAACGCGCTGAAGGTCATACAGATTAATCTGAAGCACTCTAAATGTGCTTCGGATAATCTGAGAGTTTTCCTCAGTGAGGAAAACATTGACATTGGCATTATCCAAGAACCATGGGTTAATGGCCTCAGAGTGAGAGGCCTCCAAGACACCCAATACGACCTTATATACAAACCAGTTAATCCAGAACAAGGTAATCCTAGAACTTGTATCTTAGCTAAAAAACACTTAAAAGCTTTTTTGTGTCCCAATTTTAGCACTCCCGATTTGACAGTTGTCAGGCTGGAAGACAAAGAGACAAATGGACTACTTGTAGCATCTGGCTACTGCGACCACAACCGAGAATCACCGCCTGAGGAGGTGAAGATACTGATTGAAGCAGCGAACCTAAAAAAAGCGAACCTTCTGATTGGATGCGATGCGAACGCACGGCATTCTCTCTGGGGTAGTTCCGAAATCAACGAACGAGGTGAGTCTCTTTTTGATTTTATTATTGTTAATAACCTAATTGTTTGTAACAGAGGTGACACACCCACTTTCGTTTTTCCAAGCTCGGAAAATTACGACGGTTGGGAAGATGTACTTGATATCACTGTTACAAACAACTGTAATCTGGTGGTGGAAAATTGGAGAGTGTCCCTTAAAAATTCCTTTTCGGATCACAGATGGATCCTCTTCAACATAGGTTTCAATGTAGAAACCCCTCCCCCATATAGAAACCCTAAAAGAACTGACTGGAAGAAATTCAGTCAGATCGCAAAATCCAAACTAGGCAATTTACCATTAATTAGTGTAGAATCTGTTGAAGTTCTTGAATCTAAGGTAAAGACTTTCGAGGCAGCTATTAACACTGCCTTCAAAGTCTCTTGTCCGGTTAAGCATAGCCGTAAAAATTCCCTCCTTGGTGGAATGAAGATCTATCTGCGCTAAGAAAAATGACCAGAAAAATCTTCAATATCTGTCAGAAGGAGAAGTTCTTCCAACCGTATAAAGACATTCTCAAAGAATACAAGCGAGCCATAGCAGCATCCAAGAAACTGGGATGGAGAGAATACTGTCACTCCATAGAAAATATTAAAGATTCTGCCAGGCTTAGTAAAGTGTTATCGAAGGAACATTGCAATCCTTCGTTCCTGAAAAAATCTGACGATCTCTGGACAGCCTCTCCAGCTGAGTCCTTGGAACTGCTGATGACAACGCATTTCCCGGGTTGCGTGAACAGCAACCCTGAAGCGCCTAGTAATACGAACACCAATTTAGCTCATAGGGAGCAAATCAATTCCGTTATAACTGGAGATGGTATTTCATGGGCCATTAATACTTTCTCCTCTTATAAATCACCAGGCCTTGATGGCATAATACCTATTATGCTACAGAAACTGCAAGATTTGGCAGTGCCATGGCTTGAAATGATTTTCAAAGGTTGCCTCTATCTCAATCATGTACCTGAGTCATGGAGACATGTAAGAGTGGTCTTCATTCCGAAAGTCGGTAAGAGAGGTCATGAATCCGCGAAGGACTTCAGACCAATTAGCCTGACATCTTTTGTACTAAAGACACTAGAGCGCATTCTTGACACTCATATTAGAGTTATACTAGTTGGTCGTCCTCTTGATGAATCACAACATGCATACCTCAAAGGCAAGTCTACGGAGACTGCCCTGCATGAAGTGGTTCGTACAATCGAGAAGACAATTCACTATAAAGAATATACCCTCGCAACCTTCCTAGACGTGGAAGGTGCCTTCAATAATGTCCTAACTGAATCCATTCGCGAATCACTTGCTCACTTCGGGATAGAAGGCTTCATATCTGAATGGATTGTTTCTATGCTCAGTGACAGAAGGATTCAAGCATCGTTGGGAAACACTACAGCTACTAAATATGTTAGTAGAGGAACACCCCAAGGTGGGGTCCTCTCCCCTCTTCTATGGCTTTTAGTCATGGACAAAATTCTTGTCAAGCTAAGATGTAGTGGTGTGAAAGCAGTAGCGTATGCTGATGATTTGGTTTTATTGGTCTCAGGAAAGTTTACCACAGTGATTAGCGAAATCACTGAGTCGGCTCTGAAAAAAGTTAGTAACTGGGCCACAAGTAGTGGACTAGGGGTTAATCAGAGTAAAACGGAACTGATGCTCTTTACTACCAGGACTAAAATACCTACCTTCACCCCACCTCGACTTAACGGACAAACTCTATCCTTATCTTCTAAGGCAAAATACCTCGGAGTTATTCTTGACCCCAAATTGAATTGGAAGGTAAATATTGAAGAACGGGTTAAGAAAGCCTGCATAGCTTTCTATGCCTGCAGAAAAACATTTGGTAAGATGTGGGGCCTACAGTCGAAGATGATCTTGTGGACGTACACTGCCGTGGTTCGACCGATTTTATCATACGGATCGATTGTGTGGTGGCCTGCACTTAGCAAACAATATAATATTGGAAAACTTAAGAAGGTACAAAGAACGGCTAGCGTCGGCACTACAGGAGCCCTTCGAACTTGTCCAACAGATGCCCTTAGCGTTATCCTGCACCTTCTACCACTCGATCTTTATATAAAATATCTAGCGGCATGCAGCGCTGTAAGACTAAAAGAATCTAATTGTTGGTTTTCAAAACCCTATGGTCATGGAAATATAACAAAATTGATTCCTCAGGATATTTTTCTAACGAACACCGACTACTGTATTCCCCCTCTTGGCCTAGGCGGGGACTTCAAAGCCGTTTTTCCAACCAGAGAGGATTGGAAAAATGACATTGTTACGAAGGACTACGACACTATAATCTTCACTGATGGGTCTAAGATGGAGTGCGGTGTTGGTTCTGGAATTTTTTCTAAGACCCTTAATATATCCAAGTCCCTCAGACTACCAGACTTTGCTAGCGTATTTCAAGCTGAACTACTAGCAATCAGGGAAGCATGCAAGTTACTCAAATCAAACCATAATCAATTCAGGAACACAGCAATTTGCTCCGACAGCCAGGCTACCATTAAGGCTATTAAATCGGCTACATCCACCTCTGTACTTGTCCAGCAATGTCGAGATGAACTATCAAGTCTGAACATTAACCTCCAGGTCACTCTCATTTGGGTTCCAGGTCACAGTGACATAGAGGGTAATGAACGGGCTGACGTCTTAGCTCGACAAGGCTCGGCCCTTCATAGCTCACTAGCCGTAAATGTAAATATGCCTATTGGTGCTATGAAGAGAAATATTTTCTCGATTTTTCTCGATGAATCTAATCTCAGATGGAGCAGTCTTACAAACTGTGTCATATCAAGAATGATATGGCCATCCTATAACAAAACTCGTTCTAACGATCTTATATGCAGACCCAGGCGCGATATAGCCAGGATCACAGCAATATGCACCGGACACTGGCCCATAGGGGAGCATGCAAGGAGGCTGGGAATCCCCTACAACTCCCACTGTCGTAGCTGTGGAGACCCTCAAGAAAAAGAAACTGTAGTTCATTTTCTTTGCAACTGCCCTGCTTTAGCCAATTCTAGATTGTCATCTTTTGGAAAGGCCTTCCTCGATGACCCAAAAGAGCTTTCTGAGAAGAAAATCAAAGATCTGATTATCTTTCTGAATGCGACTAAATGGCTCTAACAATAGTCCGTTAAAGTCTATAAAGCCATATAATTCCGTATTAAATCCCTACTAGGTTAACACAAGTAATTGGTATCAAAACGGCGCACTCCAGCGCTAATTGAGTCGCGAGGCCAGGGCTAGCGACTGCCATCTCTACCTACCTACCTACCTTGTACACTCCTTGGCATTAAAAAGACGAAGACAACACCGATGAAGATCCACAATCTGATGGAATGGTTGAACGATTCAACAGGACCCTTAAAGAACACCTTTTCAAAGTTGTAAACGACAGCCAACGAGACTGGGATCGGGATATTCCATTATTCTTGATGGCCTATTCAAGTGCAGTACATAGCTCAACATACACCATCAGAAATCCTGCTCGGGAGCACAGTACGACTGCCAAGTGAAATGAAATTTGGATGTTATGGTAATGAGCCCCAAGAAATAGACGACTACGTGGAAGACCTGACAGAAAAGCTTCTTGAAATTCACGAAAGGACAAGGGCAAATATAAAGCTATCAAGTGATCGGATGAAGACACGATACGACACAAAAGTAACAACAACGAACGGATTCCAAGCGGGAGAACACCGTCGGAAGGGACTTTCACCGAAACTTCAACAAAATTGGGAAGGCCCGTGTACTGTTGTAACTCGAATAAACGATGTCGACTACCGCATTCAGAGAGGACATAGAGGCAAAATGAAAGTAGTTCACAGTAACCGTTTACACCGTTATAATAGTAAAGGTTGTGATAGATTTGCTCGGGACGATCAATCTTAAGGAGGGGGCAGTGTAACGACTGTCACATTTGTACTATAACACATCTGGAATGAACTATAACCACTCTCGAACATCGAATAAAAGAAACACCGAATTTCGAATTAGACAGGACACAAACCAACCTTCGGAGAGTTTTGGTGAGCTTTCGAACTTCCAATACTAAACGTCAAACAGAAAGCCTTGTAAAAGGAAATGAATGGGAAATTTCCCATATGGAAAGCTCTAGAAGCAACTACTGGAACCTTCCAGCTTTTTCGGGACCCTTGTGAAAAGTATAAAAGCACATGTCTAACCGGCAGAGGAGGCAGTTTATTTTTAATCGTGAATGAGTGAAGTTGGTTGTAATAAAAGTAAAGTGGTGGATTAATTTCAATGTTGAACAATAAATTGTTTTGTGCTTAGAAAAGTAAAGTGTTCTATTTTGTGAAGTAAATAAGTGGAGAATTTAAATAAAGTGAATAAGTTTTATTAACGAACCTGAGAAAACTTTACAGTATATTATTTCCTATTATCCCGTTATATTCTTCGTTAAAGTTATATACCTGAAATTCAAAGTCTTCAATTACGCTAAAAATAAATGTATCTTTAGGTATGATGACGTCTTTATTAATTTCCGACGGTTTTTATATTTAAAAGGATTTTTCTTGATTTAATAAAGTCTTTGTGAGCATCTTCTTCTCTGAGAAGGCTATTTGTAGCTCCAGTATCAATAAGTAAACGAATTATTGTTTGACCTTTACTTAATTTAATAATGGGTAATCCTGTTTTTGATCCGAGGCTGAGACACGAAAATTTACATTTTTGAGCTGCCGCTTCTTTTACATAGTTTGTAGTTTTTGCTAGGATCTTCTTCCATAGGTTCAAATCTTTGATATAGTTGTCGATAATTATTCGGATTATATTTTCTATTATAATTTTGATTTTGATTTGGATTATGATTTTTACTATAGTTTTGATTATTATTTGGATTATAATTTCTGTTATTTTGTTGATAATTATTATAATTATTATTGCCAAAATTTGGCTTTGAAATATATGGTTTTGATTGCCAGTTTCAATGATTTTCCCTAAAAAGATTATGTGTATTATAACGTTCTCTTTGAACATTGTGTTTATTATATTTTTCCTTTATTTTTCCATTAGTATTTCCTTATTGGAAAGTAAGAAATCCTGCGCTATTAAGTTCATGGAGAGCTTGTTCCATTGTGGTAGGTTTTAAAGCATAAAGAATTGGTCTCATGTGAACGGGAAGCTTTTCTTTGAAAATTTGTAGGCGGTTTGGGTATTTCTAGGTATATCTATAAAATTATTTTCTTGAACACACCTTTGGTTCAATAATGACAATGATTTTTGGATATAATTATAATATTTTATTACATCTCCTCTAAACTGAGCATTACGTAATTCTTCATATAATTGGCCTGCATTCTTAAATTCCACAGAATTTTCTATTAGCATTCCTTTATAAGAAGAAAGAATTTTTAGTTTATTTATTTTTGCACTTTTTTTTAATTTAATTTTACTTCTTGAATTTTTATTTTAATTTTCCACTTTTTAAATAATTTTTTTATTTTTCTTCCATTCATTCTCCCACTTTCAAATTAATTCTCCTGTAACATTACCATATTCATTGGACTGAGTTACTAATAAATTTCTTTTTTTTTTTAAATACTTCGATATTCGTTCGAAAGTATTTTTATTTTTTTTTGTTTACCCTGAATTAAAATTTTTCTGCAACCGATTTTCGCTCGATATGCAAGTTCAATTTTTTCAATGTATTTTATGCACTTATTATCATTGAAATTTTACTGCCGATTTTCGCTCGACTTATTTCTTTGAATTATAAATTTTTTTGCATTCAGATTTTAAGTGTCCACTAAAACACTTTCTGCATTTGTTAGTTTTCACAATAAAAATCATTTGTTTGATCGAGAATAAGAGTTTATTTTCGGTTCTATCACTGGATTACCATGTCTCTTATAATTTTCGCTTATATTTCTCACTGGTATCCTACCGACGCGCCTTTTTTATTTAATGATTATACAAAAATCAAAAAATATATTTTTTTGTTCTCGTTAGAGAACACAACCCAATGAAAACAAACAGCTTTAAGATTTTAACATTAGCCTTTCTTAATTATTAATTTTTATAGTCTAAAGCCTCAGATTCCCTAGCTTGGATAGGGAGAAATCTTTGACTTATACGAAGAGACATTCAGAATGAAATACAAGAAAATAAGAAGAAGTTGAATGAGTTGCGATACTCTTTATATGTAACTACATATATTGATAAATTGCTGACGCAAGAAATTTGTATTCTACAGATTGAGATGCATCATGAAGTGATGGCAAAAGTGCTGATTTGAAATTAAGAGGTTTCTTGCGATCGCATTTCATTTATTTATTGAATTCAAAGTCCAGAGCTTGGGTGGGCTTATCTTTATTTAAGTTTATTGATTTTTGTTGGGGCGCAAAAATGTGCTCTGATATAACATATACATCTTTTATTCCAATCTTTTATATAATAACATTTGTTTCTTAATTCAAACTAAACGGTTTTCTATATAATATAACAGGCACAGGTATCTGGTCTTAGTCTACATCGGTTGGATGACCAACAACAATTTGAATAATGATATCCATAAATTTATTCGATGTAAAATGCATTGTTGAATCTTTTAAGTAAAGCAATCTAAAAATTCTTCATAATTTTCATCTAAAATGGGTTGGCGATTCATTTTTAAAAAATCACAAATGCTTTTCAATATTATTTTAGAGTCCATTTTTAAAGGTGTTTTTAGTTAAAGTGTTGAATGCTTACTAAAAAATAATTTATTTTTGAATGAACAATGAAAAAAGTATCTTCATCAAAATTGCAAGTCTCCACCCTTGTACTTATCATCCATTAAGTGTGCTCTCGGAAATAATGTCTTCATTTCACTTCAACTTTTTTTTTTTAATTTCTTCATCATCGATTAATTCTATAGTATTTTCTGAAGGTGAAATAAAATGCATTATCTCGCATGATTCAGACAATAGTTTTTTATTGAAAGATGTATTAAAACTGGTTGGGGTACTAAACAACAAACCATTATCTCCACTTTTAGTACAGTAGCCTTGTAGTTTCATAGGACTGAGACCTTGCGTCAAATCCGGTAGTTCTGATTTTTTGCTGAGTTGTTTATGATTTCACCTAGTGATAAATACAATTTTCGACCTCGAGCGTCGAACGCAACCTTGGTAAAAATCCAAAAAACCGCGAAATTTCCGCGGTTTTTCGTGTAATTTGGAATTTTAACCAATACCCTTTAATTTCAGATTAAAACGTTGTTCTACGATTTAAACCTTAATAAATATATTTCGATTTGAGTTCAAAACCGTCTCCATAGATCAACCAGTTTGTAAGGGACGGCTAACTAAAATATAGCAATAATAAATTTAAAACAACAAGTAGTATATTAAAGTGTATAATAACATATACAAGGTCTTTGACATATAGTGCATAAAAACACCAGAGCGTGTGGATCGGGCCAAAAGAAGAAAACCATAGCATAGGGTAGGGGGTGTATATCCCCCCGCTTAGGCAGGAGGGGCAATTTTAAGAAAAGTTGACTGCAAATAAAAAAATAACTTTACAGAAACAATGGTGATATCTGGACAAAAATCCTTTAGCCTATCTTAAAGCCAGAAATCTATTCTTGATTTTTGTTTTTAGATAAAGTTATTTTACCTGATAGTTTGTGAAAAATTTACTTTCAAACTCAAAATTTTGACAAAAAACACGATTTTTTTTGTTAATCTATTTTTTGTATGGTATTAAGTGTTATTTAAGGTTTTAAAATGTAATGCCCATATTAATTTGTATTCAAATACTGAAACCAAATGCTGAAATGTCTTCATGTTTTTGAGATAACTGCAACTAACCTGATTAATTGAACCATTTTTAGTCGAGTAAAGATATTGAAATTGAACAGGTTAGTTTCAGTTATCTCAAAAACAAGAAGACATTTCAGCATTTGGTTTTCAGTATTTGAATTAAAATTAATACGGGCATTAAATTTTAAAACCTAAAATAACACTTAATGCCAAAAAAAAATAGATTTACGAAAAAATTGTGTTTTTCGTTAAAATTTTAAGTTGGAAAATAAATTTTTCACAAACTATCAAGTAAAATAACTTTATTTAAAAAAAAAAATAAGAATGGATTTCTGGCTTTGAGATAGGCTAAAGGATTTTTGTCCAGATATTACCATTGTTTTTGTAAAGTAATTTTTTTATTTGAACTCAAATTTTCTTAAAATTGCCCCTCCCACCTAAACGGAGGGATATACACCCCCGATCCTATACTATGGTTTTCTTCTGGCAGAAAGTTTGTTGTCAAAAGTGGCAATGTAACTTCTGCCACAACCTTTAATATTAAAAATGGTCTTCAGCAGGGAGCGGTCAACTCGCTGATTCTATTCAGCATTTACACCAGCGATCTGATAAGTAGTATAATTCAGGCAATTGCGTATGCCGACGATCTAATTGCGTACAGAACAGCTCCAAAAGTCGAGGTCATCAGGATTCTTTTGCAGCGTGACTTCGAGAAGATTCAGCGATATTGCGATGACTGGAAGTTGAAAATCAACTTTCAGAAATCAGAAACTATCTTGTTTAGGACTCCGTTGCTTAGAGCCACAAGGGATACGAGAAAGAACTGGCGTAAGCTGGTGACGTAGGGCCAAATGGACATCCACTGGCGAGTAAAAGTGTAGTAAAGTACCTTGGCATCTGGATGGATCAGTATTTGTATTTCGATAGACATATAAATGCTGCTCTGGCCAGGGCTAGGGGAGCCTTTGCCCTGACTAAACGGTTGTTTTATAGCAGCCGGCTTGACAGCAGGGTGAAGGTGATTTGCTACATGGCCCTTATCCGACCGATGATTGCCTATGGGTGCCCGGTTTGGTTCAACGTTGCCCCATCTCTAATGGAAAAGATTCGGGTGTTTGAGAGGCAGTGTCTTCGACGCTGCCTTGGATTGCACAGAACACCAGAGTCGGACTACAAACACTACTATTCCAACCTGGCTCTATACAACGGTGCCAACATAAACAGGATAGATAATTTCTTGCTGAGGTCACATTGCAAGAGCGATGTCCTCGTCTAACAGCTTAATTTTCGGGGCTTATTACCCTAAATACGAATACTACGAGAGTGTGCGTCTAAGCGGCTTTATTCCGCCAGATGCATTCCTCCACCTTGACAGTCGAGGGCTGATCCAGGATAGAGCGGCGGTTCCGCTAATCTACCACGTCGGCCGTAGAACTGTAGATCAGCGGCTCCTTTACAGTCGAGACGTCCTCGCACAAGACGGAGCTGAGCACGTTCGGTTCAGTAGGACTGTGTCCGAACGGGACTGAAAAGATAGGGTAAAGCAGGAGAACCAGTTCTGGTGGTTGAAAAACGAAGATGAAGTTCCTTCAGACATTTAATAGTTGACCTTGCTATTTTCTTTTGTATGGCCGACTTACATAGGTTTAGGTAGTTAGTTTTAAGTAGGGACAGTCAGGGTGGCACCAAAAAAAAAATACAAAAAAAATATAAAACCGGAAAATGCTTGCTGTGGCTGTTCTAGTTTTGTAAGTAGTCTGTAAGTAGCTTATAAGTAGGTTGTAATTAGTTTATAATTAGTTGTAAATAGTTTTAAGTAGCTTTAAGTAGTTTTAATTAGTTTTAATTAGTTTTAATTAGTTTTAATTAGCTTTAATATAGTTTTATGTAGTTTGCAAGTTTTATATACAATAAAAAAATAAAGACAATGATACCGAGTTTTTTGTGAAATTCTTCTCGGTAAAAAATAAAACCGACCTGGATTTAGTATTAAGATAGTTCGTAGGCCGAAAGGCATTAGCATTAAGTTATTATAGTTTAACTTAGAGCGCCCGACTGGGGCCAGTAAGTTAGTTTTAAAATATTCATAAGTAGGCTAATTTTTATGAATTTTTGTCTAGCTTTAAGATAGTTTTATGAAAATTGAAAAATAAAAATGAATTATAAAAAAAAAAAAGAAAATGGTTTTCTTCTTTTGGCCCGATCCACACGCTATGGTGTTCTTATGCACCATATGTCAAAGACCTATTTGTTATTATACACTTTAATATACTACTTATTGTTTTAAATTTATTATTGCTATATTTTAGTAAGCCGTTCCTTGGAAACTGATTGGTCTATGGAGACGGTTTTGAACTCAAATTGAAGTAAATTAAGTAAGGTTTAAATCGTGGAACAACGTCTTACTCTGAAATTAAAGGATATTGGTTAAAATTTCAAATTACTCGGAAAACCGCAAAAATTTCGAGGTTTTTTGGATTTTTAACAAGGTTGCGTTGGACGATCGAGGTCGAAAAATTATATTTATCACTAGGTCAACATCATAAACAACTCAGCAAAAAATCAGAACTAGCGGATTTGGTGCAAGGTCTAATATATATAGTTACTGGACTATTTCTAATTCAAGTATTGGTGAGTCCAGTATTTCATGATCCTCTGCTTCCTCTTCTTTGTTAAATGGTTTTAAATTGAGCTTAATTGGCTTAGCTTCAATTTGTTCTTCATATGGTTTTTGTTTTTTATCTCTTTCAACATTTTTACCAATTTTCTTAACGGTTAACAAAAGGTTTGAAAGTATTTTCCAACTCAGTATCTCGTATAATTTCACCAGTTTTCAGTTCTAAGTATTTATTTTTTAGAACGTTTTTTTTTATTCAAGATACATTCACGAATTTTTAAATTTTAATAGGTATATATATAGGGTGATTGGTTTAAGGTGCACCAAAAAGGTGGAGCGAGTAGTTCGGGTTAAGACAAGAAAAAAATCGTATGGGAGGGGATCTTTTTCCCCCCGTTTAGGCAGAAGGGGCGATTTTCTAAAAAATTGACTTAAAACAGAAACAAAAATATTTAAGAACAACGGTACAATTTACAATAGCATGAAATACCGTTTTGGAAAGCCAAAAATCTCTTCTTAGATTTTCATTTTAAATTAAGTTGTGTTAGTGCACAGCTTTTGAAAAATTAATTTTCAAACTTGAAATTTTGAAAAAAAAACTTTCAAATTAATTTTTTTCAAAATTGTATTTAAATAAGTATAATTTTTATTAAATTCAATGCTCTTATTAGTTTTCAATAAGAAACAGAAAACCGGATGCATGTATCTTAGTTTTTGAGAAATAAAAAAATTAAAAGTACTTTTTTTCAAGGATTGAGCTTATACCATTAAAACCGCCAGTTATAAAAAATCTTTTGGAGGAGCAGGACTTTTAAATAATATTACTGATAAACTACAATTTGAACTACATTTACCTTCTTACAACTACTGCGGACCTGGAACAAAATTGCAAGAACGTTTGAAGAGAGGTGATAGAGATATAAATCAACTTGATGATGCATGTCGCATGCATGATATCGCATATTCTAAGAGCAGTTCGTTATCAAATCGTCATGCAGCTGTAAAAATTTTAATATTAAGATTCATTAGTTGCTGAAAAGTTAAGCGGTTTATAAGTCACTAATATGATGAAAGCTAGGACAAAAATGGGGTCGGGTATTAAAAATACGAAGAAAAAAAATAAAAAAATAGAAAAAACCTTGTAAGAAAAATTTGAAAATAGGTAATAGGTGAAGCTAGAAATGCAATTAGAAACAATATTAATTGTTGTGGTACAACGTTTTTTGGCTACTATTGCTTTAAAGGCTGCAAAAAATGTCATTAAAAACAAAAAAAAAGATGAAACATTCAAACACCAAGAATAACTCCAATTCCAAAGACAGGTGGTTTTTTTTTGTAGCTCCTATTCTTGCAGGCTTATCAGCTATTGGAATTCTAACGGTGCAGCTGGTGTTGTTAAGATCCTTAATGCTGCAAGCGCTGCTAAAAAACAGTAGGAAGAAAATATGCGACACAACAAAGCTATAGAAGCAGTCGCAATAACGGGAAATGGTTTATATTTACAACCATACAAAAATGGTCTTGGTCTTTTTATAAACAAACCCAATCCAAAAAAACTAATAGATCTGCTGCCCAACCATCCTTTAACCTGTAGTGTATCCACATATGCGCCGCCACTGGCCATTTAAATGAGTGTCAAAACATGTAAAATGAAATCGTAAAACGAACATCAGTATTTTACTCGATTGCATTGATTGTCACTCAATAGTAATAAGATCCTTACTTAGATATTGCAGTCAATAGGAAAAAAGAATAACTTTTGAATGTGAAATTGAATGTGTAGAAGTAAGATAGAAAAGTATTATAACAGTTAGACAAATTAGTATATAAGGAATATTAAGATTCAATAAAAACCAGACTGGTGTTTTGAACACGAAAATAAAAGTTTAAAATATATTGTCTCAATCTGGCGGCAAGTAATCGCTTTAACCAACACAGCGTGGTACGCTCTTATACCGATAGCGTGGTACGCTTAAACTACCAAAAAGCAAGGGACCTTTACCACCACATGGCGATCCTGCAAAATACCAAATATCGCAACTAGAAATAGACTCTATAGTAAACAAGTGGGAAAATACCTGGAAGAATTGAAGAAAAAGAAGGTCGAAGAAAACATTCCCGAGGGGCCAACACCGCCAATAAAATACACACCGACACTAAAGACTGCTGGATCAAAACCCATTACTATCCTTCAATATCAAGAGAGGCAACAAAACCAAAAACAAGTTCTGAGGCAAATAAGGGAACACCAACAGACAGAGCAATTAAAACCAAAACGAAACCGAATCCGTGGAGGAAAACAAGTAAGGGCACGAAGGAAAATTGCCGATCTCCATCGTATTATCACCCTTACCACTGAAAAAAAACATCATCACCATCCTCTACTCCGCATACAAAATAAACAAATATTTTAAGAACTATGTGTACAAGCACAACAATCAAATAACAAATGTATAAAAAAAAATATTATTAAATAACAAACAAAAAAAAAATCTTATAATTCTCACTTACCTAAATGGAAGAAGTAAAAAACAACTTAGAAACTATTCTCTTAAATATTAAGAAGAGTTCAAGTAGACCTTATAAATTTGAAACAGTTAAAGCAAAAATTAAGGAAATAGAAAGTCTTAAAGAAAAATTTAGTATTTTAGAAGCTAGCCAAGAAAAAGAAACAAACAAAGCACTTAAATTAGAATTCGAAGGTATATATAATAACACTAAAAAATTACTAGAGAACCAACTGCAAGAACACAAATAAGCTTTTAAAAAAGAAATAAACAATAAAATGGCAGATTTTGATTTAGGAATGGCTATGAAAGCAATCCCAATGTTTTCAGGAAACTTCAAAGAATTAGATAGTTTTCTTAAAATGGTTGAGATAATCCACAAGGGACTAAAAACCACTTGCACACAGCAATTGATAGAATTCGTTTTTCACGTAAGATTAGGAATCAATGTAAAAACAGCACTAGGAAATACAGACCCTAATAATTTTGAAACCCTTAAATCTTTACTCGAAGAAAGATATAAGAGTAGTACAACCATTCCTCAGATTCAAAATAGCTTATCTAATTTTAGACAGAGAAATCTTTCAGTGACATCATTTAAGGAAAAATTACTCAACACTAGAGCAGCAGAGCAAAATTATCTCCAGATAAAAGAGTTAGGCAGCAATGCTACCAATGAAGAAAAAAATGTGATAAAGAAAATGAACGACAACCTTAAAAAAACTATTTTTGCATCCCAACCTAAATCACTAACAGAAGCATCACACCTCGCAATAGAATTAGAAAAAACAAATCCTAACGCATTAATTTGTTATAGACATAACTCACAAAACATTAATCGCCAAAACTTTAATCAAGAAGACAATGACCGTAACAGATTTCAAAGAAACATGAATCAAAATCAATACAACAACATCCAAAATCGAAATTATAACCGAAACAATAACTTCAATCGACATAATAACTGGATCAATAACGGAACCCAAAATGCTCAAAGAAACAATAACCCAGGTCATAATCAAAACAAACTTAGAAATACGAGACAGCAAATATGACTATTACATAATGAGCGACAAGAGGGAAACGCATACGGCTCGGAGTACGCCAATATTCCAGACAGCCAAAATTAAAAGTGTATAGAATATCGGATAGCTACACAAATTTTATTTTTGCAAAATTTAAAAATAAAAATATGACTTTTCTGATAGACACGGGTGCAGACATATCTATCTGTAAAACTACATATAAACTAGAGAATGACGAATATTACCCAGAAGAAAAATGCAAACTTACTGGTATAACTAATGAGGAAATACATTCTTTAGGAACACTCGATCTCAACCTCCAATTATGTGAAACTATCTATCAACAAAAATTCCAACTAGTAGAGGAAAAATTTCCTATCGAAACAGATAGGTAGAGATTTTTTTACCAAATTTCTCTGCAAAATAGACTACGAAACATTTACAATATCATTAACCGACGACGAAAAAACAATAACTTTGCCAATGCAATCAAAACCATTACATGCACTTAGAATCAAAATACCTGCAAGAACAGAAATGATTCACGCACTAAAACTTCATTTAAATCATGACACTCTTATTACAAATAAGGAAATAGCGTCAGGTGTATTCATAAGCAACACAATAGTACCAAAAAATTACATGGGGCATATCAAATTGCTCAACACAAACGACAATGAAGTAATTTTAAACGACGTTACCTTAGACACAGAACCACTTGATAAGTATGACATAATGACATATAAAAACTAAAACAATAATAATGAGGATCGTTTTAAACAAAAAAATTAAAAAACTAAAAGTTGTGCAAAAAAGTGCAAAAAAGGAATTAATTGACATCTTTAGAAAATATCAAGAAATTTTTCATTTAGAAAACGAACCACTAACAACAAACAATTTTTACACTCAGAAAATTGAAACTTTAGATAAAACACCTACATATATAAAAAATTATAGACTTCCCCATGCACATTTAGAAGTCATATCCGAGCAAGTTGAACAAATATTCAAAGACAACATAATTCAGCATTCAAAAAGCCCTTACAACGCACCTCTATTACTAGTACCAAAGAAAAATTTAGCCAAAAAAAGAGATATGGAGAGTAGTAGCAGACTACAGAAAGTTGAATGACAAAATAGTGAACGACAAATTCCCTTTAACACGCTCAGAAGACGTACTTGACCAACTAGGAAGAGAAAAATGGTTTTCAACATTAGATATGACTAGTACTTTTCACCAAATAGGACTACACAAAGATTCAAGACCACTTACGGCATTTTCCACCAACAATGGACACTACCAATTTAAGAGACTGCCATTTGGACTTAAAATTTCGTCCAACAGTATTCAAAGAATGCTTACTATCGCTCTAGCTGGACTAGAATCCGAAGCCTTCCTATATGTTGATGACATAATGATCTACGGTTGCAGTCTAAGACACCACAACGAAAATCTAGTACTTGTCCTCGAACGACTCAAACAATACAACCTTAAGCTAAATCCAGAAAAATGCAATTTTCTTTGCCCTTAAGTAATATATCTAGGCCACCTTATTACAAGCAATGGAGTTAAAACTGACCCTGCAAAACTCAAAACGATTAAAGAGTATCCAATTCCAAAAAATGCAGATGAAGTTAGATGATTTATAGCCTTTTGCAATTACTACAGGAGGTTTATACCTCTAGGTTTAGTATCTCTATTCTCACACAAAAATCCATCGTCAAAAATGACATTCTACTGAAATAAGTAGACTTAAGCGATTATGATTTTGACATAATATACAAAAAAGGAAAAATTAACACAAACGCAGATGCTCTATCTAGAATAAAAATCGACTCAGACTTATTAAACAATCGATGAAACCGTCAAAAGAACATTAGTTATCACAAGGGGGATGTCTACAAAAATGAATAGGGACAACAACAAGGAGAAATGCAATTCTCAAGAGAAGCCTGTACACCTTCAAATCTGGGAATGAATACCCATTAATGACGTCAAAAATAACGGGTGATTTTTTAGCTGGTTTGGTTTTGGCAACACTGGTTTTGACAGCTGACGTGTGTTTAGTACCTTGTGTCTCTGTCAAACAGCTTCAGTTTGGTTTGCAATTTAACCATGGATCGTCTTACAAATGAACAACGCTTGCAAATTATTGAATTTTACTATCAAAATTCGTGCTCGGTTCGAAATGTTCATCGCGCGCTGCTTCCATTTTATGGTCGGCATTCTCGACCTTCTGAGCAGTCTATTCGGAAGATTGTGACCAAATTTCGCACCAAATTTACTTTGTTGGACATTAAACCACCAACACGTTTACGTACTGTGCGTAGTGAAGAAAATATTGCGGCCGTATCAGCTAGTGTGACAGAAGACCGCGAAATGTCGATTCGGCGCCGTTCCCAGCAGTTAGGCCTTTGTTACAGCACTACGTGGAAAATTTTGCGAAAGGATTTGGGCGTAAAGCCTTTTAAGATACAGCTGGTGCAAGAACTAAAGCCAGCCGACCTACCACAACGCCGAATTTTTGGTGAATGGACTCTTGGAAAGCTGGCCGAGGATCCGCTTTTTTATCGAAAAATTGTGTTCAGCGATGAGGCTCATATTTGGTTGAATGAGTACGTAAATAAGCATAATTGCCGCATTTGGAGTGAAGATCAGCCAGAAGCATTGCAACAGCTACCAATGCATATCGAAAAAGCCACTGTTTGGTGCGGTTTATGGGCCGGCGGCATTATTGGGCCATATTTCTTCAAAGATGATGCGAATCGCAGCGTTACTGTCAATGGTGAACGCTACCGAGCGATGATAACAAACTTTTTTTTGCCCGAAATGGAAGTTCTTGACTTGCATGATATGTGGTTTCAACAAGACGGTGCCACATGCCACACAGCACGCGAAACAATGGCGCAATTGCGAGGCGAGTTTGGTGAACAGTTAATTTCACGTTTCGGGCCGGTCAATTGGCCGCCTAGATCGTGCGATTTGACACCATTAGATTATTTTTTGTGGGGGTATGTCAACGCTAATGTCTATAGGGACAAGTCCGCTTCGATTGACGCACTGGAAGCCAACATCCATGCATTCATTCGTGAGATACCGGCCGATATGTGTGAAAGAGTATGCCAAAATTGGACTCAGCGGATGGGCTACCTGAGACGCAGCCGCGGTCAACATTTGCATGAAATTATCTTTAAACATTAAATTGCAAGGTTTAAACTATCGATTCAAATAAATATTTTATTCATTTTTTCGAATTTTTTGTGTTTTTTTTTTTTTTTAAAGTTCTAAACCTCTTAAAAAATCACCCTTTATTAAGAAATTAAAATTTAATATTGATAAAAATGCTAGGAATTCAAAAATAAATTTTTATGAAAATTTTGTACATGTGCGATGCAACGATAAATCGGCGAATCCAGATTCGAACCTGATGAAGCTTGCATCAGATATAAACAAAGAAAATAAGTATACGTATACGGGATCTAACGATAATTCAGCGACACTAGAGTCGACACTGAAGAAATTAGCATCCAGAATGAATACAGTAAAAATAAACGAGCATTTTGAAAAAGATAAATTCAAGGAAACATATGCAAAGATAAAAATAAATGGCCAGAATCCTATGCTAAAAATATTAATATATAATGCCCCAAAACAAATACTTGATGATTTAACTAAATACAAACTAATCGACGAATTTCATAACTCTGCACACGGAGGACATTTAGGTATTCGGAAAAACCCTAATAAAATTAAAACAAAGGTACATATGTCGAAAGATGAATCAAATGGTAAAACAATTCATAACAAATTGTGATTCATGTGCAAGAAATAAACAAACAAAAAACACTATAGAACCACAAACCAGAGAATATCAATTACCAAGAAGCCAATCTTTCGTACGTTTCACCCTCCAAAACCCATTTGTTTACATTGTTGTATTTGTAATTTCACTTCTTGTCGATGAATAGATGTGAATTGCAACAACAATGTAACGCGGTGAGATTTATTTGTTTTGACAGCTCAGTTTTTTTTTTTCTTTTAAAATTGGAAAAAAAATTGAGAATTTTACTTCGGCTGATAGCAAAAACATCGATGTGAAATTGTTTAATTAATTTAAAGTACACAAGCAATTGTAATTGTCAGTTAATATTCATCCACGATTATAATAAAATACAAAAAATGAATCCATAAAATGTCTTCAATCACACAGATTTCCAAATATCTTCAATGCATCTTGCATATTATAAGGGGTGGCCCTTTCTTCATCCAGAATAATTTTAAAGTTATTGTTGGATATATTCTAAGGAAAAAAATAGTTAAGAAAAATAAGGAATAAAAGAATAGTTTTTCTGCAACCTGACACCAGAACTTTAATTTTTTTGTTTAAACTCCACTAAACTGTCAATTTCCAATTTATAAGTATTAAAGTTGATACCAGGTGGGTTTTATTATCTTCTGTCGGGATTCGGGTTTTGATCAGGATCTAACAAAAAAGAAATAATGAGGAGTTTGCAAAATCGTTTTCGTAGCACGTGTTAAAAGTAAATCCAGCCCTCTTTTGCAGATAATAAAACAACAATAGCTATTTTTATTTTTTTTTAACTTCATGACATCTAAGCATTTGGTTTTGAGTGTTTAATAGGAGTATTGAATACTTATTACTGAAATTTTACTTCATACTATAAAAAAAAATTAAATAGTTTTAACAAATACACTAACTTTTTTTAAATTTTAAGTTGTATAATTATTTTTTTTTAAATGATTACGAAACAACTTAATTAGAAAAATTGATTCGAGTTTGGTTTTAAGAAATTTTAGCATGACCTTCTAGCTGTTGTCTTATTTTTTAGTTATTTTTATTTTAAATAAATTTCGTCGTAAAATTCAAAAAATTAATTAAACAAAAATAAAGAGCATAACATTGCAAGTTGCAAGTTAGTAGTACCGTTGATTTTCAATTTTTTTTTTTTTTAAGAAAGTTACTACTTAGTTATTTCATAAATTATCCTGCATGAAATAGGGAACACCATGTATTTTGTTTTGTTTTGACATCTAATTGACAGACCAAGGTGAATAATTTTGACCACGGGACGTGTTCAACAAATAGATACCCAACTAGGGCCAGGTTCACATTAGGTGTGTTTTTTCCTTGTCTGAATGGGCTTGGACGAAAAAAACGACGTCGGGGCTAAACAATGCTACGTGGTTCAAAATTTTTAATCCATCAATTTCTGTAGATTTACTGGGTTCTAATAATGATTTAGGTTTCATGTAAGTTATAAAAGTCAATTACATGCTTGAACCACCCTCAGTTAAACCACAAAATCAGTGAGCTAAAAGTGCGGAGCTATGGATCAAAACAATAACCCTGTTCAATTAAAGGTTCTCCCAAACTAACGCGAATGCGGAGCGATTCGCAGCGAACCATTCACAATAGAAAAAAATATGACAAATACACAACGCTAAACAACAACAAAAATTCGTCGTCGCTGCGGATTCGCATTGGTTTGGGAGAGCCATAATACGAACACATATCGTTAAATAAATAAATAGATAGATATAATAGATTAATTAATAAATACAAACCTAAAGCATTTTGGCTTACAGTAATGAGAAATAATAGAAATATGCTCGGGTGCCAAACTGAATAAAAATTATAAAATGGCTAGTAGCTCCTAGCGTGCCCGAATTGGGCACATTTTGAAAAGCTCTGAAAAGATTTTAAACGAAAATGTTAAACCTGAATTAAAAACAAAAAGTGATTTACAGGCAGGGTAATTTGCAAAATTTCCTCATTTGGGCTCTTATGAAAACGTTTAAATATGCATTATATTAATATTATTATTATTAATAACCAATTGATTAAAAACTATAGGGCTCATTGTAGAGTTATTTAATTCAATATTCAGTAATTTTAACTAATTAATTACAGCTGGTTAGCTGATGCTCGACGATTATTAAAGCAAAACTATATTCGCCCACAAACAAGCAAATAAACAGACCATAATGCAATATCTGTAAGACCATCTCCTTGATCCAGGTTTTTCGTCACAAATTTCAACTCGACTCCGCTCCTCAAACGAGATCTAGTCAAATCAAGCTCTTTTCGACTCGACCCAGGCTTACAAAAAATGACGCGAGCTTCAAGCTGGTTTAACAACACATGCAAGCGTAGTATATATGCCAAAATTCTAGTTTGTGAATATCTTTTTTCATTTCGCATAATTATTTAAAAATTTCTTCTTACTCACCGTCAGTTATTTTCCGTCAAGAAAAGAGTACATTTTCTACATTTCTTTATATATTTCGGGAGTTGAAAAGAAAAAATAAACAGAAAAAATTGTTTATCGAAAAGAAAGTAATTAAAGATATGTATTTTCCAGACAGGCGGCAATTAGTAAAAAGCGACTACAATTTACATTTAAAAAAAACCACAACTTATTCTCATAAGGTCCGGTGAGCACTTGATATATAATTTCTCCCTTTTTTATACTTTTTGAACAAGCCCATTGCAGCCCAAGTGAATTTGAAAATAACTGAAGATTTTCAAAAATAACCGACATATTCGTGGTGGGTTGATCCCAACTGTCTATGTGTGCGAATAAATCAGTGGTGAGTTGATCCCAACTGTTAATGTGTGCAAAAACCTAGTGGTGGACTTAGCCCAACTGTCTATGTGTGCGTGTTTCAGTTTGTAGGCAAAGCCGGATGACAGCCAAGGATTGGCTTCTTGGTAATGGATATTCTCTGCCACAAACGATTACAGACACTCCAAGCAACAGTTTTGAAGTGGTGTCAATTGACACAGTCGGACCATTACGAATATTAAATGAAAAAAGATATATTTTAACCATGCAATGTGAACTGACTAAATTTGTCGTCGCATACCCTATGACATCAAAAGATGCAACAACAACAGCAAAGACTTTAGTGGAAGAATTTATTCTTAGATATGGACACTTAAAGATACTTAAATCAGATAAAGGTACAGAATTTAATAACGAACTTATGAGCAATATATGTTCGCTATTAAAGATAAAGCAAACATTTTCTTCCCCATATCACCACCAGCGAACCATTCACAATAGAAAAAAATATGACAAATACACAACGCTAAACAACAACAAAAATTCGTCGTCGCTGCGGATTCGCATTGGTTTGGGAGAGCCATAATACGAACACATATCGTTAAATAAATAAATAGATAGATATAATAGATTAATTAATAAATACAAACCTAAAGCATTTTGGCTTACAGTAATGAGAAATAATAGAAATATGCTCGGGTGCCAAACTGAATAAAAATTATAAAATGGCTAGTAGCTCCTAGCGTGCCCGAATTGGGCACATTTTGAAAAGCTCTGAAAAGATTTTGAACGAAAATGTTAAACCTTAATTAAAAACAAAAAGTGATTTACAGGCAGGGTAATTTGCAAAATTTCCTCATTTGGGCTCTTATGAAAACGTTTAAATATGCATTATATTAATATTATTATTATTAATAACCAATTGATTAAAAACTATAGGGCTCATTGTAGAGTTATTTAATTCAATATTCAGTAATTTTAACTAATTAATTACAGCTGGTTAGCTGATGCTCGACGATTATTAAAGCAAAACTATATTCGCCCACAAACAAGCAAATAAACAGACCATAATGCAATATCTGTAAGACCATCTCCTTGATCCAGGTTTTTCGTCACAAATTTCAACTCGACTCCGCTCCTCAAACGAGATCTAGTCAAATCAAGCTCTTTTCGACTCGACCCAGGCTTACAAAAAATGACGCGAGCTTCAAGCTGGTTTAACAACACATGCAAGCGTAGTATATATGCCAAAATTCTAGTTTGTGAATATCTTTTTTCATTTCGCATAATTATTTAAAAATTTCTTCTTACTCACCGTCAGTTATTTTCCGTCAAGAAAAGAGTACATTTTCTACATTTCTTTATATATTTCGGGAGTTGAAAAGAAAAAATAAACAGAAAAAATTGTTTATCGAAAAGAAAGTAATTAAAGATATGTATTTTCCAGACAGGCGGCAATTAGTAAAAAGCGACTACAATTTACATTTAAAAAAAACCACAACTTATTCTCATAAGGTCCGGTGAGCACTTGATATATAATTTCTCCCTTTTTTATACTTTTTGAACAAGCCCATTGCAGCCCAAGTGAATGTTATATATTGTATTCTAAACTTGTATCACATACTGTATTTATCAATTCCCTCTCATTATATAAAGAATAACTTAAATCTGTTATCATTATGCTCAACATATTATGCGGGCACTCTTTGAATAAATCTCCATCCATCAAGACGTGTCGTGTTTTCTTTGGTCTCAGCTTTAAACATATCATTTGGCGACGAGCGAAAAAAAAAAAAAAATAAGTCATATTTGGTACAGGCCTTTGCCAATGTAAAAAGTCAAGACAATTTTCGGTATTTGGTCTTTTCTCCAAAAAGTCAATTTATATAATCGAAAAAAAAAAAAAAAAAGAAATCTGTTTACGGTTCCTATTTAAAGAACTTTATAGAAGTCAGTCGTTTTCGGGTTGCGGTAAATCGATACAGTAATAAAATCGATACAGTAATTATAAACCGGTGCAGAAATCATGGCATTGATTGGAAATATTGAACCGTTTGATGAATCTAAAAATGATTTTAATACATATTGTGAGCGTTTGGAACAATTATTCGTGGTCAATATAGTTCCAAATGAAACAAAAATGCCGCTTCTAGTTACATTAATTGGTGGCGAAACATATAGTGTATTAAAAAATTTGTGCATGCCTAGTTCGCCTACGGAAAAAACATATGATGAATGCAAAACTTTGTTGCAAAATTACTTTAATCCTAGGCGTACGGTTATTTTAGAAAGATTTAAGTTTAATAAGAGAGACCAAAAGACATCCGAAACGATAAGTGAATACATTAATCAGTTAAAACAGTTAGCTAGACCATGCGAGTTCGGGGCCTTTTTGTCGGAAGCCCTACGTGATCGGTTAATTTGCGGATTACATAACGAAAATATACAAAAAAGATTGCTTTCCGAGGAGAATATTTCGTTTGAAACGTCGTGTACTAAAGCTATAAGCATGGAAGTCGCCATGCTTGGAACGAAAGCAATGCACAATGATGATGCCGTATCTGCTGTAAGATTCTCTAAAAAGTCACAATCACAAGCTAAGTATCATTCAAATAAAAATTATGAAAAACCTTCTTCAACACCTAATTTCAATCGTAGAAACCAAGAGTCTTCAATTGCATGTTATAGATGTGGTCGTTATCACAATCCGTCAACATGTCCTGCACAGCACTGGACTTGTTTCACCTGCAACCAAAAAGGACATACGTCAAAGCTATGCAAAAAGGGGTCTACTAAGGGAAGAGCTACAAAGCCCATACATAAAGTCAGAGATTCAGAGTCGGAGGAGGAGTACACAGAGGATGCTCTTAATTTTATAAACACAATTCAATGTCAAATTGGTAAGCATGTTCCAATCTCAACTAAGAAAAATATTGCATGTCATGAGAGTCTTATCGTCAATAAAATAAGTCCATTACTATTGACAATTAGTATAGATGGTCGTCCTATAGAGGTTGAAATAGACACGGGAGCTTGTGCTACGGTTATGTCAAGTCATATTTTCGAGAAAAATTTTTCTAAGTCGAAATTAAAAAGTTACAATGGCAAACTTAGTTCAGTAACTGGAGAAAACCTGAAAATTCTTGGAGTGAAGTCAGTCACAGTAGTATGGGGAGAATATTCGAAGGTCTTGGATTTAGTTATTGTCGATAGTCATAGGTCGTTTATGACATTAGTTGGTAGAAAATGGTTGGATGTGTTTTTTACGAATTGGAGAGATTTTTTTAGTCGGTCATTCTCAAATGTAGACAGAATTCAAGAGCAGTCAGTCATAGTCGATAAATTAGTAGATAAATTACGAAACACCTACTCTTCAGTCTTTTCAAAGGAGTCCACTACCATAATTGGTTATACAGCGTCAGTAGCTTTGAAGGAGGATGCATTGCCGATATTTTGTAAAGCATATCCAGTTGCTTATTCTCTTCGACAAAAAGTCGAAGGTGAACTTCTTCGCCTTCAAAAGAATGGTATTCTCAGTCCAGTCAAATTTAGCAAGTGGGCTAGTCCTCTTGTTGTCGTAGTCAAAAAGAACGGTGACATAAGGCTTTGCGCTGATTTTAAAGTGTCTCTTAACAAAGTCACTGATATGGAGCACTATCCTATCCCAAATGTGGATGACATGTTAGCTTCTCTGGAAGGAGGCGCCGTGTTTTGCGTTCTTGACCTCACTGGAGCCTTTCAGCAGTTGGAAATATCACCTGAGTCACAGGAACTTTTTACAGTTAATACACATCTAGGATTAATGCGATACAATAGGCTTACATATGGACTGAAAAGTGCACCATGTATATTTCAGAAAACCATGGACGAAATCTTGCGTGGAACTAATGCCTTGTGTTATATAGATGATGTTTTTATCAAGGGAAAGTCGTTAGAAGATTGTGCTGAGAATTTGAAACGTGTTTTAGCAGCATTCAAGAAGTATAATGTCAAAGTCAATATAGAAAAATGTCAGTTTTTTAAAACCGAAGTTGAGTACCTAGGGCACGTCATAACAAGTGCTGGTATAAAGCCTAGTCCTGGCAAAATAGACGCCATAAAAAATGCACCTGTTCCTGAAAATGTCACTCAAGTAAAATCATACCTAGGTCTTCTTAACTATTATAGGAAGTTCGTCCCAATGCAGTCGTCTTTGTTAGCTCCACTGTATAAGCTTACTTGTAGTGGAACAACTTTTGTCTGGGACTCTTCTTGCCAGGATGCTTTCACTCAAAGTAAAGAAGCATTGAGTAACGAAACGCTTTTACAACATTATGATTCATCACAACCATTGATATTATCTTGCGATGCAAGTAAGGAAGGTGTAGGAGCTGTTTTGAGTCAGATTAAAGAATCTAAAGAATGTCCTGTTGTTTTTGCCTCAGCAACTTTAAATTCAGCGGAGAAAAACTACTCTCAAGTAGAAAAAGAGGCACTCGCCATTATTTTTGGAGTTCGTAAATTTTACAAATATTTGATTGGGAAGAGATTTACACTATACACGGATCATCAGCCCTTGAAAGTCATTTTCGATGCAAGAAAAGGAGTTACAGTCACAGCCGCCAGTCGTCTTCAGCGGTGGGCTCTTTTACTATCAGCATTCGATTATGAGATCAAATATAAAAAAGGTCAAGAAATGTCAGGTCCAGATGCTATGTCACGTTTGCCACTTAAAAATAAACGAACACACGAAATGACTGAGCATCTTATTAATGCCTTTACAGACGATGAACATATTCCTATTTCTTATGAAGATATCGCACATCACACGAGAAAAGACGCAGTTTTGTGCAAAGTTATGGAATTGGTTAGAAAAGGTTGGCCAGATTATATTCGAGATGACGTCTTACAACCATTTTTCACTCGAAGATATTCATTATCCATCGAACAGGGCTGTATTCTATACGGAATACGCGTACTTGTTCCCACGTCTCTTCGTTCAGATGTCTTACAGCTTTTACATGAGGAGCACCCTGGAATCGTTAAGATGAAAGTGCTAGCGCGATCAATTTGCTGGTGGCCCAAAATCGATCAAGATATAGAAGAAATATGCGCAGAGTGTGTTCCTTGTCAAAGGGTAAGAGGAGACAACAGCCAGGAGAAGTCGTTTTTGGGTTGGCCAAAACTGGAAAAACCCTGGGTACGGCTACATATAGATTTTTTTTCATTCATTGGAAGAACTTTTTTGTTAGCTGTCGATGCTACGTCTAAGTGGATAGACGTATCCTATATGATTTCTACTACAGCAGATGCAGTTATTCTTAAATTGAAACAATTGTTTTCAACTTTTGGACTGCCAGAACAATTAGTTTCAGATAATGGACCTCCATTTACCTCGGATCGTTTTGTTAAGTTTTTAAAAAGTAAAGGAGTTGAGGTTTTGAAAAGCCCCCCCTATTTTCCTCAAGCGAATGGCATAGCCGAAAGATTTGTTCAAGTAGTAAAAAAATATTTTAAAAAGAAATTTATTGAGGGAAAACAGTATTCACAACATGAAATAGAATCTAATATTTCTGAATTTTTATTTTCCTACAGAAACTCACCATGCCCTTCAACTGGAATGTGTCCAGCAGAATACATGTTAAAGTTTTCACCACGAACTATTTTCCGTCAAATTCAGCCAACATTTGGACAAAATAGTAACCCTGCAGCTAAAAATTTGGACAGAAGACCGGACAAAAAGTATATTT
Organism: Dasysyrphus albostriatus; assembly: GCA_946251815.1. NCBI lineage: Eukaryota > Metazoa > Arthropoda > Insecta > Diptera > Syrphidae > Dasysyrphus > Dasysyrphus albostriatus. The sequence continues at coordinate 104,950,781 of OX276335.1, read as the reverse complement.
ATTCCGTTGGAGAGAAGATATGGTTGCGAATTTTGAAAACCTGGGACAAAGCTACAGTACTTCAATGCGTCAGTGGAAATAGATACCTTGTAAAACATGAAAACAACGTCAGGATTGCTCATCAACATCAAATGCGACCATGCTTTGAAAAACTAGTTTCTTCACCGCCATCAACCACCATCCCAAAGAGCATATTATCTTATCCTACAACACCACCTGAAGAAAAACCAAATGAACCTGCCGCAAATTCTTTGGATCCAGTAACTGATGCACCACCACCACCACCACAGCCAATCACTGAACAAATTGAACCAACAGAAGTCTTACTTCGTAGATCAGAAAGAGTCCGCCATCCACCAAATAGGTTAACATATTATTGAATTGAAAAAAAAATTTCAATATTAATAATTAATAATGTCATTCTAACCTTCATTTTATTTTTAACTATGAATGTAATCAATTGAATTTAAAAAAAAAAAAAAAAAAAAAAAAATGAATTTATTAAATTTCTTATTTTTTTAAAGGGGATGTAATGTTATATATTGTATTCTAAACTTGTATCACATACTGTATTTATCAATTCCCTCTCATTATATAAAGAATAACTTAAATCTGTTATCATTATGCTCAACATATTATGCGGGCACTCTTTGAATAAATCTCCATCCATCAAGACGTGTCGTGTTTTCTTTGGTCTCAGCTTTAAACATATCAGTGAATTTGAAAATAACTGAAGATTTTCAAAAATAACCGACATATTCGTGGTGGGTTGATCCCAACTGTCTATGTGTGCGAATAAATCAGTGGTGAGTTGATCCCAACTGTTAATGTGTGCAAAAACCTAGTGGTGGACTTAGCCCAACTGTCTATGTGTGCGTGTTTCAGTTTGTAGGCAAAGCCGGATGACAGCCAAGGATTGGCTTCTTGGTAATGGATATTCTCTGCCACAAACGATTACAGACACTCCAAGCAACAGTTTTGAAGTGGTGTCAATTGACACAGTCGGACCATTACGAATATTAAATGAAAAAAGATATATTTTAACCATGCAATGTGAACTGACTAAATTTGTCGTCGCATACCCTATGACATCAAAAGATGCAACAACAACAGCAAAGACTTTAGTGGAAGAATTTATTCTTAGATATGGACACTTAAAGATACTTAAATCAGATAAAGGTACAGAATTTAATAACGAACTTATGAGCAATATATGTTCGCTATTAAAGATAAAGCAAACATTTTCTTCCCCATATCACCACCGAACTATAGGTGCCCTTGAAAGAAATCATCGGACACTCAATGAATTTTTATTATCAAATGTCAATGACAATGAATGGGACAAATGGGTTCCATATTTTACGTTTGCATACAATACAGCACCACATATAGACACTGGGTATTCACCATATGAACTTGTTTATGGGAAACTACCATGCTTACAAGCAGATACGTTAAATAACAAAACAAAAATTTATAACTATGACAACTATGCTCATGAGCTAAAAGTCAGGTTACAATATGCACTTAGCAAAGCCAGAGAAATGGAAATAAAAATAAAAGAAAAAAGAATAGCAACGCAAAATAAAAAATACAATAATAGGTTAGATCTAGGAATAGGTGACTTAGTATTACTAATAGTAGGAAATAGACAGAAAAATCAATCACCTTATATTGGTCCATTTAAAATAATAGAATGAAATGGAGTCAATTCAGTGATTGATAAAAATGGAATTAATAACGAAATACATAATAACCTTGTTACGTCCCGGACCACCTGTAACCAAAACCCCGTTATCCCACTCACTCCCCTTTACCTAACGGCATTACCATAAAATTAATAACGGATTCCCTCGCTATATTGCTTAGCTGGCAAAACCAATCCTAAACGGATACACCCCCTTTTCCCCTGACGCCAACAAACGGAAAATTAAATACTCATATTTCATTCTATTCAAATTAAGTATGAATATTTTGAAAACAAAAGCATTCCTTTCACACGGGAAGCAGATCGCGCTACCAGTGGAGAGTTCATAAAAATATATTATTAAGTCAGCTCGTTTTTAATCATTCAACTGTGAGGTGTAGCCAGCTAAAGACAGCGGCCTCCTTTTGGACTCTTATATAATAACACCAATAACGTATCCAACAGAAAAGAGAATTCTCCATGAACCTGAAAGAAGACATCGACAATACCAATTCTGTTACAACATTGCCATTCTGTGATATTTATGTTTTGTGTAAAAGTGTCTAGTTTTCCAGTTTTCATTTTTATTTATTTATTTATTTATCAAAATTTTGTCTTTGCCTTTGTTTTTTGCTGTTGTGTTGGGAAGATGCAATTTTTAAAACTAAAAATGCAATAAATATAACGTAAGTTTAAAATAATTAATAGATATATTTTTGAGAAATTGTCAATTTATGTATATATATAAGAAATAAATGTACTTTATTAAATACACTTTTTAAAAAAGAATTTCAAGAGTAGAGCTCTTGATTCTTTGGTCTTTATTGTTGAAGCGTTACTTAAGAACTGATCTGTGCTATCGCAGATAGCCAGATTCATTTATTCGGTATTTCACTTTGTCAGTATTTGATCTCTTTGTTCTTTATGAACTGATCTGTGCTATCGCAGATAGCCAGAGTTTAATATGTTTTATTTTTGGTGCTTGACTTTGTCAGCATTTTATTTCTTTGTTCTTTATGAACTGATCTGTTCTATCGCAGATAGCCAGAGTTTAATATGTTTTATTTTTGGTGCTTGACTTTGTCAGCATTTTATCTCTTTGTTCTTTATGAACTGATCTGTGCTATCGCAGATAGCCAGAGTTTCATGATTTATTTTTGTTAGAGATTAAAAAATGCCTTTACCTTCTTGTGTGGTCATAACCCCTCCCTCCTCCTTAGAGGATTCCAATGGTTTGAAAGTAACCGTTGGGAGGCTTATGTTTGTAATGGATTTTTTATTTTTTGACTTTATTCTTAAATAGATAGTTACAAGTATTACAATTATTATTACAACTGCTAATGTTGCCAGGTTATAAGTTACGTGTTTATGTATTTTGGATTCTAACAGTTCTATATTATCAATTGGTTCAAAGTTTAATTCATTATAATAGTCTTCTGTAAAGTTATAATTTATGAATGGTATAATTTTGAAATTATTTTGGTATAATTTTTTGTTATATGTTTTATTTCTTATTTCTATTTTACAATCTTCTAATTCTAAAATATAGTTTCCTTCTAGAGTGTAATCCAGGTTGTTACAATTTTGTTTGATCTTTTCTTTTTGCAAATTTTTGATTATTAGGTATTTTTCTTTATTTATGATTATATTTTCTTCTTTAAATTTTTCGGTTTTACAATCTAAATTTATATTATTTTTAAATAAGTTTCTAATACAGTTATCTTTTATTTCCTGTAAGTTCTTAATTTCTTTTGTTACATAGTAAAGAGTTTTGTTTGTTTCAATCAATTCGTTGCTAGGTAGTTTAATTATTTTATTCCTTACGGGGAATGTTTGTATATAAATTTTATTAAAAAGTTTATCATTAAATTCAGGAATGTTTAAGATAATTAATAGGTTTTCATTATAAGTTGCCAAAGTTATCTTTAATTCTTTAAGTTTATCGAAATTTATTTCATACTCGAATATTTCTTGAACTGTTAAAATGTCTTGTGTTAGGACACCTGTTCTACTAGTCATAATGATGTCAGATATTTTTCCTATAATTTCTTCTACTACTAATAGGTTTTTGTTAAATTTCAATTTCCATACGTAGGGAATTAATTTCGCTTTTGATCACTTTATATTTATTTAATGTTTTTGAACTTCGTTTAAAAATATCTTTTAATTGTAGAAATTGTTCATTGAGTTGTTGGTTGATTTTTACCTGTTTATTATTATTTTTTAATAATTCCTCATTATTTTCTTATAAAGCTTTTAAGCTTTGTTCTTTACTTTCCCTGTCGTCATCGTTCATAGTTCCATATACGAATCTCATACCTTTTCCGATAATATTGATTAAGCCTCTTTTGTGTATTATATGGTGGGGGATTAAAGTTTGAAGTTTTATTTCTAGAGTGTCGAATTTCTGTTTTTGCTGATCATCTTTATCAGGCAGGATCTGATATTGATCCTTTAATTGATTAATTAGTATTTGGCATTCTGTTAGATTAATTAAGTGTAGGATTATATTATAGTCACTAATCAGTTTTACTTGACCTTCTTGTAATAGAAAGAATTCTCTGTCTTTTTTGGTTATCTCGAGATTAGATCTCACTAGGATAGTTATTGAAAAGAGAGTTATTACTGTTATTTTCTTCATTATGGGGTTTGGTGAATTTCTTTTTCTTTCGAAACTGGTCTTTATGAAGTAACTGTTTTCTGAGATGGGGTTTAACTAATAACTTTTTATCGCTAATTTTAATTAATTTTACATTTTTATGTTTTGTTTTTAATTTGTTAAAGTTTTCAGGGTTGTTTACCTTCGTGAAATTTGGGTTTATATCTGTATCTTTTCTATTTTTATTAATTTTCTCTAAAATTTAGTTTTTTGTATTTTCTATTCTTTCGAATTTTATTTCGTTATTTATTTTTCCTGAATGTATACCTATAGGTTTCTCTTTGGTTGTCAAATGTATCGTTTTGTTGTAGATATTTAAAGATTTGCCTACTAGGTCTAATATATTTTCTGATCTTTTTAGCAACCTGATATGCTCGTTTAAGGTACTGTGAAGACGTTCTACGTCCGAATTTCCAATATGCCTATAGGGAGTGGAGAAGTGAATTAAAATCTGTTTTTCCTTGAAATAGCCTTGTATTGAATAGGATTTAAACGTGGGGTCGTTATCTATTGTTAATTTTTTTGGTTAAATCATATAGCTGCATTCCATATGTCTTTTTCATTTTTTGACTTTTTCTGCTGCTGCAAACTTTGAGAGAAATACTTGTTGTTGTTAGACAAGATCCATATACCTAAGTGATAATGGATATGTGGTTCTGCAGGGGTTTCACTTTTTTCAAAGGGGAGTTTGATAAGATTTCGCTCTATTTTTTTTTTTTTTTTTTTAAATTCATTTTTACTTTGCATTTTCTTAAAACTAGACAAAAATTCATAAAAACTAGCCTACTTATCGATATCTTAAAACTAACTTCCTGGCCCCAGTCGGGCGCTCTAAGTTAAACTATAATAACTTAATGCTAATGCCTTTCGGCCTTAGAACTATCTTAATATCTTAATACTAAATCCAGGTCGGTTTTATTTTTTACCGAGAAAAATTTCACAAAAAAAATTCGGTGTCTATGTCTTTATTTTTTGGTTTTATATAAAACTTACAAACTACATAAAACTAAATTAAAGCTAATTAAAACTAATTAAAACTACTTAAAGCTACTTATAACTAATTTTAAACTAATTACAACCTACTTAGAAGCTACTTACAAACTAGAACAGCCACAGCAAGCATTTTCTGGTTTTATAATTTTTTTTTTGTATTTTTGTTGACTTTATAATTTTTTTTTTTTTTTTGGTGCCACCCTGACTGTCCCTACTTAAAACTAACTACCTAAACCTATGTAAGTTGGCCATGACAGAGAAAAACCAAGGAAAACTTTTAAATATCTGAAGGAACTTCATTCTTCATATTTTAACCACCAGAACTGGTTCTCCTGCCTTACCCTATCCCTTCGGTCCCGTTCGGACACAGTCCTACTGAACCGAAGGTGCTCAGCTCCGTCTTGTGCGAGGACATCTCGACTGTAAAGGAGCCGCCGATCCACAGTTCTACGGCCGACGTGGTAGATTAGCGGAATCGCCGCTCTATCCTGGATCAGCCCTCGACTGTCTAGGTGGAGGAATGCATCGAGCGGAATAAAGCCGCTTAGACGCACACTCTCATAGTATTCGTATTTAGGGTAATAAGTCCCGAAAATTAAGCTGTTAGACGAGGACATCGCCCTTGCAATGTGACCTCGAATAAGCTTCAGCAAGAAATTATCTATCCTGTTTATGTTGGCCCTGTTGTATAGAACCAGGTTGGAATAGTAATGTTTGTACTCCGACTCTGGTGTTCTGTGCAATCCAAGACGGCGTCGAAGCCACTGCCTCTCAAACACCCGAATCTTTTCCATTTGTGATGGGGCAACGTTGAACCAAACCGGGTATCCATAGGCAATCATCGGCCCGATAAGGGCCATGTAGCAAATCACCTTCACCCTGCTGTCAAGCCGGCTGCTATAAAACAACCGTTTAGTCAGGGCAAAGGCTCCCCTAGCCCTGGCCAGAGCAGCATTTATATGTCTGTCGAAATACAAATACTGATCCATCCAGATGCCAAGGTACCTTACTACACTTTTACTCGCCAGTGGATGTCTATTTGGCCGCGCCGATCACCAGCTTGCGCCAGTTTTTTCTCGTATCCCTTGTGGCTCTAAGCAACGGAGTCCTAAACAAGATAGTTTCTGATTTCTGAAAGTTGATTTTCAACTTCCAGTCATCGCAATATCGCTGAATCTTCTCGAAGTCACGCTGCAAAAGAATCCTGATGACCTCGACTTTTGGAGCTGTTCTGTACGCAATTAGATCGTCGGCATACGCAATTGCCTGAATTAGACTACTTATCAGATCGCTGGTGTAAATGCTGAATAGAATCGGCGAGTTGACCACTCCCTGCTGAAGACCATTTTTAATATTAAAGGTTCTGGCAGAAGTTACATTGCCACTCTTAACAACAAACTTTCTGCCATTGAGCATATCATAAAGCATATATAACAGTGGTTTACTAATGCCAAGTCTGGTCAGCTTTAGATAAATACCCTCTAACCATACGGTGTCGAAGGCCTTCTCCAAATCAACCAGACAGGCACCTGTACACTGCTTCTTAGATTTGTTCCATTGGACGGACATCAGAAACGAGTTAAGACGCGGCATGAATGGTGTCATGTCCCGCCTTAAGACCGAACTGATTGTTCGGTATGATATTATTGTCCTCTGCCCACCTAGGCAGAGCTCTATTGATAACTTTTTCGAATACCTTGCTGATACTCGGAAGAAGACTTATCGACCGGAGATTCGCCGGATTGGAGTTGTCCTTTCCCTTTTTCGGGAGAGGATGCACCACAGCTGTCTTCCACCGCACTGGATAATATGCATTATTCAGAGCGTTGTTAAACAGAGTGGTATAAATGTCTACTGCTTCTTGAGGTAAATGTCGAAGTACAACGTTGGATATGCCATCGACTCCTGCTGACTTCTTCTTCTTTAACGAATTGAAGATGAGCTGGAGCTCCACCTTCGTAATTAACAGGGATCTGAGCCCATTTCACTCGGCGATTATGGCGTTTGCCAAATAATCTTCATTGAACCCGGTGAAACCAAGGTTCTCTGATCGCCATTGCGTGATGTCATTCCGAAAGTAGAAGTGATGGAGCAAGGCTCTGTTTTCCAGGTCATGATTGGGGCGAATGCACACATTCACCTTGTACACTTGCTGGAAAGCAGCCCCCACAGCCTCCACTTTCTCCTGCGGATCTTCGACAGTAAAGAGGTCATCGTCCAAGACGGCGTCCACTGGATTAATTCCTGCTGTCAGAAGTATGTCTCTGTTGTCTGTCGTTCTCTGGAGCTTAAGACAAGAAAAGTCGTTCTGATCATTCCTTCTAAATATCTTGTTAATTTGGGGAAACATGCTCGGGTCGCTAGCATTAACGGCTCGAATTTTGTTATCCCAATACAAATTAATTGACAACCGATAGTTCTCTTTAATTAGTTGGTTGATGTTCTTGATCGACGACTTCAGTGTCCTAATCTCCAGATGGTGAGGGTCAGTAAACCGTCGGTACAAGAGTTTTAGTCTTGTCAGCAGTCCACTTTTTTATCTGTGTAGTGCGTCAATGGTCGCGTTCCGATACATGTCAGTTGCGTCCCGTTGTTTGTATTTCGGTATTGTTCTGTTCATTGTTCGTTTGATTGTCTCATCCATTTGTTCTAGGTATTGGTCCATTTCATTATTTGTCAAATTTCTGTCATTTGGTGGGGATATATTGATCGATCTAATTTCGTTCGTTAAGGTGTTGGTAAAGCGTGGCCAGCGCACTTTACTGTAATTGTAAGTATGCACAGGTACATACTCATCCAACTCCACGAGCTCGTTCGGAAGCTGTACTACGGTGGCGAGTCCGCAGTGGTCACTATCGTACTCGATCGTTCGTAAACAGTTCCTCGGTCTTTGACCCACAGTGTCATTAATTGTCAGTCTTGCGTCTAATAGCAATAAATCCAGGTAGGCACCGCTTCTTGGAAACGATGGCCGATCCATAGCCAGCAGTTCTATACGATATTCAGCGTTATACTGACTAATCCAATTCAAAAGATGAATACCTCTCGGATTCTGTACTTGATTTCCCCAATCTAAGTGTTTGGCATTCAAATCACCGGCCATGAGAAAGTAATTTTCGTCCAAGCTCAAGTGTAGACCTTCGAAAAGTTTTTCAAGCTCTGTCAAAAAATCAGTTGGCTGAGGTGATTCCGGTGCATATGCCGCGATCACATACATTCGCTTCCCCTGTTGGAGAGGAATGCATACGACACACGCCTCCAACAGCCGAAATTTTCGCAGATCACTATTATATATAACTTTATGATTAATGCCTTTTCGTATGAAGATTGCGGAGCCCCCCCTTGAGTGGAGTTTGGTCGATCTCTTCTAACGATATTGTAATTGTTGTTAGTCAACTTATGTTTCTGGTTCAGCTTAGTTTCGCTGGCCATAAACACATCTGGACTTTCATCTTTCAATAATTGGAAAAGATTAGCTCTACGTTCGGCCCTAATCAGTGAATTTACATTCACAGCAAGGATCCTAAGAGGCCTCTCCGACAGCGCGCCTTTAACCTCTAATTTGCGTTAAGCTAGGCAAAACCGAGTAGAGATAGTCTACCCTAGTCGCCTGCTCCTTTATCTGTTTTTGAAGTCCTGTCAACTGGCCTTGAATTGCCAGCAACATGCTTCTTATTTCGGCCTGAGCGTCCGGAACCTTAGGTACATGTGCCGTTTGGGTTACCTTAGCTGCAGGCTGTACCGCATTTTCCCTTCCTGCCGCCATTTGGGCGTAGGAAATTTGTGGATTGACGGGTGTTGCTGTGGGAGCACGCTTTGATGGGCGTATCTCTGCCATTGTCTGCTTGGCTGCTTTGTTGGATCTGATTTGCTGAAAAGCTGAGCAACCCCGATAATTTGCAGGGTGCGCAAAGTGCACATCTTAGCTGAGTCATGTCTTCGACCCGCTCTTCACCGAGCTTACACTCCCCTTTATTGTGGTTCTCACCACACTTAACGCAGCATGACTGCATTTCGCAGTTTGCTGCAGCGTGGCCGAACCTTTGACAGCGCATGCACTGAAGCATGTCGCCGCGTCTCTTTAATCTATCCCAAGTTACAACCTGGTAGTTGAGGACGGAGATATTCCTCAGACAATCCAGTTTGCTGCTGGGCGAAAGTTGAACTAGGAAAAATGGCAAAGACCGCTTCTCCCGTCGGGCCTTTACTGTAGTGAACAGCTTGACCCCTATAAAGACGAGATCGTCACTCGCTTTCTTACGGAGCTCATCTAAGAGCACCTCCGGTTCCGTGCAGGAATCTATGCCCTTCAGGAAGACCGTTTGATATTTATCCACTTTGGGGGTAAAACTGAAGAACTCAGTTGTGGATTCTTTTAATAAATTTTTAATAATTTTATGCTCCGCCACTGTGAAGCAGTGAATAGCATGCCTATCTTTACTTAATCTTTTTATAGTAAAATGTTGGCCTATGACCGACTTACATAATTCAATGGTATCCTGTAACTCCATCTTGTACGTATTGATGGGTGGCACCTTTTCTTTCTTGTTTCCTGTAGGCTGTGGCTGCTTCTGGTGTTCATTTTGCTGCTTCCTCTTCTGTTGTTGTTGTTGTTGTTGTTGTTGTTGTTGTTGTTGTTGTTGTTGTTGTTGTTGTTGTTGTTGTGTCTGCTGCTGTTGGTTCTGCTGCTGCTGTTGGTTCTGCTGCTGCTGCTTATTTTGTTGTTCTTGACTTTCTTGTTGATGGTTTTGTTGTTGTTGCTTTTGTTTTGGTTGTTGCTGTGGCTGTTCTGTTTGAAGCTTTTGTTGCGGCTGCTTCTCTTGTGGCAGCTGTTCTTGTTGCTGCTGTGCTACAATGTTTTGTATTTGTTGCTGTTGTGCTGGTTGCCGCACTTGATTTTTGGCCCCTTTCAGTGGCACCTGTCGTGCGTTTTCTTTCTGCTCACGCTCCATTTGTTCTTTTTTACGGCGAGCTTCTTGTTTCCGCTTCAAGTTTAAGATCAGTTTAAGATTCTGCGGACGCCTCTGGTGTTGAGAGATCGAGGATATTACTATCACCCGTGATATACAGTCCCTCTCCCCCTTCGGACATGTATTCTATCTCTTCGTCAGAGCGCGAAGAGTTTAGTTGCAGATCTATGTTAGCTGCTGCTGTTGCCTTGGCTGATGTTGACTCCCCTCCCGCCCCAGCTGACAGATCTGCTGGATTGGTGGTAGAGCGCCGCTTTAAGTTCGGTGCACATCTTAATTTCTTTCTTCTCTTTACGGTGATCTCGGATGATGTTGCCGTTGCTGATGATGTCGTGGTTGCTGGTGCCATTGCTGTGACATCTTTCGATGTACCCGCTACTGGTACCGGTGGACCTTTAGATCTGGTTGCTGGGCCACCTTTCGGTGCCCCCGCACTTTTCTCCATCTCGATCAATTGGTTCTCCCAATCAATAAAATTTTCCACTTCCCTGTTGTGAAAAAAAGCTTGCAGATTTTTTAGTGCTATTGCACTATTAGAGATAGCTACGTTATACTTTCATTTGACTAGGTCACTCCGATTTATTTAATTTTAATGAGCTGAGGAAGCCGAAAACGTCTAAGCACCTCAGCAGTACGAGATCGACGAGGATTTCGCTCTATCTTTAAGTTACAGGTTTCACAATTATTTGTTATCTTAGTGATTTGGTTCTTTAGGTTCGGGAAATAATATTTCCTTTTTAGTTCTAAATAGAGTTTCTCAATGCCTATGTGGTTGAATTCTTAGTGCGTTTTATGAATAATGTCCTCTATTTCTGGTAGGTCAAAAATATATATTAAGAAGATTTTTGTCCTTAACAATCTTTGGTTATTGTGATGGTTTTTCCAATGATCTTGGAAATTTAGGAATAGTTCATCATCTTCTATGTAGATTGCGTTTTGGTGGTCTACATCGATTTCAGATATTATTTTTTCGAAATCTGTTCTACTAAAAGTTTTTCGGATAATTTCTATCCGGCGTTTATTGAATGGGAAGGTGATATTCTCGTTGTTTTTTCTTCCGATTTTTACGATGACTTGTCTAATAAATGAATTCAAAGGTTTTTCTGTAATTGCGATTAGGTTAGAACTGTCTGACTCGTTTGAATGTTGAGTAGAGACTAATTCTATGGCATTTATTTCATTCAATTTTATACGAGATAAAGCATCTGCTACTTTATTTTCTTTGCCTTGGATGTACGCAATGTTGAAGTTGTATTCCTCCAACTTTATTTTCCATCTTTGCAATTTTGAATTTGGTTCTCGTAAGTTTTGTAACCATACTAAGGGTCTATGGTCAGTTTTAATGACAAATTTTCTTCCGTACAGATAGTGTCGGAATTGAGCGGTAGCCCAAACAATTTCCAATAATTCCTTTTCGATTGTTGAGTAATTGCACTCATGTCTGTTTAATGTGCGTGAAGCAAAACAGAGTGGACCATGAGGTTGACTCAACACTGCACCAATTGCGTAATTGGATGCGTCAGTTGTTAAGGTGAATTCCTTTGTGAAGTCTGTTTAGGAGGTCATCAGACATTACCAATTTTAGGTTTTCAAATGATTCTTTGTAATCAGGATCACTTATATCTAGTTTTTCATTTTTTTTGAGACAGATTGTCATTGGCTTTATAATTTTTGCATAATCCTGGATAAACTTGCGATAATATCCAGTTAAGCCTAAAAATGATTGAATTTCTTTTACCGTTTTTGGTATTGGGAAATTCTTAATAGCTACTATTTTTTGCGGGTTTGGTTTGATTCCATCCTGGGTGACTATGTGTCCCAGGAATTCGGATTTTTTTTTTAAGAAGTCACTTTTATTTAGCGAAACCTTGAGGTTTGCTTCTTGAAGTGTTTCGAATATTTTGTTCAAGGAATCTAAATGTTCTTCTAAGGACGTAGAAAAGACAATTATGTCGTCAAGATAGACATAACATATTTTCCCAATGAAGTTTTTTAACACTTCATTCATCATCCTTTGGAAGGTGGCTGGCGCGTTTTTTAACCCGAACGGCATTCTCAACCATTCGTAGTGGCCAGACAACGTACTGAACGCTGTTTTTTCTCGATCTGCAGGATCGACTTCTATCTGGTGAAAACCTTTCGTAAGGTCCAGAGTCGTAAAATAGTTGGCTTTACCTAGTTTATCTAGAATGTCATCGATCAAAGGGATAGGAAATTTATCTTTTTTTGTAGCATTGTTCAGTTGCGGTAGTCGATAACTATTCTCCAGTCTTTTTTACCTGTTTTATCGGCTTTTTTAGGTACAACCCATATTGGGGCGTTGTACGGTGAGACACTAGTCTCTATGATTTTTTGGTCTAGTAAGTCTTTTATTTGTCTATCTACCTCCTGTTTATGTACCTCAGGGTAGCGGTAAATTCTAGTGAAGATGGGCTCTTCATTAATGGTGGGGATTCTATGTTTCACGTGGCTTGTGAAGCTTAGATCGTCACTTTTATGGTAAAAGACTCTTTTGTGTTTGCTTAAGAGTTTCATTAATTTTTTATGTTCCTCAACGTTTAGATGGTCGATTCTTTGCTGTTCCAAATTTTCGAACAGTGTAGAATCTGGTATTATGTTTTCCAAGTGATTAATTTCTTTATTGTATTCTTGTTCATCTTCCTCAGAAAAGAACAGAGGAATAATTTCATTGTTTAATTTCAATGTTTTGTTCTTGAAATTAATTTCGGCATTGTTTAGATATAAAATATTATTTCCAATCAAACCGTCTGTTTGAGTTTGGAAAATGAATTTCCCTTTTGGGATAACTTATTCTTCACTTATGAATACAGGTGTTCCCACAGTTTTAATTTCTAAAGGGGTTGTTCATTTTCTTATTCAATGTGATGGCACTTTTTCTTTTCTTCTTTATTGTTATTGTGATTTCCCTGAACTTTCTTTAATTGGCTTGAATTGGGATCTATTTCCATAGGTTTGATTTGCTTAGATGGGGGTTTATAATTTGGATTATAATTTTGTCCTTTAAAATTTGGATTGGGATTTTGATAATTAAAAGTAGGTGTAATATAAGTTGGATTTCTTGGGACAAAGTTGTCTTGAAGTCGTTTAGAGGAATTACCTTGGTTGTTCTGGTTATTTTGGGGTGGTTTTGGATTAAAATGAATTTTGGGTATTTCAAAGAGTTTTTTGGGTGTGTCTTCTAGCTTATCATTTAAAAAGCCAGCTTGTGTCAGCTCGTGAAAGGCTGCTTGTAAATTTTTCGGCTTTAACGCGAACAAAACTATCCTCATGTGAACGGGTAAGCGTTCTTTGAATATATTTAAGGCAGTTTGTGTATTGTGGGGAATTTCGTCACTTTTCCCTTCTTGCAATGCTTTCTGGTTGAGCTCACATAGATTTTTCTGTATGTCATTGTAAAAGGTTATGACGTTGCCTCTGTAAGGTGTTTGTCGTAATTCATCGTTGAGTTGAAACGAAGACTTGAAGCCTCCAAAATTTTCTAATAAAAGGTTTTTAATTTCTTTCCAAGTTTGCAAATAAGAGTGAATCTCGATGCAACGCTTCGCTCTCCCTATTAGTTTGGATTTTAAAATATTTATACACATAGTTTGGGATTGGGCGTCATATTTGTTCAAAGTAGGTGTTATTCCATCTACGTTTGTAATGAACGTGTAGAGGTCTTCCCTTCGTCCGTCGAAAGCGTTAAGCTTCTCGATATACTTTAAGGGGTCAAGGGTCAGGGTTAGAGCCATTTTGGTATTTTTAACTAGTTCTGATTCGTTAAATAATTTTTCTAAATTTGGCAAGTTATTAAGTTTAATAATGGACAAATTTTTTTCTATAATATTACTTAAATTATTCTTAGAATTATTCTTACTGTTGTTCTTAGTTATTTCTTGGTTTTGGTTGTCTTCGTCTGCTGATTCATCCGTGTGTTCAGAGTAGGGTTTTGGTTTTTATTCTTCTTGAATGTTCTTATGATGAAGCTCATCTATATTTTGTGATAACTTGGTGTTTTGATTTTATTGCTGTCAACTACACTGAAAATAAAATTGTACTTAAAATCAATGAACGGCGATTTTAGACCCAAAATCGCCGATTTTCTCCGAAAATTCATTAAAAAACGTTCATAAATATTATGATTGGGTGTTGTTTTTATGAATCTCCATTCCTAAAAAAAATTCTATGGGAAAATTTCATCTAAGATCACTGATCATAGTTTTCATGATTTTATTCATATGAGCATAAGCCCGAAACTTGCACTTTTTTATGAAAAATGTATAGTGTTTAGGAACACAATTCTAAATTTCATAGATTTTATGAATTTTTAGGTTTGCATGTATCAATTTCATGCCTATTCAATTTAATGCCTATTTTTAAATTGTATGAATTATGAACCTCGATTTTTAAAGTTTTTATTCATCTTACATAATATTAATGACTGCAACATGAACATATTCATAAGTCTTATGTATTGTCACTGAAAAAAATTCACTTTGACATTGGATATATGATCTTCAGATACATACATGTTAGAAAAGAATCATGTGTCACATGAATCGCTAGAACTCGTATGAATACATTCATAGAATTCTACCTAAATCCTAAGAACACGATGTTTGGTTCAATTTTGATGTACAGATTCGTATAAAATAGGAAATTATTCATGCAAATCAGGTACCTTTTTGGTTCAGTGCAGTTTCTTCTATAGATTTTGTGGCATTACCATTTAAACTGGAGTGAGCCATTTAACTAATTGATTTTAAAATTTTCTTAAAAGTGTTCTAATAACTTAGCTTCGTTTTTATTATTCACTTTGAATATACCGTATTAAGTTGTTATTTCGTGTATTCTCTTGCGTAGAATTTTTTTACGAATATAATTTCACTATTTCGATACGATAAAAACGAACGTAATTGAATTACAAAAAAAATTAAAAATTTCGATTCTAATATTCCCTTTCGTGGGTTGACCGTAATTTTACAAACTTTTTTGTAGGTTTTTATTTGCGGATACCATAAATATATAACGGTATCCTACTGACTGCGCCAGAAATAAATGTACTTTATTAAATACACTTTTAAAAAAAGAAATTCAAGAGTAGAGCTCTTGATTCTTCGGTCTTTATTGTTGAAGCGTTACTTAAGAACTGATTTGTGCTATCGCAGATAGCCAGATTCATTTATTCGGTATTTGACTTTGTCAGCATTTTATCTCTTTGTTCTTTATGAACTGATCTGTGCGATCGCAGATAGCCAGAGTCTAATATGTTTTATTTTTGGTGCTTGACTTTGTCAGCATTTTATCTCTTTGTTCTTTATGAACTGATCTGTGCTATCGCAGATAGCCAGAGTTTAATATGTTTTATTTTTGGTGCTTGACTTTGTCAGCATTTTATCTCTTTGTGCTTTATGAACTAATCTGTGCTATCGCAGATAGCCAGAGTTTCATGATTTATTTTTGTTAGAGATTAAAAAATTCCTTTACCTTCTTGTGTGGTCATAACCTATATATGTAGATAAATAAAACGCCCCTGAAGATGCTGAGAAAATCCAGCGAAACGTCGGGATAAAATTTATGTATTTGTTTTTATTTGCATACAAATTTAAATTGACCAAAATAGCCCAAATATAAATAAGAAATGAAATTGAATTTAAGAGAATTGGTCACTAATCAAAAATTATAACCAAGAATTATTATTGTAAACAAAATTTAATAATAAATGAATAAATAAAAATATTAATAAAAAAGTAAGACGAAAAACAAAAAATGTTTTTTTTTTATTACGAAATCGCTGGACACAAATATAAATGGCGCAGTCGGTATTTCGCTTAAGAACACACGATCGAAAGTTCGTTTAAGAATAATTTAAGAAAAAAAGTTCGCATAAGAACAAACAAAAAGTTCGTTTAAGAACACACGGTCAAAAATTCGTTAAAGAATAATTAAAAAAAAGAAAAAAAGTTCGCGTAAGAACAAACAAAAAGTCCATTTAAGAACAAACCGAAAATTCGTTTGAGAATAATTAAAAAAAACAAAAAGTTCGTGGGCACACTTGCTAATATCCATGCAAAAAAAAATAAGTGAGGGAAAAGTGAAATTAAAAAAAAAGGACCAAACAGTTCAACCAATATAATAAAAACGAAAAAAAAACCAAAAAAAAACCTTTCAAAAACCGAAGAGCAAACTTGTATCACACTGGAAGAAGAAGATTTAGTAGAACTCTTCAGGAAACTAAAAATGTCATCACTAACAGGAACAGTAGCAGCGGCAGCCAGCAACAACAGCAACAGGCGTAACAGCTTATGACAGTAAATTTAGATCCCATTAAATACTTAAATAGTCTACCCTTAAACAATGGTAATTTTGATAACTTAAATAGCTTTATTGAACTCCTAGACAGAGTCCAACCATCTCTAAGCAGATATGTCAATAACAGTCAATTAATATTCTTAGACATTATAAAAAGTAAGTTAGTAGGGAAAGCCCGGGAGGCGATTGAAATCAATAATAGCGCTCAAAGTTGGGAGGAAATAAAGAGAATCCTCTTTCAATACTTTGGCGATAGGAAAACAGTAGAACAATTGTACGATGACCTCAGGGCACTTCAGTTTTTTGGCAACTGTCAATACTTTTATGATAATATAAAAATGGCATTAAGAAGACTCAATAATAAAACAAGCCTTGAAAAAACTGCTCTGTCATCACTAGAAGTAAAAAAGAACTGCGAAATGGGACTTAGACTCTTTATGAGTAAAATCCCGGAGCCAATGAAAGGCATCCTCACATGTAGGCAACTAAAAACTTTAGAGCAAGCCATGGATATTCTCCACGAATCTGGCTATGCGTATACTATAACTAACTTCAACAATAATTTTTACTATAACAACCCTAGAAACATCAAACAAATCAAAAGTCCCAACTATTATAGCAATCCGAATTATCGAAACAATAATTATAGCTCTGTACAGTACAACAACTCAGGACAATATAGACAAAATATCAATAATACAAAATTCTAAATCAGGTCAATATAGACAGAATACCAACAATTTTCCACAAAATTCTTACTCAGGACAATACAAACAAAATAATTTCGCACAAAATTCCTACTCAACAAATTCCAGACAATATAGGGACACCCACACAGAATCAATGGATACACTTTCTGCCTCCTACCAAAGGCAAATAAATAATATAGAAGGATTTTTCAGGGACGGTCAAATAGACTTCCATATATAGTCTGTAGAACCAAAAACAATAAATTCCAGTTACGATTATTAATAGACACTGGTGCTGACACCAGCATTTTAAACATCGGTATCTGTCATCCCAATTAACATGTGCTAATCGATAATCCGATTAAGGTAACAACGACTGGCACACCCATATTAATAAACAAGAAATTGAGAATTCCTTTATTTGAAGAATTCAAACTAAATAAAACAGCAGAATTTTTGGAATATAAATTCCATAATCAATTTGACGGTTTGATTGGTAATAATATCCTTTTACCACTACAAGCCGAAATAAATTATAAAAGGAAGCTCCTAATCACAGAAAATACAGAAATTCCTATTTTTTTCAATGAACTAGAAGAAAAAGCTAGATTTTATGAAGGAAACACCCCCACTCCATCTATCTACCACACTGAGACGAGTAAGGACCCAGTGATGGAACAAGTTAGAACCAACCACCTGAATAATGAAGAAAAAATTTAAATAAAGAAATTAATATCGAAATATACAAATATATTTTACCAAGAGGGTAGTGACCTCTCCTTCACCTATGCGATTAAGCACGAAATAAAAACCACTAATGATATACCTATTTATGTTAAAAACTATAGATACCCAGAAATACACAAACAAGAGGTTCATAGACAGGTCACTGAAATGCTGGACCAAGGTATCATCCGCCCCAGCAAATCTCCCTATTCAGCTCCTATTCGGGTTGTGCCGAAAAAACTGGATGCTTCTGGGAAACAAAAATGGAGGGTTGTCGTTGACTACCGTAAATTAAACGATGTGTCCATCAACGACAAATTCCTTATCCCTAATATAGAGGATATTTTTGATAAGTTAGGTAAAGTGCAATATTTTACCACTCTCGATTTGGCGAAGGGATTTCACCAAACAGCGTTTTCCAAGGACAATGGCCACTACGAATTTGTACGTATGCCATTCGGCCTAAAACACGCTCCGGCTTCCTTTCAGTGGCTTATGAACTCCATCCTTGCAGAACATATAAATGAAATATGTCTTGTGTATCTTGATGACATAATAGAATTCTAGTAACAACTTTTTTTTTTTTTTGGCAACTTTTAGTTTAGTTAAAACGGAATATTAATATTTTTTTTAAATTAAAGAAGCATTTAAAATCAGTTGAAAAAAGAAACAAAAATAGTTGCAAGATTAAAACTGCTCCATAATGATTCTGCTTCTGTAGGACATCGCTTCTGAAGTGAATTCATATAGACGAAACCAGTCTTCTCCATTTAAAATAGTTTTAATATCTTCTTCCTGCAGGTAATTCTTCTCGTAAAAAACTCTTCTTAGTTCCATCAACATTGAACATATTGCGATGAAATGGTAAATGTTTTCCATTACTTTCATATTACACAGCGAGCAAATACCTTCCAAATCGTTCCTATGCGGCATAAAGTTTAGTTTTAATAGTTCTCCTCTTGCTTTTAAAATATTGCTTATCATTTTTCTAGGATAGTTTTCGTTGAAGTAATTTCTTTCATTTAAGTAGTAATTTAGCTTGGCATATATTATTCTTGCACTTGATGATCTTGCCTGTTCTATGAATGAATATCTCTCATTTTCATCGATGCTCTAAATTACTTCATAAAGAGACGTTTTCCAATGTGCTGCATCAGCGTCGACTTAGTCTAGACTCCATCCACAGTTAGCTGCATGATCAACCCAATCTTTATAAAACAACGGTTTTCGACGTACTGCATGCTTAAACACGAGCTTCGGCAATCTGGTATCCTCCATATTTATTACTCGTACCAAGTAATCAGCATTTAACTTCAGAGTAGCGACAAAGAACGTTGGGAGTCCTCCTTCCAAGTAATACATGTATTTGGGTGTATTCACCGGCAAAAGAAAAATTTTCCTTAAGAAAAAGCGCAACAAGTTCTCCACTATCTCAAATTTCTTCATGCCCCAAATTTGTGCTCCGTAGACAAGGATAGCTTTAGCAGTTGCATTAAAAACTTCAAATTTAGCATTTGTTGAAATAAGCTTATTGTTGAATATTTTTTTCCAGTTTGCACAAATTGCTGTCCTGGCTACGTCAGCCTTAGCTTCGAGATGTTTTTCCATATTTAAATTGTATGTTATCATCATTCCTAGATAAGGGTACTCCTTCACTACTTCCAGATCGGTTTCGCCATATCTCCAATGTTCCTTTCTAGAAGTTCTTCCTGCGCCGTTCTGGAATACCATCACTTTGGACTTTTCAGTGTTTACTTCTAGGCACCATCTTATACAGTATTCAAAAAGCCTGTTTATATTTAATTGAGGGGATTCTGCCCCAATAAGAATATCATCCGCATACATTAGTATTATAAACTAGAGGGTACGAGGCCACCGGTATCACCGGTATCATTTGGGTTCTAATCTATGCTATGCTAAATACCGGTATTATTTTGGGTTCTAGACCATGCTTAGCAAACGTTAGAACGCAAAAACGTAAAATTCACGTTCATGTTAAAACGCAAAAACGTAAAATTCACGTTCACGTTGAAACGCAAAAACGTAAAATTCACGTTCACGTTAAAACGCAAAAACGTAAAATTAACGTTCACGTTAAAACGCAATAACGTAAAATTCACGTTCGGAACGCAAAAATCACCATAGGAAACTGAACAAGATTATGAACAGAACATGATGTTTAAGAGTTAAGTTTTTCAGAAAAGGTGGTCCATATGAGTGAAGAGAGAAAAGAATCGTTAAGTAAAAAGACATGTTAGTTATTTTAATATTTTTTTATTTTTAATTAAATTTTAATATTTAAAAAAATAGTTAGTATTGCTGGTAGGGGGCTTACATCAAACCCCCCTTTATAAGCTTTTATTTTTAAAGAATACAGCAGGTGGGCCACTGCCACAAGGCTGTAAATGTTGGTAGTATCCACATTACCAACCTCCTCCAAAGCAGCATCCTGAAGCTTCTGGAACTGATGATTATGATGATATGATGATAATGCTCAAAGTATTTATACAAAAAAAAAAAAAAATACACATACAAACATAAGTATTTGTATGCAGACCATTACAATCCACACATTTTCAGAGACCCTCTGATTTTCGTAGCACACTTTCAATAAATTTAAAGGATGTTAAAAGTCATCAGAAATAAAAATCAAATAGGATCAACACTATATTTCTGTAAGGATGGATGTCAACAATTAAAATTTACGATTATGATATTTGCATTGGTGTATCAAAACTCTGATGCATCGATAGCATCATGTCAATCATCGGACTAATAGAACTTGACCCCTCTATCTGATGCTTTAGAATTTTTGAATGGAATAAATTTTGAGGATGTTTAAAGTCAACGGAAATAAAAATATTTTAAAAAATATTTAAATAGGGTTAGCACTATATTTCTATAAGGATGAATGCCGGCAATTAAAATTTACGATTATAATACGTGCATTGATATATCAAGACCCTGATACATCGTTACCATCATGTCACTCATCTGACTAATAGGACTTGACCATCGATATCTATTGCTTTAGGATTTTTCCTGGATTGAGGTAATAATTAGTGTAACAAAAGCCTAATACCTCACTGCCATCATATCATTCATTTGTCTAATAGGGCTATACCTCCTTTATCTATTGCTTTGCTAGCATCAGGTCAATCATATTACTAAACCCTGTCCCTTATCATTAAAATCCAGAAAAATGGTCCAAGGGTTATTTTTATTGCGGAATACAAATGTATGTCAATAAGGTCAACACATTATTTTATCTATAGGGATGGATGCCGACAATTAAAATATGTATTCATGATGATCGCAATACATAAATTTATCCAAATGCTTCCTTATTTACACCGATGATATCCCAAGTGTTAACAATACAAATTTATGATAAGGTTAACTGCATGAATGAATGCGAGGAAAAACTCTATTGTTCTACTATTAGCAATCAATATGATATAAGCATGCATTATTACCCCCATACTTCTTTGCAATAGTTACTTTTCACCCCAAAGAAACCTTTTGCAATGTGTAATACGACATTTAGGATCATATCCTGTATATGACTACTTTCCTACCCTTAATAGCAAATAAATAAACATACAAATGTTATGATATTCCTATATTATTTTGAAGTGGTGATGTAAATTAAATGGAATGAGCAAATCTTGAATAATAACACATGCTTTTTTTTTTTAATAATATTGTATTTTATTTATATATTTTCTGGTTTTATTTTTAGGTTTACATTAAAAATTAAAAAAAATAATAATAATCCTTAGACAATTCTGTCAACAACTTGGTCAAGTGGATTGTATTCAATAATCCGATCATGAAGCATGAGGCAATAAGCTGAAGTATTTTTAGGAATGTTTTTTGATGTTCTCATCTCCAAGCGTATATCGATAGGTCCTGTTTTCAAAGTCTCATTTTGATGTCTGCAGTCTATAACAAAAATTGGAGCACGGGATTTAAATAGATCCCAAGAAAGCAAAGGTTCAGTGTTGGTTTTATTGTAGTAAGTTCTTTGAAAATCCGTATACATTTTGTAGAACAAGCTATATCTATTTCTTTCGAAAGAAATATTAAGATCTTCATGAGGACATATATCAGAGTTTAGATACACTTTTAAGTCTGTTAAATCACAATGGCGAAACGCTGTAGGATCAGCAGATATTTTTTTATTTTTTGCAGTTTGTATTGCAAATACAATGTATCGAGGTTTTTCTATTTGCGTTGTTGTTTTAACGTTCCAGATGTGATGGTCAGAGCTTGATAACATGGGATACTCATAGAGACCCCAGTTTCGGAAAGCAATTTTCATAAAACTATTTGCATTCATAGATTTATATAGATTTAATTTCATCGAATCTGATAAAGTCACGTGCGGTACTCTCCACTGTACCTTATGTAGTTTTACTTGTACATTTTCATCAGTTGGGGAGATTATAGCGTATTCATCCATCCTAGAACGAGTGAGAATAAGATCATGACGAGCATTGGGAATAATTTTTTTATAATCTTCGGCAAAACCCAAAAGCTTATTCAATGGAATGCAGTAGTTAAAATGAAATGGTTTCAAATAAATAACTGAATCAGGAGACCATGAAGCATTTAAAAGCATATCACTCTCATTTTTTGTCAACGATAAATAATTTTTGATTATTGTTGTAATCCCCACATTTCGATTGTAATCCATTTCCTTTCCATTCAGCTCATAACGTATTTCGTCGAAGAGAAAAGCCATGGCATTGTTTACAAGTCTTGTGCTGACTATTTCTTTTCCATCTGTCTTCGATAGTGATCCTTCAACATATAGAAAACTTTCCGAAGGAAGAACATTAAATTTTGGTGTTGTATGCAAATCTGAACGATGTCATTTTTTTCAAAATTGTTTTGATATGGTGAGTAAGTATGATATTCATATTTAGAAACACTTTCATAGATTTCGGGCTCTTGGAAAATGTTCAACATATTGTTATATTTTGTTTTTGATTTTCAATATTTTGATATGATTTTCAATATTTGATATACCCCAATGAGAGTAAAAAATCCTGATTATGTTTTGTAAGATTATGTGTTACCGCGGCTGAGTTCGAAGCTTGCTTGAGTATTGAATTATTTTCGACGGTGTTTTTATATGGGATTGTGGTAATTATATTTCCATATACAATCATGGCTGCGGTTGTAAATGTAATCGAGCCGTTAATGTATCTCCTCTAAAATTTATAACTTTTCCGTCTTGATCTATGAACTTTAAACACAACGATGTTATTCGTCTCACGTTCATTGGTAAATAAATGACATTTTTCGGAACTTCTATGATTTTATAGCCTGGACTTACTTTAACAGCAAATTCATGTAAAATATGCGCAGGTTGATTGTTAATATACGTTCCATCTATAATATTACATTCAATGCGTATGGCATTAACTCTATTTATATCGACGAAGAGATCTGATTTATATTGCCTATCTTCTATCTCATATGAACCAATAGGAAGCGGGATAACATTATCGCCCACATGTATCAAATTATTAAACTCATCTACATTTGGTATAGAGTTATATGTTTGAAAATCTATAAGCCCGCAAACATAATTAGATTTCAGTACAATTGGTGGAAAATATTCTGTATTGAGACTTGATTCATTCCCACTTAATGTTAATGTTAGCGACATCCTGGTTAAAAGACAAATGAAACAGTTTTGATGTGTTCACATGGTTTTATTAATTTTTTATTTAAACTTTTGAAAACATTTCAACATTGGTCTAATAAAAATCTTAAGCATAAATGTCCACATATAAATGTATCAAAATCTTGTTCTCGAATATAATTATAATTTATTTGATTACCAAGATAGTCTATTACTTCAGTTAGTGGTCTTAAATTACCAAAACTATCAAAATACTTTATAATATTATATTTTTTATTTCTAATATATGCTACCCAATGAGTACCCATACCAGCTTCACTATCCAAATTTATAACGCCACACTCGTGATCCGTAGAGGTTTTTGGTGATGAGTCTAGCATAAAAACTCCTCTAAAGTGCTTGAGATGTTTCTTTCCAAACTGTAGAATATCATGATTATTTAAGGGTCTCTTAAGCAGCAAATCAATCAGTTTTTTGTATTAGGTGTGTTTAGAAATAAACCAAGACTATTTTTATATGGTTTCAAGTATAACCCCTTCCCTTGAATAGCGACTGCCTCCATAGCCTTATTATGTCGTTTGTTTTCTTCAAAAGCTCTTTTAGCAACATGAACGTCATTGAGTGCTTTTGCAACTCCGGCAACTCAACCTGTTAAAGATCCAACAGCTGATAAACCAGCTAGAATAGGAGCTAGAAATGGAAGAAAACCACCTCTCTTTGGAAGTGGTATTATTCTTGAAGTTTGTATATTTTTTTTTTTTTTTTTTATTTTTAAAAACATTTTTTGCAGCTTTCAGAGCAATATTTGCCATAGATGTTGTACCACAACAATTGATATTGCTTTTAATTGCATTTCTTGCTTCAGTTATGGCCTTTTTAAAAATATTTTTCTTACAAGGCTGCTTCTTTTGTTTACTAGCTTGGGTAGTTTTTTTTTTATTCTCTTTATTACCCATACCGAACTTTGTTTTCGCCTTCATCATGTTGGTGACCAAAAGGCTGCTTAACTTTTCAGACGTTGAAGAGCCGTTTGCTTTAAATCGTTTCCACGCTTGCTCAGTTAGAATTTTATCAGCAACGTTCCGATCTGAGACAGAGCTACTCTTAGAATATGCAATATCATGCAAACGACAAGCCTCATCCAGTTGATTAATCCCCTTATCTTCTTTACGTAATCGTTTTTCCAATTTAGTTCCGGGGCCACAATAATTATATGAAGGAAGATGTAGCTCAGATGGTAATTTGTCTATAACCGTATTCAAAAGCCCCTTTCCTTCAATTGATTTCCTTTTATTATGATTATGATTTCGAACGTTGTGCTCAATCATATTATAATTTTTGTACCTTCCTACTTGGAGGTTGAAACACATATGAATATAATCATATAAAAATGCTGTTTTATTGTAAAAGCTATCAGTCGGCATTATGCGCTTCGTAAAGTAGTCAGAAGTTATTAAAGTAAAAAACTTTGATTCTAAAGTCAAAATAAAAAAAAAAAACATGGTTCATTATTCCCAAACAGTATTCGAGGAATTATCGTTAGACCATCAAACTGTGGAAAAACAAATGTTATGCTTAGTATTCTTCTCGACCGGAATGGATTAAAGTTTGAAAATATTTATATTTATTCTAAATCCGTACATCAACCAAAAAATATATCTCAAAAAGTTGATTACATCCGTGAATGGAATGGAATACAATGAATTCTCAAATAATTCCGAGATAATGCCCCCATCAGACGCGAAAAATAATTCTATATTTATATTCGATGGTGTTGCATACCAGAAACAAAATAACATAAGAGATTATTTTTGCATGGGTCGTCATAATGGAGTTGATAGTTTTTACTTATGTCAGTCCTATACCCATATACCAAAACATTTAATTGGAGACAATGCTAATTTTATTATTCTTTTCAAACAAGATGAATTGAATTTGATGCATGTTTACAAAGATCATATAAACTCTGATATGACATTTAATCAGTTTAAGGAATTATGTTCTCAGTGTTAGGCTGATAATTTCGGTTTTCTGGTTATAGACAAGGAAAGCACCATTGAAAAAGGTCGATATAAAAACAGTTTTCACAAAATTATATAAATAATAACAATATAAATATACATTTATCATTTGAAAGCAACACATTACATCAGCAACACTGTTTGGAGGTACTAGTCCATCATATAATCATAATAAAATAAATATTTAAATACTGTCTCATATTTTGTACTATACAAAATGGATGAAAGTGTGTTAAATGATCTAATAAAAACGCGAAATGTGCTAAAAAACAAATATTTTCAACTAAAAACTGGTAAAATGATGCGAGAACTTGAGTTGGAAAGCACTTTCAAACCCATCGTTGAGCCGTTGAAGAAAATTGGTTTGGAAATATTAAAAAAGAAGAATCACAACAAGAGGATAATATTAAAACACCGAAACGTCGTAAGCTACATTTCAAATCTTTTAATGAAAAGGATGAGGAGGACCATGAGCGAGCAGAATCAACTTCATTAGAATTGAATAGTCCAGATAATACTTTTTTATTCAGTACACCAAAAAATTTTGATAGTGCTAATAAATCATCGTCTTTCAATCAACAAAAACTATTGTCAGAGTCGAATCGTGATACGGCTTATGGACCATATTTTGATGCAAACACTCAATCTGTAAAAATAGGAAAATGTAGCTTTAAAATGAGTGATAAGAATATTATCATTGATGATGAAATTTTTACTCGAACTCCGGGTCTCATTGAACTGGTGTTAAAGAAAAATCTTTGTAAGCAAAAATATACTAAGGATGACTTAGAACAAAATTCGAAAATCCTCCAAAAAACTAATGCATACAGAATGAATCATGATAGTTCTTCTCGAATTAAGAGTAACAGAGGTGTGAAATATACACAAATAATAAAGGCTATTGTCGCTGGACTTAAAAATGATAATGCAAAAATAGGAAAATCCTATTCTAGTATTACTGAAATGAAATACACAAACAAAGATATTGAATATGTATACTGGAATGATCCAAATGAACTTGTGGATAGACTATGACTTTTGATAGGATCTAAAAATGCTGGTAACGATAACCATCAGAATGAAATCACTTCCATAATTGAAGAATTAAAGGAATCAAATATTATATATTAGTATCACACAAAAAAGAAAACTTAACATTTGAACAATAAACGTCAACAAGTTCGGTAGGAACTTCAAACCTACTCCAAAAACCAAAGGTATTGTGGGTCCTCCAGGATTGGGATTTAAACTCTTACCCTCTGGTAATTTTGATATAGAAAGTAGATATTTAAACAATGTTGGAAGTAATCCTGAATACCCCCACCAAGCCGTGTGTAAAAGATATGTTGATGATCAAATAAGTCTTAAAGAATCAAGCATTATAAACCACATAAATTCTCCTTTAATGGAAGTTTTATCCACTTTTAATAAGGAAATTCATATGCTAAAAAACCACATAGACTCTACGATAAAGGAAACAATAAGAAGTATGGAACGAGAAAACAAAGCATCACAATTAATTTCTCAAAAAAATGTTAAAGACTCCATAGAAGAAAAGTATATTGACAAGAAAATAAAAAATAAAGTTGAATATTTAATGAAGATGATGTTTCCTAATATACCTTTTACATCCATAGATTAAAATAAGTAAAAAAATGTTGTTATATTTGTATTAATTTTATGTATCTGTTTTTTATAGTTAATAGAAGCAAGAAAAATATTCCCACCCCAATTTAAAAAAAATCACAAATACAAATGCTATTATTAAGAATATTAAATAGTTTTCAAAGTTTTATTGTTGTATGTGTTACAAATATTTTTCATTTTACGTTAATTCTCTTACAAAAAGTAAAGTTAGTAAGCATTCAACACTTTAACCAGCAACAACTATAAAATGGACTCTAAAGTCATAATTAAAAACATTTTTGATTTTTTAAAAACTCATCGCAAGAATGTATTGGATGAGCATTATGAAGAGATCTTAACTTGCATTTCCCTGCTTAAAAGATTCGATAATGTACATTACACTGAAACTATTCACGGACATCATTACTCCAATTACTACTTGCGCCTGCTATATGGTAGAAAACCGTTTGGTTAGAATTAAGAAATTGATGTTATTATACATATAAAAGATTGGAATAAAAGCATACATTTATAAATAATATATAAAAGATTTTTTTTATTTATATGAAGTCACTCTTTTTAAATATGAGTAAGCGAAAGGTTGTTGTAGAGTTACATAAGGCTACACGGCGAAATTTCAAACGTCGTCATGTTATCATAAAGGGATATGATGACTTGTGGCAAGCAGATCTGGTTGAAATGATATCTTACAGCGACCAAAACAATGGATTTAATTATTTGATGACAGTTATCGATGCTTTTTCAAAATTCGCTTGGGTTGTCCCAATGAAAAACAAAAAAGGCATTACTATTTCAAAAGGAATGGATGAAATATTTACTAATTCTTCTAGGATTCCAAAGAACTTGCAGACTGATGATGGAAAGGAATTTTTCAATACAAACTTCAAGAGTTTGATGGAAAAACATAAAATTAATTACTATTCTACATTCAGCTCATTGAAGGCTTCAATTATTGAAAGATTTAATAGAACCTATAAGGAAAAAATGTGGAAAGAATTTAGTTTCAATGGAAGCTATAAGTGGATAAATATTTATAAGAAATTGCTTTATGATTATAATCATTCTTTCCACCGAACCATTAAATGTAAACCTGCAGATGTAAACAAGAAAAATTCAAAGTCAATGTTATCACTTTTCAAAAATAAGAAAGAAGTGTTTAGTAAAAGAAAATTCAAAGTTGGTGATAACGTAAGAATTATCAAGTATAAACATGCATTCTAAAAAGGTTATACACCCAACTGGACTACTGAGGTTTTTAAAATAAGAAAAGTCCAAGCAACAAAACCTATAACATATCTTCTCGAAGACCTTCAAGGAAAACCTATTCAAGGAGGCTTTTATGAACTAGAACTGCTGAAAACTGATTGTGGTGATGTATATCTAGTCGAAAAAGTTCTACAAACGAGAGGAAATAAAGTTTTTGTAAAATGGCTGGGATTCCCACCAGAATATAACTCTTGGATCGATAAAAACAAAATTCTGTAAAATTAATAAAAGAAATAAATTTGATTTTTAAAAATTTTAATTTTGCTTATTTTTCTTATATGTATATATATGCTTATAAATTATATTAACATACAATTATTTATATTTTTGTAAATTTCATCCCAAACGTTGATCCACGTTGATATGTTTTCTCTAAAGCATAAGGGCCTCCTCCAATTAGTAATATGCGGACAGCTTTGCGTATCTTATCGGTAAAAAGACCTATAAGAAATAAAAATAATTTTCAAGTATCTTGTATAAAGGAAGCAGAACGAGAAAAATTTTATCTTACCGTATATCACCCCACCGTGTCGTAACCTTTCGCAAGGTATAAATGTTATATTTTAGACCCATTTCCAACTCCGATAGCTTCTTTGTTGGCTTCAATCCACTGGCTAGGGTTAATGAATTTGCTTCAAAAGCAGCGAAATCATCCAGAGTAAAAACGGAGTATTCTGCTTCATCGGAATTAATCATTATGTATAATATTAGTAATTATGCTGACTGTGTAGCTTCTTGAAATCGACTATTCTGATCATCACCAAATCATTTCTTATTTATAGAAGTACCCCCACCCAATGTGGAGATTACAACAACAATCAAAAACTATTTATCGTTGACAAAAAATGAGAGTGATATGCTTTTAAATGCATCATGGTCTCCTGATTCAGTTATTTATTTGAAACCATTTCATTTAAACTACTGCATTCCATTGAATAAGCTTTTGGGTTTTACCGAAGATTATAAAAAAATTGTTTCCAATGCTCGTCATGATCTAATTCTCAGTCGTTCTAGGATGGATGAAAACGCTATAATCTCCCCAACTAAACTACAACAACAAGTTAGAAATAAATTTATATCTTCGTCTATATCTGGGGAAATATACTTTCTAATATTAACTCAAGACACTCTTTTGATATTTTGTCTCCCCCTCATCCAACTTACTATCCTCCAAACAACAGGGCCAATCCTTCAACTTTGGATATATTTTTGACAAATATGCCAGGTTTGTTTACTCAACCTATAGTCATAAATGAAATGAGCTCTGACCACTTACCTGTGGCTATCTGCACTTACTCTTCACCTTCAATGGGGAGAAGTGAAATTCTCGATTATAAAAATGCGAATTGGGGAACATTTAAGAAGCAAATGAGGACAAAATTGAGAAATATTCCTGATTTAAATGCAGACATAAACGAATTTCAAATCGACCAAACAGTAGCATCTTTTACATCTGCCGTGATTGAAAGTGTTGAACATTCCGTTCCTAAAAAAAACTTAAACTCAACAGCTCAAATATCTTACCTGCTAGCTTAGTTGAACTAATTAAGATCAGGAATAGCTACAGAACCCGTTGGATAAGAACAAGAAACTGTTTTTATTTAACGGAAATGAAATTTCTTAACGCTATGATTAAAGAAGGCATTTCAAATTTTAGAAATAAGTCATGGAATCAAAAGCTATTGGGAATGGATAAGGCAAGTAGGAGATCAATTCATGATGTCAGGCTCTGAAAAGGCAAATACATTAGCAGAAACATTCTGTGGAAACCAAATAGTAGCTAGCAGTGCCACAAGCAATTTCAATATTGAATCTTTAGTTTCCAATTCCATACATTTAATCAACAGCAATAGTAGTAACGAAATAGGTTTCATCACAGCTAATGATATAAAAGACGTTCTGCTCACTTTAAAATCTCGAAAATCGGTTGGATTTGACAGCATAAGAAATTTATATTTAAAACATCTTCCAAAGGTTGGGTTAAGACTTTTAAAGTCTTTGTTCAATTCTTGTTTTCAGCTT
This sequence comes from Dasysyrphus albostriatus, assembly GCA_946251815.1. Lineage (NCBI taxonomy): Eukaryota > Metazoa > Arthropoda > Insecta > Diptera > Syrphidae > Dasysyrphus > Dasysyrphus albostriatus. The sequence goes on along the minus strand of OX276335.1, from coordinate 104,920,133 downwards.
GGGTATTTTCCAAGTGAGTGGAAAATGTCTAAGGTTATCCCTATTTTGAAACCTGGCAAGATGGCTAGCAATCCTGCTCACTACAGGCCAATTAGTTTGCTGAGTTCTCTAAGCAAGTGTCTAGAAAAAATAATTAAAAATAAATTAGTTCTACACATTGAAGCAAATAAAATTTTACCCCAAGAACAGTTTGGTTTTCGGCCATTCCATAGTACTGTTCATCAAGTACATCGTATAAGGAATCATATTAAAAGAAATTTTCAATTTGGAAAAAGCACGGGTATGATATTGCTGGACGTAGAAAAAGCTTTTGATTCTGTTTGGCACGATGGACTTCTGCATAAAATGTTTATGTTAAATTTTCCCATGTACCTGATAAAAATTGTTATGTCTTTTTTGTCTTCAAGAAAGTTTATAGTGTCTGTAAACAACTCTGTATCTGAAACATTCACTTGTGTTGCAGGCGTGCCCCAGGGTTCAGTTCTTGGTCCAATCCTCTACACTATTTATACTCACGACTTTCCCAGGCTACAAAACTGCAATACAGCTATTTTTGCGGACGATACCTGCATATTTTCTTCAGATTCAATTGCTTCCCTAATCGTAAGTAATTTGCAATCTGCTTTTAATATAGCCCAAAACTATTTTACTGAATGGAAAATTAAAATTAATGCTTCCAAGACCCAGGCTATCTTTTTCACTCGAAAAAGAAAAGCCTGTTTCTTACCAAGCACCATGATATTTTCTAACGGTATTGGAATTCATTGGAAATCTTCTGTCAAATACCTTGGGGTTAACCTGGACACTAAATTAACATTTAATCTACATGTGCAAGAAGTAATTAAGAAGATTAATCTCACAATTAAAATACTTTATCCCTTCATAAATCGAAAGTCAAAATTGAGCACTGAAAACAAACTCATAATTTACAAAGTTATTTTCCAGGCAATAATGTTGTATGGGTCACCTGTTTGGGGAAATTGTGCAGCAAGTCACATTAAAAAACTTCAAATTACGCAAAATAAAATTCTTAAAATGATGCTTAATCTTCCTTGGTGTTTTTCAACAAATGAATTACACAATTTAACAAATATCGAGATGGTATACAATAGAATCTCTAAACTTTATGAAAAGTATAATTTTTCATGTCTATCTTCCGACAATTCCTTTATATCAAATCTAGCTTCTTAAAATAGTTTTTTTTTCTCAAATATTTATGTTCTTTTATTATTTATTCGTTTTTTGTACATATTTATTTATTTATTTATTTATTTGTGTGTTTGCACATCGATAAATGTTCATAATTATCTATTAAAGACTGATTGTACGTATTTGTTTATTAACTTATCTACTAACATATTTATTTACTTACTAACAAATTAATTTATTTACTTTCATTATTATTTTTTTATTTATTTATTTACTTGTTTGTTATCCACTTACTTATTTATTCATTTATTTACTTATTCACTCATCTTTTAATTTAATTATTTTTTGTTAATTTATTTATTTATTTATTTATTTATTTATTAATTTATTTATTTATTTATTTATCTACATAATCAAGTGTACCTGCATCTAACTTGTATGCAAACATATGTATATCTGTTTATTTATTTCTTTTTTTTTTTTTTTTTTTTTTCCTTTATTAAGACTGATTTATGTTTTGTTAAAATATTCTTTTCATTGTAAAAGCTGTTTTGATAATGGCATTGCTCGATTTGTATGTGTTCATCCACCCCTTCTCTCAATACGTTTAATAAGCAACGACCACTATTGTAAAACTTTTTGTTTTTATTTCTTTTGTTTTCGTTAAATGAAGGTTTTTAATCGTAGCTTTTCCTTCAAATTATGCATTTATACCAGTAATATGTTTTGATTAAAAAAAAATCTCATTACTTAACAGTAGTAAGGTAGCGTATATACCAATCTCTGTAAATTGTGCAATATAGGTCTAAGATGAAAAAAAAAACAAATGTGATATTTTGGCTACAATAAAATATATATAAAAAGCTATATCTTTCCCATTTAATCTGTCTATTGAATTAATCTGTATAAAACTAACTATACAGTCCAAACAGTTATACTTATTAAATGCATTTATTCCTCCAAAAAGTTCGGACGCAGTTTATGTGGAACTTTCTAAAGCCTTAGATTTTGTTATTGACTTGTCTTGCTCTAACAGCAACATATTACTTCTTGGTGATTTCAATTTACCTCACATTGAGTGGGTTCCTTCTGATGACGAATCCTATCAAGAAGCTTCTTTAACTTCTTCTCAAAATGAGCTTCTGCTTCTTGATAGAATAATTTCAACTGACTTACAGCAAGTGAGCTGTATTAAAAATTCTAAAAATCGAATTCTCGATTTGGTATTTTCTTCGGACGCTAGTAGTACCTTGGTTCTAGAATCTAGTTCTGGGGTCACTAATTTAGATAACTATCATCCTCCTTTGGATATTATTTTTGACTTAAGCAATCACCTTACTGAAAACAGTAACCCTTATGATTGCTCATATACCTTTGACTTCAAAAAAGCAGACTTTCAGTTGCTTTCAGAAGAAATAGCTAGGTCTGGTATTGAGAATATATCTGTGTCTAGCGATATTGACGAAGCAGTTTTTATTTTTTATTCCATCCTTAACAACTGCATTAATAATACTATCCCTTTAAAAATATCAAAGAATATGAACTTTTGTCACTCATGGTATACGAAAGAGCTAAGAACACTCCGAAATAAAAGAAAGAGAGCATGGAAAGTGTACTTAAGAACTCTTTCACCAGTAGACCACAACTCCTACATAACCCTTTTTGAAGAATTTAAAACTCTTTCAAAAAATCTATACACTAACCACGTAAACGAAATGGGTAGTTCTCTAAAAAATGACCCAAAAGCATTTTGGAGGTTCGTTAATTCTAAAAAAAAACTCAGATGGTTATCCAGCAAACTTCGTTTATGAAAATTGTTCGCTCCTAGAAACCATTGATGTCTGTAACGCTTTTGCCGAAAATTTTCGTAATTCTTTTGTTGACAAACCCTTAGATGTTGACGAAGATTATTTTAGAAATTTACATACCTATGCCCAAACTAGCTGCAATAATATCCCAGTGCCACCGTGTACTATTTTACACCTTCTCTCATCATTAAATGATGATTACTCATCTGGTCCAGATGGAATTCCTCCTATACTATTGAAAAAGTGCAAATTTATACTACTTCAACCCCTTCAATTTTTGTTCGAGTTTTCTTTAAGGACAGGAATATTTCCCCAATTTTGGAAAAAATCGTTTCTTACACCAATCTTTAAAAAAGGTGAAAAAAATGATATAAAGAACTATAGGCCCATAGCAAAGCTGTCTTGCATTCCAAAGCTCTTTGAACAAGTTGTATGCGAGAGCCTGGCATTTCACACTAAGAGTATCATATGTGATCAACAGCATGGATTTGTGAGAAGAAAATCAACGGTAACAAATCTCCTTACCTTTTTGCATAAATATTCTAATGCATTAGAAAACGGAAATGAAGTTGATTGCATATACACTGACTTTTCGAAAGCGTTCGATCAACTTAGTCATGAAATTATTGTATTCAAACTGAAAAATTTTGGCTTTCCGACGTTTGTTATATCATGGATAAAGTCCTACCTTGAAAAAAGATCTTATCAGGTAAAATTCAGAAATTGTCTTTCAAAGTCTTTCAGTGCTCACTCAGGTGTCCCTCAGGGAAGTCATCTGGGCCTGTTTTTGTTCATTCTCGCTATAAATGATGTTACTTCATGTATACGCTAAAGTGATATTCTTATATACGCTGATAATATGAAGATTTTCAAAGCAGTACAATCTTATCATGACCACGTTCTCTTGCAGGCTGATATTGACAGTTTTAATCTTTGGTGTGCTAAAAACGGCCTTTCTCTAAACCCAGTTAAATGCCAAACTATAACTTTCTCTAAAAAGCGAGTAGTGAGTACTTTTGATTATTCCATTTCAGAGCACACACTCTGTCGTGTTTTAAGTTTCAAAGACCTGGGTGTTCACTTTAGTTCTGATTTAGATTTTACAGTACATATTAACTTTATTGTAAATAAAGCGAGTTCCATGCTTGGATTCATAAAACGCTGGGCAAAGGAGTTTAACGATCTGTATGTTACTCTTTCCTTATACAACTGTTATGTGAGACCCCATCTTGAGTACGCCTCCCAAGTATTGACCCCTTTTTACGAAATTCATAAAAGCCGTGTTGAATCAATACAACATAACTTCATTCGTTTCGCCTTGAAAGGACTCCCTTGGGCTGATCCGTACAACCTGCCTCCTTATGAACACAGAATTAAGCTTCTGCAACTTCAAACTTTATATGAAAGGCGTGTTAGTAATGATTTAATATTTTTCCACCAACTTATCAGTGGTGAAATTGATGCAGCTGACTTGTTAGCCTGTGTAGGCATTAACTTCCGCGGAGGAGCTCACCATCTACGAAGATTTGAACTTTTTCACGTTCCTTTTCATAGAACTAACTATGGTATACACGAACCTCTTAGTCGTATGTGCAGACTTTTTAATTTAAACGCTTTCTCTGTTGATTTTAACTTAAGTAAAGTTCGATTAAAAATATTGTTGCGCACCAGTGCTCCACTCTCATGAATTTTTAACTTTGTTTTCTGAAATGTTTTATATTATGTTTCTAATATTGTATGTTTTTTAATTATTTAATTTTGTTAATATTTATTTATTTATTTATTTATGTGCTTGTGTTAGCTTACTTAATCTACTAACTACTAACACTTGCACTCATGATGAGCCTCTGGTTGTAGAATGCAGCTTGCTTTAAGCTCACTTCAACTAAGAATTCTGAAGTGTAAAAAAAAGTAAAACTTCTTAAGGTACAGTGGAGAGTACCACACGTGACTTTATCAGATTCGATGAAATTAAATCTATATAAATCTATGAATGCAAATAGTTTTATGAAAATTGCTTTCCGAAACTGGGGTCTCTATGAGTATCCCATGTTATCAAGCTCTGACCATCACATCTGGAACGTTAAAACAACAACGCAAATAAAAAAACCTCGATACATTGCATTTGCAATACAAACTGCAAAAAATAAAAAAATATCTGCTGATCCTACAGCGTTTGGCCATTGTGATTTAACAGACTTAAAAGTGTATCTAAACTCTGATATATATCCTCATGAAGATCTTAATATTTCTTTCGAAAGAAATAGATATAGCTTGTTCTACAAAATGTATACGGATTTTCAAAGAACTTACTACAATAAAACCAACACTGAACCTTTGCTTTCTTGGGATCTATTTAAATCCCGTGCTCCAATTTTTGTTATAGACTGCAGACATCAAAATGAGACTTTGAAAACAGGACCTATCGATATACGCTTGGAGATGAGAACATCAAAAAACATTCCTGCAAATACTTCAGCTTATTGCCTCATGCTTCATGATCGAATTATTGAATACAATCCACTTGACCAAGTTGTTGACAGAATTGTCTAAGGATTACTATTATTTTTTTTTTTAATTTTTAATGTAAACCTAAAAATAAAACCAGAAAATATATAAATAAAATAGAATATTATTAAAAAAAAAGCATGTGTTATTATTCAAGATTTGCTCATTCCATTTAATTTACATCACCACTTCAAAATAATATAGGAATATCATAACATTTGTATGTTTATTTATTTGCTATTAAGGGTAGGAAAGTAGTCATGTATAGGATATGGAGGATATGGATTGACGTTTGTGATCTGTCAAAGTGGTTTACTAAAGAAAGGCTCTGTATAAAATTTCAAAAAAGTCGATACTTTTGTGAAAGAATTTTTTAAATTTAAGTCAGAAAGTTTAAATAAAAGGTACATCTACAACAGCGAAGTGAAACTTCTGTAAGTCCTAGTATTTAAGGCACAAATAAAAAAAAAAAGAAAAACAACCTCACCTATGAACAAAAGAGGTCTTCAGGAAACTTCCCCTGATCATTTTAACAATCCAAAAGGAGGTCCTACAAAAGTTGTGGTCGAAATGACATCTTCAGGAATCAATGCAGAGCAAATGAGAGAAATCCTCAAGGAAAATAACTTAAATCTTACCTCGCAGCTCGCCACAAAAGAAGACTTTCAAAATCTCTACGCCGACTTGTCTGTTCTTAAAGCAAAGCAAGATGAGATCTCCTCCAAGGTTGTCTTCTTGGAAAACCAAAACAAATTATTGGAGGCACAAATCGAAAGTCTCATGCAAAAGGGTCTTGAAGATAATGTGGTGGTTCATTTGCAATCTAATCTCCACAACGACCCCGTCGAGAAGGCCAAAAATGTGTGTGCTGGTTTGCTAGATGAAAATGAATCCTGCGCAAGCATCGAATCTGCTCGCAGAGTAAACAATCAGAATGCGTCCAACGCAATTGTCATAGTGAAACTCAAGTCCAAATCTTCCGTCTTAAATGTCTTGAAAAACGCCAAGAAACTAAAGGGCACCAATATTAGTGTTCGCAAAGACATCCCGTACTGCGCACGACAGAGAAGATCAAAATTGCTTGCTGTAATGAAGGAGCTCCGCGTCGCAAAACCGAAAATGAAAATTCACGTGAGAGACGACAGATTATATGTAGAAGACATAATGTTTACATGGGATTCATCATTGGGACTTAAAAATGGAAATGCAACAGATAGTTTTATCATTATAAATAAAATTATTGGCGAGATTCCGCCATCATTAATATCATTATTAAATAAATTAAAAGCAGAAAACAAAAACAATAACAACGAAACGTCAACTAGAGCTAATGACAGATCTGTCAGAGTTCTAAATGGTGAAGGAGTTAACATAATGGACGAGAGAGCCGCTGTGCAAGTTGAGGGTGGAAGTACAAGCAGGCGTTCTTTTGCCTGAGAAGAAACCGTCTGCCAGGCGAACTTTAATTTTTCCAAGATTAAAATTTTATGTTACAATGTCGCTGGGCTAAAAAACAAATCTTTATATCCTGAATTTTTTAATTATATTAAGAACTTTGATATTTTTATACTTATTGAAACTTTTGTTATAAATTATGATGAATCTAATTTTAAGAACATTTTTATGAGCTATGAAATTGAATGCATATCAGCTGTAAAAACAAATATATTTGGTAGAGGAAGTGGGGGTGAACTTTTCGGATATAAAAAGTCTCTGAAAGATATATCAGTTAAATTTAAAAACATAGATCAATCAAAAATTTTTGAAGTAACAATTGAAGACAGTCGTTTTTACATAGTTCCGATTTATTTGAACTGCAGTCATTGGCAACAAGACTACGATAAGCTGCGAGAACTTGTTAATGAGCTAGGACCAACAAATCTCATGATGATAGGCGATTTCAATGGAAGGATAGGTTTATCACAAAACAACTTTAATAGTGGAACGAACTTAACTCATATTCATTATGATAGAAATTCGAAAGACGAGGTGTGTGATTCGAAAGGAATCAAAATTCTGGAGTTGGCTGACGCTTTGGATTGTCACGTTCTAAACGGAAGCTGTGAAGACGACCGAGAGGGTGAATTTACTTTTATCCGTGGAACATCGTGTTCTGTGATAGACTATTGTTTCCTATCCGGAAATTGGATCTCCCATCTTGACAAATTTGAAGTAGCTGTAAAAACTTTCTCCGACCACATGCCATTGGAGGTCTCGTTTAAGTTAAAAACAGATCGTGGCGAAACAGCGGAACCGGGACTTTCTCTTCTTCCAAAATTTCATTGGAACAACAATAACAGGGAGATTTTTCAGCGCAGCCTAAATAGACAGATCGAATCGCGGGTAGCCACCGAAATTATAGAGAATCCTGACCTGGACACACTCGTAACTTTCATAAAAAATGCAGCTGGCCAAAACAAGCATGGAAGAAAGGTCATTACAAACAAGCAAAAGTGGTTCGATAAGGAGTGTTTGGCAGCAAGAAATCTTTCTTTTGCGTACTTAAAGTTACTCAGAACGTCAGACAACATAAACTTTAAAGTCCTGTATGCATCGGCAAACAAAAAATACAAAGAAGTTTGTAAGCTTAAAAAACGAAATTTCGACCTCAGGAATATTGAAACAATAAACAAAGCTAAAAATGCAACAGATTTTTGGAAAGCAGTAAAGTGTTTGAGTGGAAAGACGACTTCAATGTCTGCAGCTCTGCACATAGACCATCTAAAAGCACATTTTTCGAGTCTTCTTAACACAACTGAAATAGCGCCCCCAATTCAATATGCAACTCTTTTAATAACTGATGAAACTCTTGATGTTCCATTTTCTCTATCCGAAGTCGAAACAGCTATACAAAACTCAGATGGCAAAGCTCCTGGGGAGGACAGAATACCTTTCGAATTCTTTAAAAATCTTACCCCCGAATTTCTACAACTTCTTACCGTCGAATTCAATAAAATTTTTGAGACTGCCGCTGCTACCGAGAGTTTCCAAACAGCAATCATCTTTCCCTTGCATAAAAAAGGTAACCCCGAAGATCCAACAAACTACAGGGGCATTTCATTTTTAAACACTGCGACAGAGCTTTTTAGTTCAGTATTATATACTAGATTATCAAATTGGATTGAACGCAAGGAAATTTTGACTGAGTTTCAAGCAGGGTTCAGAAAAAATCACTCAACAGTCGATCAAATATTTTCCTTAGTAAATATAGCCGAAATTTACAAGAAGAATGGAAAAAAGTTGTATGCCTTTTTCGTCGACTTTCGGGCAGCATTTGACTCCATTCCTCGGGAAGCTCTCTACTATAAGCTCTACTATTATGGAATCTCTACAAAAATTATAACAGTCATTAGAGCAATGTATACAAAAAACGTGGCTCGAGTGTGGGATGGAAAACAACTTTCCGACGAATTTCGAACCTCAATGGGAGTAAAGCAAGGATGCGTTTTAAGTGCACTACTCTTCTGTCTATACATTAACGACATTACTAACACAGTGAAAGGTGGTATAGTGCTTAGTGGAAAATCCATTCCAGGCCTCATGTATGCTGACGATATTGTGTTCCTAGCCGAATCTATAGACGGAATGCAGCTGATGATGAATAGACTTCAGTGCTATTGCAAGGTTTGGAACCTATCGGTTAACCTATCAAAGTCCAAAATCATGATATTTAGAAGCGGTGGAGGGAGATACTCCAGAATGGAAAAATGGACTTTTCAAGAGGAAATAGTAGAAATAGTCAAGGAGTACAAGTATCTGGGAGTCTTGATTACCTCGAACCTGCAATTCTTTTTTACGGAGCGCAAGCGTGGGGATACCTTTCGTTTGATGCAGTGGAAAAGTTCCTCCGTTTTTTCATCAAAAGCACTTTTAAGCTGCCGAGTACGACACCCAACTATATGCTGCACCTAGAAACAGGAACAGGACCCCTTTTCTTGGATACTCTCAAACTGCACTTTAATTACGTGACAAGAGTTATGGAGATGGGAGAAAACAGGATTCCGAGGCTTGTGCTAAGTCACATCTTTAATACTAGAGGAGGATGCGTAGGTGAATGGTATAAACTGGCGAATGAATGCTCAACAACCTTCTCAGTATCAGCTGAAGATAACCATTCTTCACTTAAAACTAAATTTGATGATTTGTTGATGAAAATCGGAAACAGGGTGTACGATAAGTTTATTGAGGAAGCGGAATCGTCATTATACAGAGCTTACTACAGTAATGTTAACCACTTTTTGGAGCGAAAGACATACTTCTTGACCGATAACACCATACACAAAATTAGTACAATTTTTAAAGTTAGAGGTGAACTCCTGAGGCTAAACTTCATACCTCACCGTCCAGATCTTCCTATATGGTGTGTTTTATGCAATGGAAGAGAACGTGAAGACGTGTTCCATTTCTTGGGAGTTTGTCCAATTCTGATAGAATTCCGCAAGAGATACTTTGGAATTGATATACTCAGTCTAGAGGAAACCTTACAATTGTTGAATGGAGAACGAGGTTGGGATCTTTTATACCAATATTGTTTGAGTGCCTTGCGATACAGAACATGTATTGGTAGACGGCCATCGGCCAAACCAATTTAAGACTTAAGATAAACTTAAAAAGAAAATTGTGAATAGAATTATAATTTTGAAGTCAATAAAACTAAAACTAAACTAAAAAACTACGGGATATGATCCTAAATGTCGTATCACACATTGGAAAAGGTTTCTTTGGGGTGAAAAGTAACTATTGAAAAGAAGTATGGGGGTAATTATGCATACTTATATCATATTGATTGCTAATAGTAGAACAATAGAGTTTTTCCCCGCATTTATTCATGCAGTTAACCTTATCATAAATTTGTATTGTTGACACTTGGGATATCATCGGTGTAAATAAGGAAGCAGTTGGATAAATTTATGTATTGCGATCATCATGAATGCATATTTTAATTGTCGGCATCCATTCCTATAGATAAAATAATGTGTTGACCTTATTGACATACATTTGTATTCCGCAATAAAAATAACCCTTGGACCATTTTTCAGGATTTTAATGATAAGGGACAGGGTTTAGTAATATGATTGACATGATGCTAGCAAAGCAATAGATAAAGGAGGTATAGCCCTATTAGACAAATGAATGATATGATGGTAGTGAGGTATTAGGCTTTTGTTACACTAATTATTACCTCAATCCAGGAAAAATCCTAAAGCAATAGATATAGATGGTCAGGTCCTATTAGTCAGATGAGTGACATGATGGTAACGATGTATCAGGGTCTTGATATATCAATGCACGTATTATAATCGTAAATTTTAATTGCCGGCATTCATCCTTATAGAAATATAGTGCTAACCCTATTTAAATATTTTTAAAATATTTTTATTTCCGTTGACTTTAAACATCCTCAAAATTTATTCCATTCAAAAATTCTAAAGCATCAGATAGAGGGGTCAAGTTCTATTAGTCCGATGATTGACATGATGCTATCGATGCATCAGGGTTTTGATATACCAATGCAAATATCATAATCGTAAATTTTAATTGTTGACATCCATCCTTACAGAAATATAGTGTTGATCCTATTTGATTTTTATTTCTGATGACTTTTAACATCCTTTAAATTTATTGAAAGTGTGCTACGAAAATCAGAGGGTCTCTGAAAATGTGTGGATTGTAATGGTCTGCATACAAATACTTATGTTTGTATGTGTATTTTTTTTTTTTTTTGTATAAATACTTTGAGCATTATCATCATATCATCATAATCATCAGTTCCAGCAGCTTCAGGATGCTGCTTTGGAGGAGGTTGGTAATGTGGATACTACCAACATTTACAGCCTTGTGGCAGTGGCCCACCTGCTGTATTCTTTAAAAATAAAAGCTTATAAAGGGGGGTTTGATGTAAGCCCCCTACCAGCAATACTATTTTTTTAAATATTAAAATTTAATTAAAAAATAAAAAAATATTAAAATAATTAACATGTCTTTTTACTTAACGATTCTTTTCTCTCTTCACTCATATGGACCACCTTTTCTGAAAAACTTAACTCTTAAACATCATGTTCTGTTCATAATTTTGTTCAGTTTCCTATGGTGATTTTTGCGTTCCGAACGTGAATTTTACGTTATTGCGTTTTAACGTGAACGTTAATTTTACGTTTTTGCGTTTTAACGTGAACGTGAATTTTACGTTTTAACGTGAATTTTACGTTTTTGCGTTTTAACGTGAACGTGAATTTTACGTTTTAATGCGAATTTTACGTTTTTGCGTTTTAACGTGAACGTGAATTTTACGTTTTTGCGTTCTAACAGAAAAAGCGCAAATAACAACGGACTAAGATTGCATCCTTGTCGAACTCCACAATTTATTATTATTTTGTTTGATGTTTCAGCTCCATTGAATACGCGTCTAGAAGTTTCCTGATACAGTTTTTCCAAAGCTCTTGCAAATTTGCTTGAAATACCAAGATTTTAGAGTTTATAAAACAGTGCTCTTCTGTCCACTTTATCAAAGGCTGCTTTAAAGTCATAGCATATAGTTTTTTATTTTGACTTAGTTTTTGACGGGCTAGGCATCCTAGTACAAAAATGTTATCAAGTGTCGAATAACCTTTTCGAAAACCGGACTGGAATTCACTCAACTTGTTATTTATATTGACCCAGTTATTAAGCCTTTTATTAAGAAGAGAAGTGTATATTTTCAAACTTGCATTTAAAAACGAGATTCCTCTATAATTTTTGGGGTCACATGGGTCACCCTTCGTATGAATTGGCCAAATTAGAGCTTCTTCGAAAGAACCTGGATATACAGCGAAATTAAAGATGACGTAGAGTGCTTGGGTAAGCTTTTCTTTAAATAATACAGACGAATGTTTAAAAAATTCGGTTGGTATACCGTTCGAACACAGCCATTTTACCGTCCTTTAGTGTATCCAGAATTACTTCCACTTCAGACATTGTGATTTCTGCATCTAAAATGTTGTTCGTGATAGCTGGCCTAGCATAGCTCCATGATGTTTGAACAATATTTGAGCTCAGCAATGCATCGAAGTGATCTTTTAAAAATGAAATTGCTATTTGTGATGATTTTGGAGCTGCCTCATTTCCATTTATTTTTTTTTGTTAATTTTCAAAATTCTGCGGAGTCCTTACATTGGCTCAATTTTTTAGCTAAGCTTTCTTCATACTGTTTTCTTTTTTCTTTGCGCAATTGCTTATACTGCTTGGTAAATTCCACATATTCTGTGCGAGTTGAGCTTAAATTGCACCTTCTAAGTGAGTTTAGCAACCCCAGTGACTTTTTTCTGAGTCTTTCACATGCATTGTCATACCACTCCTCTTTTTTTTTTGCAATTTTTTTGTTTCCGGCATAAAAGCTGCTGCATCCTTAATAATTTCTTCTAATTCCATGGTAAATAGGTAATCTTTAAACAGAGTATACTCCTTTCCAACAATGTATTTAAACTTGTTTTGTAGTTGTATTCGCTACGCGCCACCCACTTTAATTTGTATATATCTGGCAAGATTTGTTTTACGGGATTGCCATGGATGCTGTCAATTCCAATTTTTACCTTAATTGGAAGATGATCCGAGTAGGCAATGTTTTCCACCTTAAAATCTTTTACAATGGAGATCCAGTTTCCAATGATAAGACAAAGATCAATCGTTGAGCATCCCTGTTTGCCAATAAACGTAAACTCTCCATTTATATCCCCGTCAATAAATTCAGTTAGATAAGAGCGAATTCATGAAACACGAAACAGAATTTCTGGGACACGTAGTCTCAACGAAAGGGATTAAACCCAATCCTAATAAAATATCACCAATCAAGGAATACCAGCTTCCAAACACAGCCAAACAAATTAAAGCCTTTTTAGGAATTACCGGCTTTTACCGGAAATTCATCAAAGATTACTCAAAGGTCGCTAAACCTATGACAACATTTTTGAAAAAGGATGCAAAAATCGACACTAAAAACTCTGATTATATCGATAGCTTTGAGGAATTAAAAACATTAATAACTTCAGAACCAATACTTAAGTATCCCAACTTTGACAAAAAGCTTATGCTCACAACAGATGCATCTAACTATGCTTTAGGTGCTGTGTTATCCCAAGATTCACATCCAATTTGTTACGCAAGTCACACCCTCAATGAGCATGAAATTAATTATTCAGTAATCGAAAAAGAGCTTCTGGCTATAATCTGGGCAGTCAAATACTTCAGACCTTATCTTTATGGCACAAAATTCACGGTTCGCACTGACCACAAACCATTGCTTTGGCTAAGTTCCCTCAAGGAACCAAACTCCAAACTGCAGCGATGGAAACTGAAATTGGAAGAATTCAATTTTGACGTTGATTACGTTAAGGGTAAGGACAACACAGTAGCGGATGGTCTGTCTCGTCTAGAAATTAATTACCACGAAAATGAAATCCCTAACAATACAGACAATGTTTCTATGATTCCAACAATCCACAGTGCTCGCGAAGACTGTAGTGAATATATTCCTTTAATTGATTCCCCAGTAAATCTCTATAAAACTCTAATCGTATTATATCATTCAGAAGGCCTAAATAACCATAAACTCTATAAAGTATTTAACAAAAGAAGAATAGTTGTTGAATTTAATAATTATAATGAAAAACTCATGTTAGAAATAATAAAGTCATTTTTCCCACACAAGGGTATTGTCGGAATATACTCCTCAAACGATCATCTTTTCGCCCAATTCCAAGATAGTTTATGAAATATTTTAGCAAAAATAAACTTCTAAGATTAATAAAATGCTCCAAATTTTTAGGCGATTTAGGAGACGAGGAAAAAGTCTTACAAGTAATTTATAAAACACATAACTTATATATCCATCGTGGAATAAACGAAACATATGAGGAAATAAAAGACGTTTATTACACCCCAAGACTTAAAGAGTCAACTCAAAAATTTATAAACAATTGTGAGATCTATAATAAAAAACGACCGATAGATTTTATAAACGGACAAGTAACTAGAGATGAATATCCCCAAATTATAGAGTCAGTTAAAAGAAATAAAGAGAAATATATAGACAAAATCAATAAAGATAGAACCGATATAGATTTTTCAGAAGAAAATCATTCATAACGGGTGATTTTTTAAGAGGTTTAGAACTTTAAAAAAAAAAAACACAACAAATTCGAAAAAATGAATGAAATATTTATTTGAATCGATAGTTTGAACTTTGCAATTTAATGTTTAAAGATAATTTCATGCAAATGTTGACCGCGGCTGCGTCTCAGGTAGCCCATCCGCTGAGTAGAATTTTGGCATACTCTTTCACACATATCGGCCGGTATCTCACGAATGAATGCATGGATGTTGGCTTTCAGTGCGTCAATCGAAGCGGGCTTGTCCCCATAGACATTAGCCTTGACATATTCCCACAAAAAGTAATCTAATCCAATTGACCGGCCCGAAACGTGAAATTAACTGGTCACCAAACTCGCCTCGTAATTGCGCCATTGTTTCGCGTGCTGTGTGGCATGTGGCACCGTCTTGTTGAAACCACATATCATGCAAGTCAAGAACTTCCATTTCGGGCAAAAAAAAGTTTGTTATCATCGCTCGGTAGCGTTCACCATTGACATTAACGCTGCGATTCGCATCATCTTTGAAGAAATATGGCCCAATAATGCCGCCGGCCCATAAACCGCACCAAACAGTGGCTTTTTCGGGATGCATTGGTAGCTGTTGCAATGCTTCTGGCTGATCTTCACTCAAAATGCGGCAATTATGCTTATTTACGTACCCATTCAACCAAAAATGAGCCTCATCGCTGAACACAATTTTTCGCGCGATGAACATTTCGAACCGAGCACGAATTTTGATAGTAAAATTCAATAATTTGCAAGCGTTGTTCATTTGTAAGACGATCCATGGTTAAAT
This sequence comes from Dasysyrphus albostriatus, assembly GCA_946251815.1. Classification (NCBI taxonomy): domain Eukaryota; kingdom Metazoa; phylum Arthropoda; class Insecta; order Diptera; family Syrphidae; genus Dasysyrphus; species Dasysyrphus albostriatus. The sequence goes on along the minus strand of OX276335.1, from coordinate 104,904,747 downwards.
TGCAAACCAAACTGAAGCTGTTTGACAGTGACACAAGGTACTAAACACACGTCAGCTGTCAAAACCAGTGTTGCCAAAACCAAACCAGCTAAAAAATCACCCTTTATTTACGAAACAGAGTTAGTAATAAACTTAAGCCTATGTATAAGAAGACAGATACCCAAATTATAGACTGAAACCATGTTAGCGATGAAAAAGGGAGCAAATATTACAAAACTCAAGTTAAACGGAATTATAAATATGAAAATACATAAATTCTTCTTTCAGACACTATTCATAATACTTTTAATAATTACATCCACAAACGGACAAAAAATTGACGCTCAAGACATAAATACAGGAAAAGGATTTATAACGATTAGAGGCGAAGAAATCAAAATAATAGAAAACTATTACAAAATTCTGCAAATTATTAATCTAACACTATGGACAGACAGTTTCAAATTGATAAAACACATCGTTGACAAATTAGAAGACAAAAACGAATACCCGACTATTGTACATGGACTAAATCAACTAGAACATGAAATCAATATCCTGATTCACAAAGATAAACAAAAAGAGCGTTATTTAACTTTGTAGGAAAAAGTCTAAAATATTTAGCAGGAACCATGGACTACGAAGACGAACAAGAAATTAGGTCGAGACTTAGCCTAAACGAAGAAAATAATAATAATCTAATAAACGGATTAAACGACCAAGTTAAGATAAACACAAAGTTTTACGAAAATATTTTTAACGTTACAGAACACATTAACAAGCAACAAAGTGAAATAAAAGAACAATTCAACAACAAAACCTTAGAATAACAACTATGCAACATGCGTTTCAAATGCAATATGATATACGATTACTAAATAATCAAGTAAAAAAAGTTAAAGAAAGTATTGTAAAAATATGTTGTCAGAAAAGGAAATTTTTCACAATAATCAAATAATTTTCATAGTAATGATTCCAAATTATAGCACTTAAAAGTTTCACCGTTCTTATAGAAGCAATTCCGAATTTAAAGTCCCTTGAGCTCTCCTCTACTTACAATAAATTAATTACTGATGGAAAAACTAATTTTTTAGATAATAATAACGTACTAAAGAAAGAAGATCTAAAAATTATAAACGATGAATGTATTCAAAACATTTTTAAAGAGAAAACAACATATAATCTTATGAAAAATGAAAACAAAGAAATAAAGCAATTAACTAACAATATTTTAATCTTGAAAAATATGCCAAAAACTTTAATTGAGCATAACTGTAATGATTTTAAAATTGAAATTCAAGGAAACTATATCGTAAAATTTGAAAATTGTATAGTTAGAATAAATAATATTAAGTATGAAAATTTTATGTTCTATGAAAGTTTTGTTATACCAAACCTTAGCAATGTAAAAATTAAAAACATCGAACTGAACATCTCCACTGCGGAAATACACGCAAAACATGTCAAAAATCGGAAATAAAATTTAATTATAAAACGAATGCTAGTATACATTATAGCCTTAATTTCGTAATCTTGACCATATTAATCGCGTTCCTTATAGTTTTTTTTTTCAAAAAAAGAGTTAATAACATTAAAATTAATATTAAAAATAGCGATTCTCCGGAGAAAAATCTTAAGGGGGGAGGTGTTACGTCCGAGACTCCATCTGTAACCAAAACCCCGTTATCCCACACACTCCCCTTTGCCTAACGGCATTACCATAAAATTAATAACGGATTCCCACGCCATATTGCTTAGCTGGCAAAACCAATCCTAAACGGATTCACCCCCTTTTCCCTTGACGCCAACAAACGGAAAATTAAATACTCATATTTCATTCTATTCAAATGAAATATGATTATTTCGAAAACAAGTGCATTCCTTTCACACGGGAAGCAGATCGCGCTACCAGTGGAGAGTTCATAAAAATATACGAGTATTATTAAGTCAGTTCGTTTTTAATCATCCAACTGTGAGGTGCAGCCCAGCTAAAAACAGCGGCCTCCTTTTTGACTCTTATATAATAACACCAGGAATTATTATTGTAAATAAAATTTAATAATAAATGAATAAATAAAAATATTAATAAAATAGTAAGAAGAAAAACAAAAAATGTTTTTTTTTTTATTACGAAATCGCTGGACACGAATAAAAATACCTTATAAAACTTATAAACCAAATAATGATTTATAAAAAAAAAAGGTAATTACAAATGAAATCGAGTATGTTAGTCATAGCATAACATCAGCATTCTACTCGATTGCATTGATTGTCACTCAATAGTAATAAGATCCTTACTTAGATATTGTAGCCAATAGGAAAATAAGATAGAAAAGTATTATAACAGTTAGACAAATTAGTATATAAGGAATATTAAGATTCAATAAAAACCATACTGGTGTTTTGAACACGAAAATAAAAGTTTAAAATTTATTGTCTCAATCCGGCGGCGAGTAATCGCTTTAACCAACACAGCGTGGTACGCTCTTATACCGATAGCGTGGTACGCTTAATCTACCAAAAAGCAAGTGACCTTTACCACCACAAACCAACTTTAATATCCAAAGGTTTGGGAAGAGAAATATACCTCAGTTTAGAGGAGTTTTTATGACAAACTTGTTACTGAAAAACCCATTTAAACAGGAATGTGGTGTTATCAACTTGAATGATGAATCTGGAAAGGATACCCATTGGGTAGCATACATAAAAAATAAAGACAATATTGTTAAGTATTTTTATAGTTTCGAAAATTTAAGACCACCAACTGAAATAATAAGCTATCATGGAAGCCAAATAAATTATAATTATATTCAAGAACAAAATTTTAATACATTTATATGTGGTCGTTTATGCAGCGGCGTATACAGCTCCATTTCTTGGGGGGGGTCATACCAAAACAAAAACCCAATTCAGTTCTTATAAATTTATTAATTAAAAAACTGATCCACGGTTTCCATTTTTTTCGCTTTTTGTACTTTTTTTTTTTATTTCTGCTGGTCCCACAAATGTTACCATTTTTTTTTTTAATTATAAAGAGTTGGGGTCGAAATTTTAGCAAGGTCAAAATTCGTTTTGCAAAACTTTTCTTTCAAAATTTTGTTTCTCAATATTCTCCAAATTTCGTTTACATTATTTTGACAAAATAAAGAGAAGTTTGGAAATTGTAAAAAGGGCGTAATTTTTCTTCTTTATTCAATTACCTTTTAATCATCTTAAAATAAAATACAGTAAGACGCTCGATATAGTGAGGTAATAAAACCAGCCTGTTTACTCTTTCGAGATTGTTTACTTTTTCGCAAGCTTTCAATGAGGTTTAAAAAAAAGAAACACTTGTTAAGTGTCCTTAAGCAATGTTAAATTCTTTCGGGACATTTTTGTAAAAAAAAAATGTTTTTATATATAATTTTGTGTGTTCAATATAGTTTTTTTAGATTTATTAAATCGAGCGTCTACTGTATTTTTTTTGCTGATAAAGTTTAAACATTTTTATATTAAGGGTATTCATGCAACTTCGTAAAACCGTAGATAGGTTTACAAACTTGTTAAATTTATATTTTGGTTAATGAACTGTCAAATTTTGTATGGGAAATGATTCGCACAATTTTGTTAAAGTTATCAAGGGATTTTGTTCGTAAAATTAACCAAACTGGTTAAACTTATCCAAACGTCATTGTTACTCTTACTCTGATTGAATTACCTAGCATTTAATCAAATGTATAACTAAGGTTGGTCAATGCAAGCTTTTTACACAATTCCCTTATTAAGAGTATTTTCTGTGTAAAACACAAATTTTGTAGAGCTGAGTTTTGGAAACAAAATTTTGATCCACTCCCGAATTTTAATATGATCTTAATAGTAACTGTTAAATTCGTGTTTAAAAGTCAGACAAGAATGTATGATTAGAGTTTTTGTTGATTTCATTCACACATTCCAAGCAGAGCGATGTATTTTAAGTTACGTTGCGTTGGAATGAAATTAACGATAGAAAAAATATCGAACTAAAAATAAAAATGTCGACAGGTTAAAAAATCAATTTATATCAACTTTTTTTCTATGTACTAAATATTGGGAAGAAATATCGAAAACTCGATAAAAGTCGATCCTTTTCTCGACTTTCTTTTTAGGCTGCTGACTTTTTGTCTAAGTTCGAAGCTAAAAATTTTATGAACTAGTAACCAAAATAGGTATTCTTACATGCAAAAAAGTCGATATAAACCGACATTTCAACTAGTTAAATCGCCTTTTTTGCTGGTAATTCGTACGTAACATATACTGAAACATGTTGTAACTGGGTTTGAGTCCGAACGGCCCTGGTGTATGGAATACGGTTTAAAGTAAAAGTTTTGTTTTTCATTGTAATATTCGTATAATATCGTCTGTTAGTGTTTTTTTATCCATTCATTCATTTATTTTTTTTATCAGGAAAACTGCTGACACACTTAGGCCAGAATAGGTCCATTGTGATACCACATAAAGAATGTGAGGTAATCCTCGTTAATTAAACCAGTTGGAGCTTTTAATTAAGCGATGGAGACTGTGAATGTCGATTTTATTTAAGTCTCTGGGATCATTAAAGAAAAAATTTCCTAAGTGTGTTTTGCATCTTTGAGAAAGAGCAGGACATGAGGGAAGAAGGTGTGGGATAGTTTCTTCCTCCTCCTCTTCCATGCAGCTTCTGCAGAAATCATTTGAAAAAACACCGAGTCTATTGGCGTGTTTACCTATGAGGCAGTGTCCAGTAATGACACCAATTGTGGAGCTAATATGCAATCTACTCAGAGATAACAAACATTTCGATCGCTTCGGATCCAGTGTTGGCCAGATCTGTTTTGTCGCCAGACAAGTAGTGATACCTGTCCATCTGCTGTTTGTCATCATCATGAAATCTTGCTTAAGCATAAGTTTACACGTAGCGATCGGTATTCCAATATTCATCTTGTAAGGTGATATTGGTGTACTGGTTCCTATCCTGGCGAGTTCATCGGCTTTACAGTTGCCTAGAATATCTCTGTGTCCCGGCACCCAGAAAGGTGAATGTTGAACTGATAGAGACGATTGACAGTTTCGGGCAGTTACGGAGTTTGTAGAAACAGATCCTAATGATTTAAGGGCAGCTTCGCTATCTGAGAAGATACGGATATTCAAAGTAAATATTACGTTTTCTTTGAGCAAGATAAAACTTCTTTTATCGCCAGGATCTCCGCTTGAAACACGCTACAATGATCAGGCCGACGGAAGGAGAGACTAATGTTTAGTCCTTCTGAGTACACGCCGCCACCTACCCCCTCTCCGGTTCTTGAGCCATCCGTGTAGAAGTGAATTGCTTCATCTCTCAAGAATTCATTATCTTCCCAAGTGGATCTTGTTGGAATTGTTACTTGAAAATGTTTGCCAAAAAACCGGCGGAGGGATGGTGTAGTCGGAGTGTTTAGGGACTGATTCGAATTTGTTCAGAATGATAGTGTGGCCAATAGAGTTATTGGACCATTGAGAAATGGCTCTGAGACGAATAGCTGTGTTCGCCGCCACTTTTTTAGTGTATATATCGAGGGGTGTGATGTTAAGCAGTGTGTCTAACGCAGCGCAAGGTGTGGAACGGAGAGCTCCGCTGATACACATGCAAGCCGATCTCTGTACTTTGCTTAGATTTTCACGATAAATTATTTTATCTAAAGCAGTCCACCATACTGCCACCCCATAAGTGAGTATCGGTCTGATGACCGCTGTGTATATAGCCAGTGGGTGATATTTGGTGACAAGTCCCATTTGTTTCCAATAGCTTTTTTACTGGAGAAAAGTGCCACTGTGGCCTTTCTAATTCTTTCTTGTAAATATTGAACAATTAAACTCAATCTTTCTTGTATATTTGGTTTCCAGCTCAACTTTTTGTCTAAAATCAGACCCAGATATTTAGCTTGATCTGAGGAGTTAAGTGGAATACCATTTATTGATGGAGGGTCTATATTCGGAATTTTATATTTTCTTGTAAAGAGGACAGGTTCAGTTTTGTGGGGATTAACACCTAGTCCACATTTGTCTGTCCATTCAAATAGTTTGTTGAGAGCGGTTTGCATTAATTCTGTTATGATTTGAAGATGCTTTCCCGATATTGCAATGGCAACGTCATCAGCATATGCAATAACTTTGAAACCATCCGCTTCTAGATTGATTAATAGGTCATTAATTACGATGTTCCATAAGATTGGGGAATAAGTAAGTTAAACCGATTAAAAACATGGTCATGACCCCGTGACCCCCCCCCTTGTATACGCCGTTGCGTTTATGTTTAAAATATTTAATAAAACAATATCAATATGTTTTTCAAAATAAAAAAAAATGAATAAAATGTTGTGAATTTAATAAAAAGGTATCATTCGTCTTTTAATCAACATGTCGCTTACATTACGAGTATCTTTAAGTTGCAACGAATCAAATCTTACAGCGGAATATTTCCCGCCAATCGTTCTAAAATCCAATAATATATGTGGGCTCATAGATTTTTAATCATACAACTCTTTACAAAATCTGGACGAGTTTAATAACTTGTTGCATATAGGTAAAAGTCTCATTTCTTTTCCTATTGGTTCATATGAGATTGGAGACATTAACAAGTTTATACAAAAGAAACTAATAGACATTAATAAAATGAAAAGGAATTTAATTAGATAAATTGAAATGAAAATCGTACCAAACAACAATACTTTGAAATGCGAAATTTTTATTTCTGAAGTAATCGATTTCTTTAAACCAGTTTCTATTGGCCCCCTGTTAGGATTCAGTGAGAAAATGTTGGAGTCAAATAAATCTCATGAATCAGATCTTTACGTTGATATTAAGAAAGTTAATGCAATACGTGTAGAATGTAATATTATAGATGGAACATATCTTTGGCTTAGAGAACATATCGCTTAAAGCGCCTAACTCCACATTCTTTTTACCATTATGGACCACTTCAAAAATTGCTAAAAAATACAAAAATCTATCAAATCTTTTCAATTTCACAGAATTTGGCAATAACGAGTGTTGAAAAATATTTAATGTAATTTTGGTTTCATTCAAATAATGCGAAGACTTTGTTTAAAATATTTGTTTGTAAAAAATGCAAAATGTGAGTTAGCTGCTTTACACTCTAAGCTGACGATATATCAACAATCAGTTAGCACATGTTTTACATGAATTTTCTATCAAAGTAAGCCCAGGCTATAAAATCATTGAGGTTCCTAGCAATGTTATTTATTTACCAGTGAACATCAAGAGAATAACATCGTTGAGTTTAAAATTCATTGATCAAGACGGAAGTAATATTAATTTCAGAGGAGAAAAAATTACAGTTCGATTACATCTAAAGCCGGAAATATGGTCATTTATGACAATTTACCTATAAAACAAAATCCGTATATAAACATTGCTAATAATCCTTCATTTCTCAATCACGTTTTGAGCTCAGTCACGACACACATCAAATTACAAAAGATAATACAAATTTTGGCACTCATCTTAAAATATAAAAAGCCAAAAAAACAACTATTATCTTGAACATTTTTCAAGATGCAGAATTTAATGAATCTATATCTAAATATGAGTACCACACCTTTTCACCATATCAGAACAATTTTGAACGGAATGCATCATTCAGATTTGTATACAACATCTGAATCATAATGTTTTACCTTCGGAAAGTTTCTTATACATTGAAGTATTGAACGTGATGGAAAATATCTATATTGAAAATACTAAACTGGTGAACAACTCTATGGCTTTTCTTTTTGATGAAATACGTTATGAATTAAACGGGAAAGAAATTGATTGTAATCGGAATGTTGGATTAACATCAACACGCAAAAATAATTTATCTTTAACTAAAAATGAGATTAATATGCTTTTAAATGCGGTCTCCTGAAGCAAATATTGTTTTGAAACCATTCCATTTTAATTATTGTATCCCACTGAATAAGCTTTTGGGGTTTGCTGAAGATTACAAAAAAATTATACCCAACGGGCGACATGATCTTATTTTCACTCGTGCAAGAATGGATGAGAATGCTTTAGTTCAACAGTTGATGGAAAAGTTGAAATTCAACTCCATAAGGTACAGTGGAAAGTACCAGATATTACTTTATCAGATTCAGAAAAATTGGAACAACTGGAATCTGCATTTTGATAGAGTCTCCAAGTTGTGTTGTTAATATATAAATAAATTAAAAACAAAAATATTTAAAAAAAAAAACAATAAGATTTCTAAATTTAAAAAATTTTAATTTTAATTTAAATTTCAAATTATTATCTAGCGATGCGTTTCGGAGTGTAGGTATATCTCTATCATCATCATCAAACAGGCAGAACGTTCTACGATAGGTTTCTAGAACATAAACCAAAAAACAACACCAAATCAAACTTTGCCCAGCCTGATCGACAACAACCATAATTATACTGACTTCGACACCAACTTAATACCATTGCACATATGTAAAAAAGGGAAAATATCTGACGCAACAGAAGAATATGAAATTTATAAGGCCAGTAAACTAGAACAGCATATACTACTGAACGACAAGTTGACATTTAAAACAAATCCACTATACGATACAGCAATAAGAACCAAATAGAAGAAAGAAGACAACAACATAACACCACATAATAGCAAAACTCTACAACATCACAGGGAGAGACACCGGCTTTGACAAGGAACACCAATGTTTAATTTAAATCTTAGCCCGATGATGGAGATATACACACACTCCGAAACGCGTCACTAGATATTAAAATAAAAAATAATAAAAGTTGTGATAATTATTTGGAATTAAAATTAAAATTTTTAAAATTTAGAAATCTACGTGTTTTCTTGTTATTTATTTTATTGTTTTTAATTTATTTATATAATAACTGGAATCTATATGAATATCCATTTCTTTCGTTCTCCGACCATCATATTTGGAATATCAAAACAACAACACAAATCGAGAAACCTCGATACATTATTTTTACACTACAAACTGAAAAAAAAAAATAAAAACTTACTGCTGATCCAACTATATTTGACTATTGTCAACTAATAGACTTAAAAGTTTATCTTAATTCCGATGTTTACCCTCATGAAGAACTCAACATTGCTTTTGAAAGGAACAGATATAGCCTGTTATACAAAAAGTATACCGATTTTCAAAGAAATTACTATAGGGTGATTTTTTAGCTGGTTTGGTTTTGACAATACTGGTTTTGACAGCTGACGTGTGTTTAGTACCTTGTGTCACTGTCAAACAGCTTCAGTTTGGTTTGCAATTTAACCATGGATCGTCTTACAAATGAACAACGCTTGCAAATTATTGAATTTTACTATCAAAATTCGTGCTCGGTTCGAAATGTTCATCGCGCGCTGCTTCCATTTTATGGTCGGCATTCTCGACCTTCTGAGCAGTCTATTCGGAAGATTGTGATCAAATTTCGCACCAAATTTACTTTGTTGGACATTAAACCACCAACACGTTTACGTACTGTGCGTAGTGAAGAAAATATTGCGGCCGTATCAGCTAGTGTGACAGAAGACCGCGAAATGTCGGTTCGGTGCCGTTCCCAGCAGTTAGGCCTTTGTTACAGCACTACGTGGAAAATTTTGCGGAAGGATTTGGGCGTAAAGCCTTTTAAGATACAGCTGGTGCAAGAACTAAAGCCAGCTGACCTACCACAACGCCGAATTTTTGGTGAATGGGCTCTTGGAAAGCTGGCCGAGGATCCGCTTTTTTATCGAAAAATTGTGTTCAGCGATGAGGCTCATTTTTGGTTGAATGGGTACGTAAATAAGCATAATTGCCGCATTTGGAGTGAAGATCAGCCAGAAGCATTGCAACATCTACCAATGCATCCCGAAAAAGCCACTGTTTGGTGCGGTTTATGGGCCGGCGGCATTATTGGGCCATATTTCTTCAAAGATGATGCGAATCGCAGCGTTACTGTCAATGGTGAACGCTACCGAGCGTTGATAACAAACTTTTTTTTGCCCGAAATGGAAGTTCTTGACTTGCATGATATGTGGTTTCAACAAGACGGTGCCACATGCCACACAGCACGCGAAACAATGGCGCAATTGCGAGGCGAGTTTGGTGAACAGTTAATTTCACGTTTCGGGCCGGTCAATTGGCCGCCTAGATCGTGCGATTTGACACCATTAGATTATTTTTTGTGGGGGTATGTCAAGACTAATGTCTATAGGGACAAGCCCGCTTCGATTGACGCACTGGAAGCCAACATCCATGCATTCATTCGTGAGATACCGGCCGATATGTGTGAAAGAGCATGCCAAAATTGGACTCAGCGGATGGGCTACCTGAGACGCAGCCGCGGTCAACATTTGCATGAAATTATCTTTAAACATTAAATTGCAAGGTTCAAACTATCGATTCAAATAAATATTTCATTCATTTTTTCGAATTTTTTGTGTTTTTTTTTTTTAAAGTTCTAAACCTCTTAAAAAATCACCCGTTATAACAAAGCAATGGCTGAACCCCTTCTCTCTTGGGACGAATATAAATCACATGCTCCAGTTTTCCTTATAGACTGTAGACATCAGAATGAATCCTTGAAAACAAGACTTATCGATATGCGCTTGGAGATGGTGTTTCGAACCGCGGGTGTTATCGGTAAAGGTTCCCAAACTGAATGCTATGGCTCTCCACGGAGTGATGAAAATCACGAAGCACAAATACCAATTTGAGAACCCATAACCTCCACTTCCTTTACCACCATTACAACATCTGAATCATAATGTTTTACCTTCGGAAAGTTTCTTATACATTGAAGTATTGAACGTGATGGAAAATATCTATATTGAAAATACTAAACTGGTGAACAACTCTATGGCTTTTCTTTTTGATGAAATACGTTATGAATTAAACGGGAAAGAAATTGATTGTAATCGGAATGTTGGATTAACATCAACACGCAAAAATAATTTATCTTTAACTAAAAATGAGATTAATATGCTTTTAAATGCGGTCTCCTGAAGCAAATATTGTTTTGAAACCATTCCATTTTAATTATTGTATCCCACTGAATAAGCTTTTGGGGTTTGCTGAAGATTACAAAAAAATTATACCCAACGGGCGACATGATCTTATTTTCACTCGTGCAAGAATGGATGAGAATGCTTTAGTTCAACAGTTGATGGAAAAGTTGAAATTCAACTCCATAAGGTACAGTGGAAAGTACCAGATATTACTTTATCAGATTCAGAAAAATTGGAACAACTGGAATCTGCATTTTGATAGAGTCTCCAAGTTGTGTTGTTAATATATAAATAAATTAAAAACAAAAATATTTAAAAAAAAAAACAATAAGATTTCTAAATTTAAAAAATTTTAATTTTAATTTAAATTTCAAATTATTATCTAGCGATGCGTTTCGGAGTGTAGGTATATCTCTATCATCATCATCAAACAGGCAGAACGTTCTACGATAGGTTTCTAGAACATAAACCAAAAAACAACACCAAATCAAACTTTGCCCAGCCTGATCGACAACAACCATAATTATACTGACTTCGACACCAACTTAATACCATTGCACATATGTAAAAAAGGGAAAATATCTGACGCAACAGAAGAATATGAAATTTATAAGGCCAGTAAACTAGAACAGCATATACTACTGAACGACAAGTTGACATTTAAAACAAATCCACTATACGATACAGCAATAAGAACCAAATAGAAGAAAGAAGACAACAACATAACACCACATAATAGCAAAACTCTACAACATCACAGGGAGAGACACCGGCTTTGACAAGGAACACCAATGTTTAATTTAAATCTTAGCCCGATGATGGAGATATACACACACTCCGAAACGCGTCACTAGATATTAAAATAAAAAATAATAAAAGTTGTGATAATTATTTGGAATTAAAATTAAAATTTTTAAAATTTAGAAATCTACGTGTTTTCTTGTTATTTATTTTATTGTTTTTAATTTATTTATATAATAACTGGAATCTATATGAATATCCATTTCTTTCGTTCTCCGACCATCATATTTGGAATATCAAAACAACAACACAAATCGAGAAACCTCGATACATTATTTTTACACTACAAACTGAAAAAAAAAAATAAAAACTTACTGCTGATCCAACTATATTTGACTATTGTCAACTAATAGACTTAAAAGTTTATCTTAATTCCGATGTTTACCCTCATGAAGAACTCAACATTGCTTTTGAAAGGAACAGATATAGCCTGTTATACAAAAAGTATACCGATTTTCAAAGAAATTACTATAGGGTGATTTTTTAGCTGGTTTGGTTTTGACAATACTGGTTTTGACAGCTGACGTGTGTTTAGTACCTTGTGTCACTGTCAAACAGCTTCAGTTTGGTTTGCAATTTAACCATGGATCGTCTTACAAATGAACAACGCTTGCAAATTATTGAATTTTACTATCAAAATTCGTGCTCGGTTCGAAATGTTCATCGCGCGCTGCTTCCATTTTATGGTCGGCATTCTCGACCTTCTGAGCAGTCTATTCGGAAGATTGTGATCAAATTTCGCACCAAATTTACTTTGTTGGACATTAAACCACCAACACGTTTACGTACTGTGCGTAGTGAAGAAAATATTGCGGCCGTATCAGCTAGTGTGACAGAAGACCGCGAAATGTCGGTTCGGTGCCGTTCCCAGCAGTTAGGCCTTTGTTACAGCACTACGTGGAAAATTTTGCGGAAGGATTTGGGCGTAAAGCCTTTTAAGATACAGCTGGTGCAAGAACTAAAGCCAGCTGACCTACCACAACGCCGAATTTTTGGTGAATGGGCTCTTGGAAAGCTGGCCGAGGATCCGCTTTTTTATCGAAAAATTGTGTTCAGCGATGAGGCTCATTTTTGGTTGAATGGGTACGTAAATAAGCATAATTGCCGCATTTGGAGTGAAGATCAGCCAGAAGCATTGCAACATCTACCAATGCATCCCGAAAAAGCCACTGTTTGGTGCGGTTTATGGGCCGGCGGCATTATTGGGCCATATTTCTTCAAAGATGATGCGAATCGCAGCGTTACTGTCAATGGTGAACGCTACCGAGCGTTGATAACAAACTTTTTTTTGCCCGAAATGGAAGTTCTTGACTTGCATGATATGTGGTTTCAACAAGACGGTGCCACATGCCACACAGCACGCGAAACAATGGCGCAATTGCGAGGCGAGTTTGGTGAACAGTTAATTTCACGTTTCGGGCCGGTCAATTGGCCGCCTAGATCGTGCGATTTGACACCATTAGATTATTTTTTGTGGGGGTATGTCAAGGCTAATGTCTATAGGGACAAGCCCGCTTCGATTGACGCACTGGAAGCCAACATCCATGCATTCATTCGTGAGATACCGGCCGATATGTGTGAAAGAGCATGCCAAAATTGGACTCAGCGGATGGGCTACCTGAGACGCAGCCGCGGTCAACATTTGCATGAAATTATCTTTAAACATTAAATTGCAAGGTTCAAACTATCGATTCAAATAAATATTTCATTCATTTTTTCGAATTTTTTGTGTTTTTTTTTTTTTAAGTTCTAAACCTCTTAAAAAATCACCCGTTATAACAAAGCAATGGCTGAACCCCTTCTCTCTTGGGACGAATATAAATCACATGCTCCAGTTTTCCTTATAGACTGTAGACATCAGAATGAATCCTTGAAAACAAGACTTATCGATATGCGCTTGGAGATGGTGTTTCGAACCGCGGGTGTTATCGGTAAAGGTTCCCAAACTGAATGCTATGGCTCTCCACGGAGTGATGAAAATCACGAAGCACAAATACCAATTTGAGAACCCATAACCTCCACTTCCTTTACCACCATTACAACCCCATGCTACAGGCTCATGAGGCTGATCCTGGCAGCAGTAAGGAGAGGGCGTCCAAGCTACGGCAGCGAGGCATGCTAGCATGTGCACGTCCTAGCTCGCCAGAGGGGGGGGGGGGGTTCTTGCTACCGTATCGGGGACTGGAGTTACGAATAAAAAGAGTAGAGCAGTATGAGTATGACAATATTTATTTGTGGGCCAGGTGAAGAGATAAAAATTTAATAAATTGAATTATAATAATAATTAAATAATTCAAATCAATGATTGAGTGAATTTAAAAGAAATATTTATGCTAGGTTGGGAATTCTAATCTAAATCAGACTAAAAGTAATGTATCTAATACCAAACTAATTCATGATTTTAAAATGTTTTTAATTCGTTGTAGTTGTAGTTTCATTTAATAGTTTTATAAATTTCTTATAAATGTATTTGCTTATTAGTGTATTGAATGTTAATTTGTAACTTAAAGATACTTGTATAATAGAGTAATACATATATATGTTGTATATTTCGGTATTGTTCTATATATGTAATTAAAATTAATCGCCATTGGTCAATTAAGCGATATTTGTGTATTTACTATTGTATATTTGTGGGTTCTTTAGTTTTTTTTGAAAATTATTGTAAGTAGTATAATTGTTAATGTAGATATTTATTTATTTAATTTGAAAAAAAAAATTGTATCTTATATTTTCCACCACAATAAGCAACCATCCCCTTCCCACATCCAAAACAAAAAGAAAATTGGTTTTCATAAATGAATAAAAAAAAATATACGAATAAAAAAATAAGAATGATTTACTCTGTGAACCGAACTGCCAATGTGGTCACCGCTTTGGGAGCTGGAAAAAATGATATTAGGTTGTTTTTGTTTTTGTTTTGTTTAAGGGCGGAGGGATCGTTTTGATTTCTGGTTGACACACCCACAATTAATTTAATTTTAGCTTTTTCAGGATTTTTAGGATTTTCTTTTTTTTATTTTTTTATATATTTTATTTACACTTATTTAATTTTAATTTATAATACCTGGCCACTATAAAGATCATTTATTTTAGATATGTAGTAAATATTTTAATTTTCAATTTTGACCTTATAGTTAAACACTTATACACCACACTCGGCACAATAGGAGGGTAGGAGTAGGGATGGACAATCAGAAATTTAGAAAGGGTAAGTATGGGAGCACACTGGACACTTTAAATCCGCCGTCACTGAAGTTTCGCTAGTTCCCTGGAGTCCGTTGCAGCAATCCTTTTTCTTTTCGATGTTTAACAGGTTCACTGGTTCTTTTTGTTGCTTTTCAGGTTTCACTGGTTCTTTTCGTTTTTTACAGGTTCACTGGTATAAGTAGGTTCTGTAGGTTCGGTTTTCCCAGGTAAGTTCGAAATGTTTTTTTTTCGTTTCTCTCCGGGGGGGTTTAGGTCACAAGGTGAGTATATTCTTTATATTTTTTTGTTCTTTTAATTCATTTATTAATTGTTGGTCAGGATAATTTTGTTTGTACGTCTTATTAGTGCGATACGGGCAGGGGGGTTTTTGTAGGGATTAATAGGCTTTGAGTTGGCTGTTCTTTTAGGTTGCCAATATTTCCTTTTTTTGTTTTTTTTTTTTGTATTCTATTTTTTTTTACAGGGTTCACATGGTAGGTATGGTATGGTAAGTATTTTTTTGGTTGGTTTTTATAGGTGTTTATATATGTATATATTTTTATTAATTATTCGTTACACTTTATACTTAGGATTACGCTTTTTTTATACTATTTTAACATCAGGGGTTCACCACTTTTAATCAAAATCAGATGATTATAAGCACTTTTTTTTTATTTAATGATGCAAATAAGTTGAAATTTAGCACCATTCAATACACACCGCCTAAGGCATGTGCTAACCTGTTCCCAGCTGAGTCATCAGTATTCCAGTATAAAAGCAATTGAACTTCGTCAATGCATGCACCGGATATTTGATGCCTAATTGCATTGAACTTCGCCCATTTGCACAAACCAATGGGTCAGCAATATTTAATGGGAAACAATGCTTGGACGGGAAAGCTGGGTTTAGTTTTAAAATAATTAAGTCAATTGTATTCCGACCTCAGACCAAGGAACACCTTCGATTCTCGAAATAAACATTAAATTATAACGTGGTCAATTCGTGTTTTTTTATAGTAAGTCGAACCGTTGAGCCAGCCCATAGGGCTGGCGTTTGCGTTTAATTGGCTCCCGAGCAGGGACCGGCTCAAAATTCAGGTCCTTTCACCATGCGAATTGTTGTGTCCTTTCATACATGACAGGAGGTTTATACGCTCTATAGAGTGAGAGATAAAGCTGTTACCATGGGAACACAGCCACCCTATAAATCCTCCAGCAACAAACACTACATACCCATGGGAACATGTAGTCATCGTCGGTGCAAGGACTCGAAGGTGAAGTTTCGTGCCTCGAGTAGGTCGCTTGTAAGAATAAACACTTGCGACTAAAAGGGACTAACACGACTCTTCTGGATCGAACTAATTCGGTTTTTGTTTCTTTTTAAGTTTTGTAGATTACCGGTTTATACGGATCCCTACAAGATGTCCCTCCTGCTGATATTAACATTCCTAGCTGCAGCCCAAGCCTTCCAATTTTTTCAATTATAAGGCAGCTATAGTTTTCTTGAAGGAAGGAAAAGGATGGATCGTTGATGGTAGCTTCAAATTAGTACATACCATTGACCTAGCCGAATTCCAAAATCTTGTAGACGGGATGAGCAAAGTCATTAAGGATAACATTAGGGACGAAGATAGAAAACGTGTGGGAGATTTTCATTTACGGCAGATAAAAGAACCCCTCAACTTACTTAAGGGTAAATCTCAAAGAAAAATGAGGTCCATTGATTGGATTGGAACAGCTTGGAAGTGGGTAGCTGGAAATCCTGACGCCACTGACTGGAACAAAATCCTACAAAGTCCAGAAGCAATCGTCGAGAACAACAACCACCAATACAGAATAAATGAGAAACTTTTTGGGATCACGAAAGACATCACGTGAAGGATCAATTTAGTGATTGGAAGATATGAGAAAAATATCAAGGACACACTTGCTGGAAAATTCGAACAAGATGCTTTAGATGAAATCATTGCTGTAAAAGGCGAGATAAATCAGATCGTTCGAGCCTGTCAAATGGCTAAGAGCGGCTTGATCAATACTAATCTCATCGACCGAGAAGAAATCAATTCGATCATCAATGAACTAGAAACGTTACCTTATGCTAACGAGATAGAAGCCATTGAGTATGGCACACCATCGATTTTTACCGATGGATCAATGCTGCTCTATATAATCTCAATACCAAAAGTGGGAAAGGAAGAATACAACCTGCTTATAACGAGACCATCAGTTATCGAAGAGAAGCAGATAGATCTGAAATTTAAGAAGATGCTTGTTAACCATAGAGTAACATACGGCCTGGTTAGCAACTGCCTAGTGATCAACAACTCCACGATCTGTGAAGACAAGGCACTTAAGAAAGTTCCTGAAGATACCTGCGTTGCCTGTTAACTGAAGGGAGGACACACGGCCTGTACCTTTCAGACGAACACCGAAGAGGTCATCGAATTAATCAAAAGGGACACTATTTTTGTCACCAATTTCAAAGGTGACTTAACCTCTAATAATATTTCCAGATCTCTTTCAGGTACATATATAATCCAACTAGTTAACGAGACGATCGAGTTGAAGGGTAGGACATTTTCCAGTTCTATGTCTACATCTCTACAAGCACTAGCCCCCGTGCTGATGAACATCACCAATCGTGATCGCCAGATAGACTTGGGATTCGTACATGACATCAGCGTTAAAAACATTGAACGCCTAGGTAATTTAACCCAAGAGCTTAAAATTTCTATACTTACAGAAACTGTCGTCCTTGTTTCGGTGGCATTTGTCATTCTAACTATTTGAGGAAGATCTACGCCAAAACAAACATCCCAACGATTTTAACTCCTAACCTACAAGTCACAGTCTAACACTGACGTCACTCATGATCTACGGGTCGTAGATTTTTAAGGGGGGAGGAGTTAGCACCATTCAATACACACCACCTTAGGCATGTGCTAACCTGTTCCCAGCGGAGTCAACAGTATTCCAGTATGAAAGCTAATTGAACTTCGTCAATGCATGCGCCGGATATTTGATGCCCAACTGCATTGAACTTCGCCCATTCGCATAAACCAATGGGTCAGCAATATTCTCTGGGAAACAATGCTTGGACAGGAAAGCTGGGCTTAGTTTTAAGTTAATTAAGTCAATTGTATTCCGACCTCAGACCAAGGAACACCTTTGATTCTCGAAATAAACATTAAATTATAACGTGGAATTATATTTATCACTCCAGGTTCGGTCTTTTAAAAAACTTTATTTAAATTACAAATTATTAAAGATAACTTAAAACTAGCTTCGTTGCTACACGGACCAAGAGAGACTGATGCTAACGGAAGCTCCACTCATATATATTGTCCACAGATGGTGTGATCGATAGCCAATAGTAATATCAATCCATTCTGTGATGATGTGATAATACTTCGTAGGCAAATTCCTCAATTTGGTTTATATTTCATAAAACATCCGAAGGGATGTTTTTGTTTATATCTACTTGAGAATTTCAGATAGTATCTGAAATGGCTTGCTTTGATGATTCGTCAGCAAATGCGGGTGTTAATTCCCCCCTTACTTCGATAGTGATCGCCCCGATCGCTCTTCTATAGCGTTCTTGGTATCTCGTAAACATTTAATTGTTGCCATTTTAAATGCTATGTGATTTCTTCTTTGTTTACTTAGCTTATAAATTTTCAATAATTTAATTACTATTACAACACTAAGTATAATTACAATGTTGAAAGTAATTCCCCATAATATTGGGTGGTCTTTTACATCTTGAATATATGGCTTAACAAGATCTATATTAGTAAACTTTAATTGTTCATTATTTGATTCCAAATATTTTAAAATATTAATTTCTAGTGGTACATTCTGTTTAATATGTTTTACAATTTTTGTTTTTTTATTTTCGTATTGTTTAAAATATACAGTTACATTGTTTTGAAAATGAACTAGATATGTACCCTTATATAATTTCTTATTTATTGTGGTTTCTCCACTTACAAAAATTATTCCATCTTTAATTATTTTTACGTCCGGATTATTCTCTTTTATTTTGTGGCAGTTTGCTTTATTATTATACAATAAATCCGTTAAACAATTTGTTTCATTATTAACGCTACAATATATATTATTTAATTCTTTCTTACAATTTGCCATTTTATACTTTTGATCGCATAATACGACTTGATTTGGTAATTGTAGTTTTCCATCACCTACATTAATACTTTCTACAATAAACTTATTGTTTATCTCTTTTACCAAAGGATATTCTATATAAATCATTATTATTTCTTTTTGCTGTATAATTTTAAAGTCTGATGCATCTAAAACGTCTGTTATTGAAATTAGCATTGTTTCTCTTCTTATAATTTTATCTAGATCTTCCATATTTAAAATTACTGTGTTTAGAATGTCGTTTTTACTTAAATTAATAGTATTAATAATTTCCCTTAAATCTTCAATTATGAACCTTAAAATGAGTGCGTCCTCTTTGTCAATACTGTTGTCTTCATTAGTAAGTTTTTGTATTGCGTTAAATATTTGTGAGTTTGTTTGATATTGTTTGTTGTTAGAATCTATAAGTTCTTGTAATTTTGTTTCAATTCTTATTTTATCATCATGGTCTGGACTTCCTGATATCCATTTCCATAATGTGCCGATTTCATTAATTCCTCGTCTAAATCTATCTCTGATTATTAACTGGTTGAGCAGTCTATTTGCTGTTTCTATATTGGTTAAAGATTCCTTGGTCAATCTTATACCTTTGACTTTTATTCCTTCTAGTATATCTTTATAATATGTTAAATTTATAACATGATAAATCTCTCCTTTCTTGTCATATAGTGCAGCAGGTCCGTCCTCTATAAGGATGTATTCCTCCGTACTATAATTTGTTATTTGCACCTGAGCAAATGTTGTGGCTAGTAATGCCAAAAATATTAGTATGACACTTTTAGCCATCTGGAATTAGATATTTGTCATCTTTAAATACTTTATTTTTTTAAATTGTCTTTATGTATTATTCTTTCTTTAGTGTCTACTATAACTCTTCCCCTATCTTCTTTTACAATTCTTTTTTTATATAAAGGTTTTACTTTACCTTGCCTGCGTGTTGACTTTTCGTGAACTTTTTGCCCTGGCTTGAATTCTATTTTCGTTCTGTTCCTGTTAAAATATGTGAGCGTTTTGTCTTGTTTTTCTTTTAATATATCTGTCAAATTAATATGCTTTTCAAAATTATGGAACACATCTATTGGTTGAAAGTTAGTTACCGTATGTATAGATTCATTATATTTTTTTTACATAGTACGGCATTATTCTCTTTGTTTCACCGTGAATCTCTGTTTTAGTAATTCGTATTAGTTCGGTCAATGTGCTATGTACTCTTTCAATCATGCCATTAGTTTTACTATGATTTGGAGCTACTTTTTCGTGTTTAATTCCAAATCTTCTTAGTTCTAATTCTGCTGTTGGTGTACAGAATGTCTTTTCATTGTCTGTAACTAAAACTTCAACTTTCCCAAACACTGGTATCGATTCGATTAATTTTTCCTTTGTATCTATTTTACTATCAACATGCCTCACTATTAAAAATTTTTAAAATGAGTCTATCATGGTTAAGAATTGGTCATTATCTATATAGTAAATATCAGCGTGTACGCGCTCCCCCCCTTTCTTCGGAATTGGAGCCTCTCCAATCATATACTTAATTGGGTGTCTATCGTATTTGTTTTCCTTACATACTGTACATTCTTTCGTATAAGATATTAATTGCTTATAACACTCTGGCCAATACCATTTATTTAAAATTTGTTTAAAATTTTCCCTTGCGTCACGATGTGCTCTATCATGTTCTTCTGTTATTATCGGTGTTTGAACATTTCTGTCCGTAACATCTTCTACTAAATCTGGTATATAAGCAAAGTTGGTTGTTGGGTATTCATTAAGTAGTTTTTCCTTTATCTTAAACAATACTTCCTCCGTTGAGTGTATTGCATTTAAGCCATTCCTTATAACCTCTTTTAATTTGTTAAATATACAATTATCTTTGTAAATAACTGTATGTCACCAGTATCCTTTGTGTATCTCCTTACTTATTATGTTGTTTTTATTTCCTGCCTGATATATTAGTTGCTGATATATTAGTTGATTCTTAAATCTATTTACATTTCCTCCTAATCTTTTTATTTCTTCGGCTGGACTACTTGTACAGTTCCGACGTCCGAACTCATCATATTAAGTTCCTGTCTACTGAGAGCATTTGCAACTGTATTTTCTTTGCCAGGCTTATATGTAATCACCGGGGCGTATTCTTCTATGAACGCTTTCCATCGCTTCATTTTTGCATTCGGGTTTTTGTCTGACATGACAAATGTCAATGGTTGGTGGTCCGTATATATATGGATTCCACTTGTTCCATAGAGGTAGTTCCTCAAATTTTTCATTTTTTTTTTTTTAGCGGTTGCGGGATCCAAAGCTTCCATACAAGGTCGTCCTCTAGAGGTTTCCCTGTCCAATGTTTAACCTTGTTGAAGACGAAATTTTCCGACACTTGAAGATCTGGTAGCTTTTTTTTTTTGTTTTTACACTCAAAAATTTTTTGTTGTAGCTTTGAGCAAGCTGCAATCTTCAAACAGAGGTTCATCATGAGTGCATGTGTTAGTGGTTATTTGAAGTAAGCAAACTAATACAAGCACATAAATAAATACAAAAAACTAACAAAATTACATTAAAATACAAAATCAGATATAACATACAAATTAACAATAAATATACAAAGTTAAAACATTTATACATTAGCGAAAGTGGAGCAATGGTTCGAAATACTATTTTTAATCCTATTTTATTCATGTTAAAATCAATAGATGAGGCGTTTAAGTTTAAAAGTTTGCCATACGATTGAGAGGTTCGTGTATGCCATAGTTTTTTCTGTGAAAAGGAACGTGCAAAAGTTCAAATCCTCGCAGGTGGTGGGATCCTCTGCGATAATTAATGCCTACATTGGCTAACAAGTCAGGCGCATCAATTTCACCATTGATAAAATGATGAAAAAATATCAAATCATTATTAACACGCCTTTGATATAAAGGTTGAAGTTGCAGAAGCTGAATTCTGTGTTCATAAGGTGGCAGGTTATACGGATCAGCCCAGGGAAGACCCTTTAAGGCAAAACGAATGAATCTATGTTGTATTGCTTCAATACGGCTTTTATGAATTTCGTAAAAAGGTGCCCATACTTGGGAAGCGTACTCAAGATGGGGCCGTACATAACAATTGTATAACGAAAGAGTAACATACGGATCATTAAATTCCTTCGCCCAACGTTTTATAAATCCAAGCATGGAACTCGCCTTATTTACAATATAATTAATATGTTCTATAAAACCTAGGTCAGAAATAAAGTGAACACCCAGGTCCTTGAAACTTAAAACACGACAGAGTGTGTGCTGCGAGATGGAGTAATCAAAAGCACTCACTACTCGTTTTTTAGAGAAAGTTATAGTTTGGCATTTAACGAGATTTAAAGAGAGGCCATTTTTGCAACACCAGACATTGAAAATTGTCAATACAGCCTGCAGCAGAGCGTGATCCTGACTAGACTGTATTTTTTAAAAATCTTCATATCATCAGCATATAAATATAAGAATATCACTAAAACGTATACATGAAGTAACATCATTTATAGCTAGAATGAAAAGTAACGGACCCAGATGACTTCCCTGGGGTACACCCGAGTGAGCATCGAACGAGTTTGAAAGGAAGTTTCTAAATTTTACTTGGTAAAATCTATTTTCAAGGTATGATTTAATCCATGCTATGAAAATGGTCGGAAAACCAAAAGCTTTGAGTTTGAATATAATAATGTTACTTAGGTGGTCAAATGCCTTAGAAAAATCAGTGTATATGCAATCAACTTCATTCCCGTTTTCTAATGCAAGAGAACATTTATGCAAAAACGTGAGAAGATTTGTTACCGTTGATTTCCTTCTCACAAAACCATGCTGTTGTTCACACATTATATTTTTTGTATGAAATGCTAAGCTCTCGCACACAACTTGTTCGAAAAGTTTTGGAAAGCAAGAGAGCTTTGCAATGGGGCTATAATTTTTAATATCAGTTTTTTTTCACCCTTCTTAAAGACTGGTGTAAGGAAAGATTTCTTCCAAAAATAGGGAAAATTACCTGTCCTTAGAGAAAACTCGAACAAGTATTTAAGGGGTTGAACATATATTTACACTTTTTCAATACTACATGGGGAATTCCATCTGGACCCGATGAGTAATCATCATTTAATGATGAGAGAAGACCTAAAGCAGTACTCGGTGGTACTGGGATATTATTGCAGCTAGTTTGGGAATAGGTATGTAAACCTCTAAAGTAATCTTCGTTAACATCTAAGGGCTGCTTGTCAATAAAGGAATTACGAAAGTTTTTCGCAAAAGCGTTACAAATATCAACGGATTCCTGCAACAAAAAATTTTCATATATGAATTAATTCGGATAACCATCTAAGTTTTTTTTCTAATTGACAAACCTCCAAAATGCCTTAGGGTCATCTCTTAGAAAACTACCCATTTCGTTTACATGCTTGGTGTATAGATTTTTTGAAAGAGTTTTAAATTCTTCAAAAAGAGAAATGTTGTGGTCTACTGACGAAAGAGTTCTTGTGTACACTTTCCATGCTTTGTTTCTTTTATTTCGGAGTGTTCTCAGCTCCTTCGTATACCATGTGTGGCAAAAGATTCTATTCTATTAATGCAGCTGTTAAGGATGGAATAGAAACTTAAAACTGCTTCATTTATATCGCTAGACACTGATATTTTCTCAATACCAGACCTAGCTAATTCATCTGATAACAAATGAAAGTTTGCCCTTCTGAAGTCAAAACCATATGAACAATCATAAGGGTTACTGTTTTCAGTAAGATGATTGCTCAAGTCAAAAAAATATCCAAAGGAGGATGATAGTTATCTATTAATAGTTGATGGATTAGGTCTTAATTTATCCTTCGGCTTTTTTGGTCACTGGTAGTAGCAATGAAACAAAGTTACATTGATTTATTCCCAACGTTTCGACAGGGATTGCTGTCCTCTTCAGGGGATCTTTATTTTAACATTATAAAACAACAATTTGTTAGAAAACATGTGGCATTGCTACTACCAGTGACCAAAAAAGCCAAAGGATAAATTAAGAACTAATCCATCAACTATTACTATATTCAATTTGGTTAAAATAATCAACAAATAACTTAATCGGACGGCCTGCCGAAACTAGTATTATCTCGCATTATGAAGAACTACTACCAACATATGAAATACAAATACGGAGATCATGTATGTACAAATTTAAAAGAATATACGAGGGTGGGTCAATAAGTCCGTGACTTTTTGAATTTCTGACCTCTTTACTGAAACAGCAACACTGCTCCTGTCAACAGGCATCTGTCAGTTGACTCCTGTCAAAATTTAAACTTGCTGCGTCAGTTAGTTTGTGTTTGACAGCTATTTTTATCAGACTACTCACTAATTTGAGGAGAAAATGGAAAAAAGTGAATTTCATGTGCTTATTAAGCATTATTTCTTGCGAAAAAAAACCATTACCGAGACCAAGGCTAGGCTTGATAAATACTATGGGGACACTGCACCATCGATTTCAATGGTAAAAAAGTGGTTTACTGAATTTCGTTGTGGCCGTACAAGCACTGAAGATGCCGAACGTCCTGGACGCCCAGTTGAGGTCTCTACACCCGAAACAATCGAAAAAATTCACGATATGGTGTTGGCCGACCGAAGATTGAAAGCGCGAGAGATTGTGGAAGCCGTAGGGATCTCGCATGGCTTAGTGGTTTCAATTTTGAATGATCACTTGGGCATGAGAAAGCTTTCCGCAAGATGGGTGCCGCGTTTGCTCACAGTCGACCACAAACGCAATCGTGTAACAACTTCACAGGAAGGTTTGGCGTTGCTTAATCGAAATATGGAGGAGTTTTTGCGCCGTTTTGTAACCGTGGACGAAACATGGATTTATTACAACCCACCAGAGACCAAACAACAGTCAAAACAGTGGGTTTCTAAGGGTGAATCGGGTCCAAAGAAGGCCAAGGTGGGTTTTTCAGCCAATAAAGTTATGGCGACTGTTTTTTTGGGATGCACGCGGGATAATCCACATTGACTACCTTCAAAAGGGAAGAACAATCAATGGGGAATATTATGCCAACTTATTGGACCGATTCAATGACGATTTGAAAAAAAAAACCGACCTCATTTGGCCAAGAAAAAAGTTCTTTTCCACCAAGACAATGCAAGGGTGCACACATGTGCAGTTGCCATGGCAAAAATCCATGAATTGGGCTATGAATTGCTCCTTCATCCACCCTATTCTCCAGATTTGGCTCCGAGCGACTACTTCTTGTTCCCAAACCTGAAGAAATGGCTTGGTGGAAAAAGATTTGACTCCAATGATGAAGTCATCTCGCAAACAAAGGCCTATTTTGAGGACCTCGACAAATCATTTTTTTTGGAAGGGATAAAAAAATTGGAGAAGCGTTGGACAAAGTGTATAGAGCTCAAGGAAAACTACGTTGAAAAATAAAATTATTTTTTTATCAAAAAATCTGTGTTTTATTCCAAAAGTCACGGACTTATTGACCCGCCCTCGTAGCAACACCCAAAGGAAGTTAGTGTGTCAAAAAGAACAATTAACTTTTCTTTTAACATGCAGAGACTACGGTCTCATCCCCAAACATCTTCAAAACTTAACAAGAAATACACGCAACCTTCTTTCATCTGATGAATCACCTCGTCTTTACGACAAAATAGAATTGAATTTCCAGAAGAAAGTACTTAATGTGGAAATCACAGAAACTTGCCATAAAATAAAGCGCATAAACAATGTATTACAATATTTCCAAGCGCATCAAACAAAAATTACCACCTGAAGAACACAAACAATTCATAATAAAACAAAACCAAGTCTTTCGCTATATGCGAATGGAGAAAAAATATATTTCTACTGAAAAAATTGAACAATTAAAATCTTCTCTACGGGAAACTCTGAATATAAAACTTCACGATAAATGGTTTGTAAACAAAAGTAACATCGAGTTCCCTTTAGAAATCAAATGGCTCCTTTCGATGGGCAAAAAATTTGCACTGCCTATTGATAAACAATCCTTCCCCCTTTTCCAACTAATTGCTGATGGTGAGGAGGTCATAAGAAATGTAAAAGATGAAAGGGAATTTAGCAATATATTGCACTCTTTTCAAAGACACCACCAACACGATCAGTTTGCAAAGTACATATCGAAGGTACACAGAGACACCGTTTCGTTTCTAAAAAGAAACAAAAACGTTATCATTGTATCGGCTGATAAAGGAAATGTGACTGTCGCTGTGGAGAGATCAACGTATGAAGAGGGAATGATGAATTTGTTATTAGACAGATCGACATATAAAGGGTGATTTTTTAGCTGGTTTGGTTTTGGCAACACTGGTTTTGACAGCTGACGTGTGTTTAGTACCTTGTGTCACTGTCAAACAGCTTCAGTTTGGTTTGCAATTTAACCATGGATCGTCTTACAAATGAACAACGCTTGCAAATTATTGAGTTTTACTATCAAAATTCGTGCTCGGTTCGAAATGTTCATCGCGCGCTGCTTCCATTTTATGGTCGGCATTCTCGACCTTCTGAGCAGTCTATTCGGAAGATTGTGACCAAATTTCGCACCAAATTTACTTTGTTGGACATTAAACCACCAACACGTTTACGTACTGTGCGTAGTGAAGAAAATATTGCGGCCGTATCAGCTAGTGTGACAGAAGACCGCGAAATGTCGATTCGGCGCCGTTCCCAGCAGTTAGGCCTTTGTTACAGCACTACGTGGAAAATTTTGCGGAAGGATTTGGGCGTAAAGCCTTTTAAGATACAGCTGGTGCAAGAACTTAAGCCAGCCGACCTACCACAACGCCGAATTTTTGGTGAATGGGCTCTTGGAAAGCTGGCCGAGGATCCGCTTTTTTATCGAAAAATTGTGTTCAGCGATGAGGCTCATTTTTGGTTGAATGGGTACGTAAATAAGCATAATTGCCGCATTTGGAGTGAAGATCAGCCAGAAGCATTGCAACAGCTACCAATGCATCCCGAAAAAGCCACTGTTTGGTGCGGTTTATGGGCCGGCGGCATTATTGGGCCATATTTCTTCAAAGATGATGCGAATCGCAGCGTTACTGTCAATGGTGAACGCTACCGAGCGATGATAAAAAAACTTTTTTTTGCCCGAAATGGAAGTTCTTGACTTGCATGATATGTGGTTTCAACAAGACGGTGCCACATGCCACACAGCACGCGAAACAATGGCGCAATTGCGAGGCGAGTTTGGTGAACAGTTAATTTCACGTTTCGGGCCGGTCAATTGACCGCCTAGATCGTGCGATTTGACACCATTAGATTATTTTTTGTGGGGGTATGTCAAGGCTAATGTCTATAGGGACAAGCCCGCTTCGATTGACGCACTGGAAGCCAACATCCATGCATTCATTCGTGAGATACCGGCCGATATGTGTGAAAGAGTATGCCAAAATTGGACTCAGCGGATGGGCTACCTGAGACGCAGCCGCGGTCAACATTTGCATGAAATTATCTTTAAACATTAAATTGCAAGGTTCAAACTATCGATTCAAATAAATATTTCATTCATTTTTTCGAATTTTTTGTGTTTTTTTTTTTAAAGTTCTAAACCTCTTAAAAAATCACCCGTTAGAACCCTACGTAATAACCCAACAACAACGCTGCAAAACAAGAACAACGAGTTAGTCAGATGGCTAAATAATAACAAAATGATAGACACATGGGAAAAAAATAAGATGACAACATATACGGCACAGGTTCCCTCCATTTATGGTCTGCCTAAAATACACAAGGAAAATATGCCACTACGCCCGATAACATCTTCCATGAAGTTACCTTGCTATGAGCTAGCTAAATATGTAGGTAAGATTTTACAGTCTGCGACAAGAAATTCTGTCCACTCGATAAAAAATTCTTTTGAGTATATAGAAAAACAAAAAATGTAGAATTACAGGAAAATGATGTGTTAGTTTCTTTTGATGCAGTATCTCTGTTTACTAACATCCCGGTTCATCTTGCTACAACCATCGTTAAAAAGAGATGGGAAACAATCAAACAAAATACAAAACTAACACAAAATAAATTTCTAGAAATTCTAGACTTTTGCTTAAAAGAGAACAATTATCTGCAGTATAAGGACACTATATACAAGCAAATTCATGGCATGCCGATGGGCAATCCGCTGTCGCCAACAATTGCAGATTTAGTTTTGGATTATTTACTTGATGAAACATTTTTAAAAGTAGAACAACCTCGCTTTCTATCTAAGTACGTGGACGACATTTTTGCAGTTGTAGACTCTCGCAAAATTAATACAATATTAAATAGTCTTAACGGATTTCATAACAAAATCCAGTTTACTTTTGAAATGGAAAAGAACAATGCAATAGCATTTTTAGATGTCAAGATCCATCGCCACAACAACCGACTTCTATTCAACTGGCACCAAAAATCCACAGCATCTGGAAGACTTGTGAACTTTCGGTCTAATCAACCAAAACACATTATTGTGAACACCGCTGCAAACATAATACACAAAGTCTTTGCGTTGAGTGATAAGAAATTTTAATCCGTGAATGAGAAGATCGTCACACAAATTTTCACAGGCAATGGTTAGATATTAGCGGTTTTGCTGCGAAGCCCTCTTACATTTTGGTAGAAGAGGGTAACCCTATTGAGTTTCTTGGAGATGAAATTTTGGGTGAATTTCGCGTTTGTTTTTTTTTTCTTGAAGTAGTGAACTCTTTAACAAGAGCTTCAGAAGGCCAATTATTAATATCGCAAATTGAATCGAAAAACGAATGATGTGTAACTACTTTGAAAGATGAAATGAAACTATTTGATTTACTAATTTTAGTACACTTAATGGAAGTATTAGAGGGTATACTATTAGAAGATACTTAATGGGAAATAATATCATCCGGAACGATATCAGGTTCCAAGCGTGAAATAAAAATAGATCTAGGCTTGCAGGTTGCTTTTATCGGTTTAGGATTAATACTTATATTAGGTAACCTTCCACAATCCATGTTAGGATCAACCGTCTCTAAAGTTTGATTCAAAGCTTGAACGGGAAAGGGTAATTCTAAATTATTATTGTTATGGCGGTTGGGATTGCTTTAAAGATTTGAACATTTTGGGGGTGGGGAGCTTATAGCAACTAATGAGTTTTCGCGACCTCTTTTATTATTAATTTTGGCACCCGATGATCCAGATTGGGCACCAAGATTCTCTTATTCATTATTTATCAGAATGATAACTGGATGAGGTTCATTAACTAAGTCGTCGGTAGAAGTAGCACAATCAACCATATCATTTTTGAAAGAGAATGAGCTACAATTGAAGACAGCATTATTAAAATGAATAAGCAGTTCTTCAGATCCCTTCGAGAGTTTTATAATGTCAGTGCAGTACCAAAAATCAAATTGTGAGTTTGATATCTTTTCAATAAATGCATTGGTTGACCCAATGCACTTTGCGTGGTAGAGATTACCACAAGATCCAAAACAGGCAAAAAGCGGTGTAGAAGGCAAACCTTCGCAGTTCTTTGCCGAGCAAACTATTATAAGTTAAAAAGAAATTATCAAAAAGAAATTTATTCGGTAGGCATCGAACCCACGTCCACGACTACGAAGATTTAACCACCGCACGTTTTTGTTTTTTTTTTTTTTACTTATAAGCTACTTACAGACTACTTACAAACTAGAACAGCCACAGGAAGCATTTTCCGGTTTTTATATTTTTTTTTTGTATTTTTGTTGATTTATACTTTTTATGTGTTTTTGTTTTATATATATATATGTTTTTTTTGGTGCCACCCGGACTGTCACTACTTCAAACTAGCAACCTAAACCTATGTAAGTCAGCCATACAAAAAGAAAAAAGCAAGGTCAACTTTTAAATGTCTGAAGGAACTTCATGCTCGTTTTTCATCCACCAGGACTGGTTCTCCTGCTTTACCGTATCTCTTCGGTCCCGTTCGGACACAGTCCTACTGAACCGAATGTGCTCAGCTCCGTCTTGTGCGAGGACGTCTCGACTGTAAAGGAGCCACCGATCTACAGTTCTACGGCCGACGTGGTAGATTAGCGGAACCGCCGCTCTATCCTGGATCAGCCCTCGACTGTCTAGGTGGAGAAATGCATCGGGTGGAATAAAGCCGCTTGGACGCACACTCTCGTAGTATTCATATTTAGGGTAGTAAGCCCCGAAAATTAAGCTGATAGACGAGGACATCGCTCTTGCAATGTGGCCTCGAATAAGTTTCAGCAAGAAATTATCGATCCGGTTTATGTTGGCACCGTTGTATAGAACCAGGTTGGAATAGTAATGTTTGTACTCCCACTCTGGTGTTCTGTGCAATCCAAGGCAGCGTCGAAGACACATTTTGCCTACATTTGGCCCTACGATCACCAGCTTGCGCCAGTTCTTTCTTATATCCCTTGTGGCTCTAAGCAATGGAGTCCGAAACAAGATAGTTTCTGATTTCTGAATGTTGATTTTCAACTTCCAGTCATCGCAATATCGCTGAATCTTAAGAATCGTGATGACCTCGACTTTTGGAGCTGTTCTGTACGCAATTAGATCGTCGGCATACGCAATTGCCTGAGTTAGACTACTTATCAGATCGCTGGTGTAAATGCTGAATAGAATCGGAGAGTTGACCGCTCCCTGCTGAAGACCATTTTTAATATTAAAGGTTGTGGCAGAAGTTACATTGCCACTCTTGACAACAAACTTTCTACCATTGAGGATATCATAAAGCATAGACAACAGTGGTTTACTAATGCCAAGTCTGGTCAGCTTTGGATAAAGACCCTCTAACCATACGGTGTCGAAGGCCTTCTCCAAATCAACCAGACAGGCACCCGTACACTGCTTCTTAGATTTGTTCCATTGGACATCAGAAACGAGTTTCGACGTGGCATGAATGGTGTCATGTCCCGCCTTAAAACCGAACTGATTGTCCGGTATGATATTATTGTCCTCTGCCCACCTAGACAGAGCTCTATTGATAACTTTTTCGAATACCTTGCTGATACTCGGAAGAAGACTTATCGACCGTAGATTCGCCGGATTGCAGTTGTCCTTTCCCTTTTTCGGGAGAGGATGCACCACAGCAGTCTTTCACCGCACTGGATAATATGCATTATTCAGAGCGTTGTTAAACAGAGTGGTATAAATGTCTACTGCTTCTTGAGGTAAATGTCGAAGTACAACTTTGGATATGCCATCGACTCCTGCTGACTTCTTCTTCTTTAACGAATCGAAGATGAGCTGGAGCTCCACCTTCGTAATTAACAGGGAACTGGGCCCATTTTGCTCAATGATTATGGCGTTTGCCAAATGATCTTCATTGAACCCGGTGAAACCAAGGTTCTCTGATCGCCATTGCGTGATGTCATTCCGAAAGTAGAAGTGATGGAGCAAGGCTCTGTTTTCCAGGTCATGATTGGGGCGAATGCACACATTCACCTTGTACACTTGCTGGAAAGCAGCCCCCACAGCCTCCACTTTCTCCTGCGGATCTTCGACAGTAAAGAGGTCATCGTCCAAGACGGTGTCCTCTGGATTAATTCCTGCTGTCAGAAGTATGTCTCTGTTGTCTGTCGTTCTCTGGAGCTTAAGACAAGGAAAGTCGTTCTGATCATTCCTTCTAAATACCTTGTTACTTTGGGGAAACATGCTCGGGTCGCTAGACTTAACTGCCCGAATTTTGTTATTCCAATACAAATTAATTGACAACCGATAGTTCTCTTTAATTAGTTAATGTTCTTGATCGACGACTTCAGTGTCCTTATCTGCAGATGGTGAGGGTCAGTATACCGTCGGTACAAGAGTTTTAGTCTTATCAGCAGTCCACTTTCTTGTCTGTGTAATGCATCAATGGTCGCGTTTCGGTACATGTCAGTTGCGTCCCGTTGTTTGTATTTGGGTATTGTTCTGTTCTTTGTTCGTTTGATTGTCTCGTCCATTTGTTCTAAGTATTGTTCTATTTCGTTATTTGTCAAATTCCTGTCATTTGGTGGGGATATATTGTTCGAACTGATTTCGCTCGATAAGGCGTTCGTAAAGCGTGGCCAGCGCACCTTACTGTAATTGTAAGTATGCACAGGTACATACTCATCCAACTCCACGAGCTCGTTCAGAAGTTGCGGCGAGTCCGGTGTGATCACTGTCGTACTCGATCGTTCGTAAACAGTTTCTTGGTGTTTGACCCACAGTGTCAGTAATTTTCAGTCTTGCGTCTATTAGTAATAGATCCAGATAGGCACCACTTCTTGAAACGATGGCCGATCCGTAGCCAACAGGTCGACACCATATTCAGTGTTGTATCGACTCATCCAATTGAAAAGATGAATACATCTTTGATTCTGAATTTGATTTCCCCAATCTAGGTGTTTGGCATTCAAATCACCGGCCATGAGAAAGTAATTTTCTTCCAAGCTCAAGCGTATAGACATTCGAAAAGTTTTTCAAGCTCTGTCATCAGCTCAGTTGGCTGAGGTGATGCCGGTGCATAAGCCGCGATCACATACATTCGCTTCCCCTGTTGGAGAGGAATGCATACGATGCACGCCTCTAACAGCCGAAATCTGCGCAGATTACTATTATATATAACTTTATGATTAATGCCTTTTTGTATGAAGATTGCGACGCCCCCCCTTGAGTGGAGTTGGGTCGATCTCTTCTAACGATATTGTAATTGTTATTAGTCAATTTATGTTTCTAGTTCAGCTTAGTTTCGATGGCCATAAACATATCTGGAGTTTGGTCTTTCTCTCTACGTTCGGTCTTTATCAGTGAACTTACATTCATAGCAAGGATCCTAAGAGGCCTCTCCGATAGCGCGCCTTTAACCTCTAATTTTCGTTAGGCTAGGCAAAACAGAGTAGAGATAGTCTACCCTAGTCGCCTGCTCCTTAATCTGATTGTGAAGTCCTGTCCACTGGCTTTGAATTGCCAGCAACATGCTTCTTATTTCGGCCTGAGCGTCCGGCGCTTTTGGCACTAGGGCCGGTTGGGCTACCTTAGCTGCAGGCTGTACCGTTTTTCCCCCTTCCTTCCACCATTTGGGCGTAGGAAATTTCGGGATTCACGGGCGTTGCTGTAGGAGCACGCGTTGATGGGCGTATCTCTACCGCTGTCTGCTTAGCCACTTTGTTATCTCTTATTTGCCGAAAAGCTGAGCAACCCCGATAATTTGCAGGGTGCCCCTCCTTTCCGCAAAGTGCACATTTAAGCTAGGTCATGTCTTCGACCCGTTCCTCACCGAGTTTACACTCCCCCTTGATGTGTTCCTCACGACACTTAACGCAGCATGACTGCATTTCGCAGTTTGCTACAGCGTGGCCAAACCTTTGGCAGCGCATGCATTGAAGCATGTCGCCGCGTCTCTTTAATTTATCCCAAGTTACAACCTGGTAGTTGAGAACGGAGATACTTCTCAACCTATACAGTTTGCTGCTGGGCGATAGCTGGACTAGGAAGAACGGCAAAGACCGCTTCTCCCGTCTAGCTCTGACTGTAACGAACGGCTTGACCCCGATAAAGTCGAGATCGTCGCTCGCTTTTTGACGGAGCTCATTTAAGAGCACCTGTGGATCCCTGCAGGAATCTATGCCCTTCAAGAGGACCGTTTGAGGGTAAAACTGAAGAACTCAGTCGTGGATTTTTTCAACAATTCCTTAATAATTTTGTGCTGCTCTACTGTGGAGCAGTGGATAGCATGTCTATCTTTACTTAATCGCTTAATCCGCCACCGGTGACATCAATTTGACTTACATCAATAATGACGCCGGTCTCACAGCCCGGGTTTTTCAACTGAAGATTCTTTCAAATCGTGTTATTACTATTTCATTTTTTTTTGTTTAATATAATATTTTACAATAAAAAAAAAATATTTTATCGACTATGGCTCATTAATTTCAATTTTAATAGTTTAAAAAACTATTTTGCGTAGAGCATTAAGAATAACCATGTTTTTAAACTTTTTTTAAATTAAGAAAAAAATAAAAAAACACATTATTTTAAAACCAAATTACTGCAAGCAGTCTTTCCATATTAGAAACTTCTAAAAATTAATGTAAACTGGTATCCTTCCATATAAGAAATAACAACAAATTCGATTCCAAAAATAACTATTTTTCATACAAAAATGGTTGTTTTTTCGAATAAAAAAGTGTTTTTTTCTTAGGTAAAACATTGATACAATCTCATAAAAAGCTCACCGATCATAAAAAAATACTAGAAAACACTGAAAATAATAAGAAAGTAGAAAAGATTCTTGAAGAAATTTTAAGAAAATTTTAAGAAAAATTATTTAACTACGACTACTTCACTTGCATAAACGGTGACGCACGGTCTCATGCACCGGGCTTGTACCAAAAGAACAAAATTTCTCCTCACTTTGCCGTTCTGTTGTGAACAGTTGATGAAGGATGTGAAATGCGGCAGCTACACGAAATCACGGCGAGGACAAAGTTATTCGAATTTTTAAGAACACCCGGTCTCACAGACAAATAGGTCACCATTGGCGGGTTAATATAAAAGTTTTGACGTATGGTCGACTTACACAGGTCTATGGTTTCCTGTGGCTCCATTTTATAGGTGTTAATTGGTGGCACCTTTTCTTTTTTATTTTGGGGCGGCTGTGGCTGCTGCTGTTGTTCTCCTCTTTGCTGCTCGTTCCGCTTCTGCTGGCTCCGCTCCTGTGGTTGTTGTTTCTGCTGCTGCTGCTGCTGTGTTGTTTTCTGATTTGGCCTTTGCTCTTTTGGTTGTTGCTGTGTCTGTTCCGTTGGCAGCTGTTGTTGTTGCTGCTTATTTTTGTTCTGCTGTGGCAATTTCATTGCTTGTTATTGCAGATTTTTCTCTGGCTGCTGCTTTTTTGGTGGCAGCTCTTGATGTGGCGCTGCTAGCGGCCATAACTGGCTTCATTGTTGTTGCTGGGACACCTTTCGATGTCCCCGCCGTGTTGTTCGATGCCATTTGCTGCTTTTCCCATTCAATGAAGTTTTCGACTTCTCGATTATGGAAAAAAGCAGCTAAATATTTTTTGCCCGACTGGGACTCGAACCCGTGATTGTGGGTCTGCCACCTCTTCCTATGTGCTATTGGCACTATTGAAAATAGCTTGACTGTAAATTAGCTTCAACTAATCACTCCGATTTATGAAATTTAAATAAACTGGGGAAGCCGAAAACGTCAACACACTTCCACAGTACGAGATCGACTGACGGTCCGCCACCTCTTCCTATGAGCTGTTGCACTATTGAAAATATCTTCACTTAACTTTAACTTGACTAAGTCACTCCGAATTATTAAATTTTAATAAACTGGGAAGCAAAAACGACTGAACACCTCCCAGTACGAGATCGACTGAACCAACGCGCGTTTACCACCTGCGCCACCAGGAATATAAATAACCAATGGAAAAAATGATTTTAATGATTACAAAAAATTGGATTTTAACATAAAAAATTGTATTAAAAAGGTGTAAAAAGGTGTAAGCAAGACAGACTCATAAAGCTTAAAGCTTAGGTTTAAATATAAGTAGAAGAAACAATATGGTAGGAGAAGAGTTATATAAGACAACACAGGTGGACACAACACTTGGAAATAATTAAATAGAAACAAAAATAAAAAGCATTTCGAGTGGGGGAACACTTTAACTTTCAATGAGAAAACTAATCTTACCATGCACTATTTTATTTAGCTAAAATAACACTTATAAAACATAAACTTGTTTAGAAAAATAAGGTTAACACAAATATTCAGTTGCTCAGTGAAACTGGATAATTAATTTATATAAAATTCACGAAATACATTAAAAAAAACTATTGATTACACAGAAGTGATAAGAAAGCACAACTAAGTATAACAAAACCTGTGCTGTTTTTTTGTTCTTCGATGCTGTTCATTAGCTTAAGGTATTCCGTAGATTTAAAACTAGGGTCCTCAAGATCAAGATGGTGAAATCGAATCCCTGGAGCTTCAAACTCCACCTCGCTAACCGACCTTTGAGATCTTTCTGGTTCATCAACCACTTCAAACTCGCATGATCTGTCACATTCTTAAACGCATGCCCTTCCACGTAAGCTCGAAACTTCTGAACTCCCATAACAGCAGCCAGACATTCACGCTCGGTCACACTGTAATTGCGCTGGGTGGAGTTGAGTTTCTGTGAGTGGTAATAAATTGGTCGTTCGTTTCCGCTCTCATCCAATTGGCTCAGCACACAACCGATACCGGTGTTGGAGGCATCGCAAAGAATGATGAACTCCTTAGAGAAGTCCGGATTTACTAGGAGCGGAGCCGAAGTCAAAGCCGTCTTAAGTTTGTTGAAAGCATCGACCGCCTCGTTTGTGAATGCAAACTTCTTCCCCTTCTTCAACGTATCGGTGATTGGAGCCGCTAGAGAGGAGAAGTCCTTCACAATACGTCGATACCATCCTGCCAGTCCCAAAAAGCGCGTCACTTATTTCGCAGTAGCCGGAGTAGGAAAATCTGCTATGGCCGTTACCTTATCCGGATCCGTCTTCAAGCAACCATCTCCAACTATATACCCAAGATATTTTAATTCCTTTGTTACGGTAAGATTTACCGCAACAAAAACCTCTCTTCATTCGGTTCTTAAAACTTTCTTCTGACTATGTTGTTTGGTCATAGTCTCCACCCCAACCAATCCCATTTTTCGACCCTCAATTTCGTCCGTTGTCCTCATGGAGCTTGAGAGTGGCTCGGGGAGGATGACAAAATAGGTACATCATCGATCTATATTCTTTCGTGCTGAGCCAGCGGACGGGCTCGCACGCCACCTACGTATGAGCTGAACAAGGTAGCTCTGAATCGTCAAGGGACAGATGGAAACATACACACACACCTAAATGTGGATTCTTACCAACACAACATAAATATTAATTTAACTTCTTTTTTTTAACTTTTAATAAACATCGACCGCATAAAAGAATGGAACGCTAAACGCTATTCCCTTCATTTCCCCCAAATCTGCACAAAGGTCCACCGAATAGTACGAGTAGATTGCGCGTTCGTTAGTTTGATTTGAGTATTTGCCTTCCTCCTTCATTTCCTCAGAAAAGATTTAAAAATTGGCAATTGAAAATATTCTCCTTCCTCGAATAATTTTCAAAAAGTTAGAAATGTAGAGTAGCTGAGAGAATGCTCAGAATTATGTTTTCAACTTTTTATAGTTTTTTTTGTTTTCTTCTCAAAATTTGTTATTGTGAATATGTCTTGCTCCGGCCTTGGATTCGTCAAGTTTTAGGACGACACCAACAACTTGGGGAATCCATTGAATGTGTGAGTGAGAGATAGTTTCGTTGGAACTCAACCTCGGAGCGTAACCGTAATAGAGTTCCACGAAAACCATATGTATGAGTGTGAGAATGTGTGCGTGTGAGAGAGGCCGGTAGAAGACAAAAGGCTAAGCAAAAACAACCACTTCTTGGTTGACCTGTTAAGCCGAAAGAGGTTTGAAGAAATTTTGGAAAAGAGAAAGAAAAAAAATAGAAAGTTGAGAAATTAAGTAACTTAAAAAAGTAAGTGTTGAGAATTTTTAATTTAGAAAAGTGTTTTGAAGATTATTTGAAAAAGGAATAATATCATAGTGGGAGGAAACTTTTTTGGAGAAAGTAGTTTAATGGTGTATCGCCAGAATGGGGGGAAAAAGAGCATTAGAAGAAAAGAAGGAGGAAGAGGAAAAAGGATTTTCAAAACCAAAAAAAAAGATAAGTAGAGTGGAATTTAGTTTTTTTAAATTCGTTTGGAAAATTTTGGTTTCCCATTATATTCGGTTGGTTTTTTTGATTCGCTTAATCCCTATAATTTTGGGACTCGTGACCTTTTTTTTAAGGTAGTTTGCATTATCCGTTTTTATTTCGGGACCGGGTGATAGCGGTCCATTCTTCCGGCGTTGGTTGTCCTTTGTCTGATTCACCATTTTGTTTTATCTTTGTTTAATTTTCTTAATTTGTTTCTTTGTTTATTTTTTTTATCTCGAAAAGATTCCGGGTCTTAATCCAGGCTTAAGCCAAGGTTTCCCAAACATTTTTTTTTAAATAAATCTTTAAAGTCCCCTTCCGGGAATTATAACCCATTTGTTTTCTTTGAATTTATTGAAGAAACATTTTCAGCTACCGGTCAAGTCAAACGACCATAAAAGTTTCCTGGCGCCCACCCTTTAGCGTAAGTACATACGCCCCTACACCTACCTTTATTCTATTTACCTTTTTTAGCAATCAAAACTTTTTGAAATTTTATTAATAGTTTTTATTCCTAGGTTCATTTTATGAAATTGTTTTTGAATTCAACAAAGTGTCAGCGGAGTTCTACAATTATTTTGGTGAAGAGGAAGTGTGCAGGGAGTACCTATACAACGTACATACATACATAGGTACAAGAGTAAGGTGTTTCTGTTTTTCTTATTGGTAGTTTTTTTATTTTATTATTTGTATTACTTTATTATTTTAAGTGATACAGTGGTTGATTTTTTTTAAAATGTTTTTAAGGATAATTAGTTCAGTTTTTTTTATTAATAATTTGGTGATTTGGTAGTTTTTTTTTATATATAAGAGAATAGTACTTTCT
This sequence comes from Dasysyrphus albostriatus, assembly GCA_946251815.1. Classification (NCBI taxonomy): domain Eukaryota; kingdom Metazoa; phylum Arthropoda; class Insecta; order Diptera; family Syrphidae; genus Dasysyrphus; species Dasysyrphus albostriatus. Next base: position 104,866,059 of record OX276335.1, on the reverse strand, counting down.
CTTTCTAATTCACGTTTGAGTTTTTACTTGAGTTTGTATTTGAGTTTATTTGAGTTTGATTTTGAGTAGAATTATATTGTAAACAGAAAATAAGTGTTCCCAATTTGTAAAAGTACTTTTTTTGGAGGTGAACATTTATTTTCGGAAAATTTTCATTATTTTGTATCTTTTATAATTTCTATTAAGATTTTATTCTTTTTATATATTTTTGATTTTGGAATTTGTTAGGGTTTTATTTTTTTGAATGCGATTTTAATTGGATTTTTTTTAGTGAAATTTTGTAGAAGTTTTATAGGGTTGCCAACGTATAAAATTCTGTTTTGTTTTTTTTTCTAACTTGTTTTTAGAACATTTTATTCGTTCTTTTAGAAAAGTCCAAATTCATTTGGTTTTATTTAGTTTTGATATTTTCTTTCTGTTTTTCTTTTAATACGATTTTTTTTAAACTTGTTTCAATGGAGGTAAACAGATTATCACAAGATGAACTCGCATATGAGATGGAGTGGCGAGGTTTACCGGTAGGGACAGTTGAGGAGATGCGAAAATTGCTTAGGGTTGCCACCAAGTTAGAACGTAGGAATTCTTTTGTAGCTCCCGCTTATCCGTTCACTTTTGAACAGGATCAGATGGCAGTTGAGAAAAAGTTAGGTGAATTAAGGAAACTTTTAGAAAGTATTTGAAGATTTTGACAAAAGTAGAGTGGGGATTGCGTAGGTTGGATAGGTCGATATCAGAGAGTGAAGTTGAGGAAAAGAGCAAGCAGGCTCTGAAGAACAGATTGGTTATGGCAATGGCCACATTAGAAGGTGATAGTGATGATGAAGAATTTGAAGAGGAGGAAAACAGAAATTATAAGGAAGAGAAAAATAAAAAATTGGAGGTTGAAAAGCAGCGTTCAGCTGAAACTCATAGCGGGTCGATGAGAACTTCTGCCGGTACATCGACGGGCTTAGGAGTGGCAGATATTAGGATGGGTGGCAATAGGGATAGTGATAGGTCAGAACACTTGGTGGTAGAGAGGGTCACCTCTTATGAGCAAAAATCAGAGCAGATTTATAAATGGAACGTGAAGTTTACTGGTGAGCGCTGTGGTGCCTCCGTGAACGCATTTGTAGAGAAGGTTGAGGAAATGTGCAAATCCCGTGGGATTTCCGAAGCGCAACTTTTTAGATCGGCAGTAGAATTCTTCGTAGGTAAGGCATTAATTTGGTTTAGGGCAGTGAGGCTTTCCATTAATTGGTGGTCAGAACTCGTCAGGGAATTGAAACTGGAGTTCTTGCCACCAAATTATGACGATCAGTTGTTAGAGGAAATTAGGCATCGCACACAAGGCAAGGATGAGTCCATCGGTGTGAATGTGGCGACGATACAAAATTTGTTTGGCAGGTTTTCCGAACAAATATCAGAACGGAGGAAGCTGTCAATGATTCAGCGGAACTTGACACTTTTCTACCAGATGCAACTTGGTTTGGCTAGACCAAATTGTATTTCTGTTTCAGTATCGTTAGGTAGAGATTTGAAGGTTGTAAGAGCAAACAACAAATGGCAAATAACTGCCAACAATGTTCGGGAAACGGGAGACGAATTTTTGGGTCAGTAGGACGAGAGTTCCGTTAAATTCTGATAGGTTGCCTACTGGTAACCAGTCGGCAGAAATTAATTTAGGTTTCACGCTCGAGCAAAATGGTAGGGATCAACGGCCGTATGTTGGCGTTGAAATTTATGGAATCAATATCCCAAGTAACAATTTTCCTCTCATAAGAGTTTCCTAGAGGCTTGTGAGACTTTATTCCGGGAGTTATTCTCACTCTAGAAGAGTACTCCTACATCCTTATGAAAATGTTAAAAGCCTTAAATGGCCCACTTATAGGAGTTAATTTCCTCTTATAGAAACATTTTTATTGTTCCTATGGGATGACAAATGCTCCATTAATCTTGTTAGGAGAATGCGTCACTTCTTGTGGGAGTTGATGAAAAGAGAAAGAGTATGCGCATAATTAAAAAAAAAAACAGGTACTTATCTTTCACATTTGTATACTTCCTACGGAAACTTGGTACGAAGTATTTATGTCTGTATGTGTCATCGTCATTGTCTCATGTTGAAAAATGAATGTGTGAATTTATATTTTCATTTCATGGCGACGTTAGTATAATTATAGTTTGTCACATGTGTGGAGTTAAATCTTAGTGCGATTGAAACTTTTTGTACTAACTTGCATATTTTACTTCGAAAAATAACGAAGCGCTTTCAAAATAATTGATATTTAAATTATTTTAATTTTATTTTGAATTGCAAAAAGGGTTACCTTGATGTTTGCTTTTAATAAGAATAGTACTTTTTATGCTGACATTATTTATGGTTTTTATTCATGTTACATGACGAAAAAGATATAATAGCAGATAGTATGTCGAATTGATAATCTTATTCTTGTATGCCTGTTTTTGTTAGGGTTTTATTTTTTTGAATGCGATTTTAATTGGATTTTTTTTAGTGAAATTTTGTAGAAGTTTTATAGGGTTGCCAACGTATAAAATTCTGTTTTGTTTTTTTTTTCTAACTTGTTTTTAGAACATTTTATTCGTTCTTTTAGAAAAGTCCAAATTCATTTGGTTTTATTTAGTTTTGATATTTTCTTTCTGTTTTTCTTTTAATACGATTTTTTTTAAACTTGTTTCAATGGAGGTAAACAGATTATCACAAGATGAACTCGCATATGAGATGGAGTGGCGAGGTTTACCGGTAGGGACAGTTGAGGAGATGCGAAAATTGCTTAGGGTTGCCACCAAGTTAGAACGTAGGAATTCTTTTGTAGCTCCCGCTTATCCGTTCACTTTTGAACAGGATCAGATGGCAGTTGAGAAAAAGTTAGGTGAATTAAGGAAACTTTTAGAAAGTATTTGAAGATTTTGACAAAAGTAGAGTGGGGATTGCGTAGGTTGGATAGGTCGATATCAGAGAGTGAAGTTGAGGAAAAGAGCAAGCAGGCTCTGAAGAACAGATTGGTTATGGCAATGGCCACATTAGAAGGTGATAGTGATGATGAAGAATTTGAAGAGGAGGAAAACAGAAATTATAAGGAAGAGAAAAATAAAAAATTGGAGGTTGAAAAGCAGCGTTCAGCTGAAACTCATAGCGGGTCGATGAGAACTTCTGCCGGTACATCGACGGGCTTAGGAGTGGCAGATATTAGGATGGGTGGCAATAGGGATAGTGATAGGTCAGAACACTTGGTGGTAGAGAGGGTCACCTCTTATGAGCAAAAATCAGAGCAGATTTATAAATGGAACGTGAAGTTTACTGGTGAGCGCTGTGGTGCCTCCGTGAACGCATTTGTAGAGAAGGTTGAGGAAATGTGCAAATCCCGTGGGATTTCCGAAGCGCAACTTTTTAGATCGGCAGTAGAATTCTTCGTAGGTAAGGCATTAATTTGGTTTAGGGCAGTGAGGCTTTCCATTAATTGGTGGTCAGAACTCGTCAGGGAATTGAAACTGGAGTTCTTGCCACCAAATTATGACGATCAGTTGTTAGAGGAAATTAGGCATCGCACACAAGGCAAGGATGAGTCCATCGGTGTGAATGTGGCGACGATACAAAATTTGTTTGGCAGGTTTTCCGAACAAATATCAGAACGGAGGAAGCTGTCAATGATTCAGCGGAACTTGACACTTTTCTACCAGATGCAACTTGGTTTGGCTAGACCAAATTGTATTTCTGTTTCAGTATCGTTAGGTAGAGATTTGAAGGTTGTAAGAGCAAACAACAAATGGCAAATAACTGCCAACAATGTTCGGGAAACGGGAGACGAATTTTTGGGTCAGTAGGACGAGAGTTCCGTTAAATTCTGATAGGTTGCCTACTGGTAACCAGTCGGCAGAAATTAATTTAGGTTTCACGCTCGAGCAAAATGGTAGGGATCAACGGCCGTATGTTGGCGTTGAAATTTATGGAATCAATATCCCAAGTAACAATTTTCCTCTCATAAGAGTTTCCTAGAGGCTTGTGAGACTTTATTCCGGGAGTTATTCTCACTCTAGAAGAGTACTCCTACATCCTTATGAAAATGTTAAAAGCCTTAAATGGCCCACTTATAGGAGTTAATTTCCTCTTATAGAAACATTTTTATTGTTCCTATGGGATGACAAATGCTCCATTAATCTTGTTAGGAGAATGCGTCACTTCTTGTGGGAGTTGATGAAAAGAGAAAGAGTATGCGCATAATTAAAAAAAAAAACAGGTACTTATCTTTCACATTTGTATACTTCCTACGGAAACTTGGTACGAAGTATTTATGTCTGTATGTGTCATCGTCATTGTCTCATGTTGAAAAATGAATGTGTGAATTTATATTTTCATTTCATGGCGACGTTAGTATAATTATAGTTTGTCACATGTGTGGAGTTAAATCTTAGTGCGATTGAAACTTTTTGTACTAACTTGCATATTTTACTTCGAAAAATAACGAAGCGCTTTCAAAATAATTGATATTTAAATTATTTTAATTTTATTTTGAATTGCAAAAAGGGTTACCTTGATGTTTGCTTTTAATAAGAATAGTACTTTTTATGCTGACATTATTTATGGTTTTTATTCATGTTACATGACGAAAAAGATATAATAGCAGATAGTATGTCGAATTGATAATCTTATTCTTGTATGCCTGTTTTTGTAATCTAAGAATTTACAAGAGGTTAAGAGACGTTTTAATGAAAAAATAATTAGTTAGAATTTATATTTTTATATATTTGTTTCACGTTTCTTATAACGAAACTGTCAATGATTACTGACTTTCAATTTTTTCACTATACAGTGCGAATTTCAGATGCTCTGTAAATAAATGTCATTATTTCAATTTGATGATGCTCCTAAGAGACAAAGAACTTAAGCACAGTATTGAAATACAAAACTTCACATTACGAATATACTTGTAAAAATACTTCTTTTGCATTCAATGTTGAACAAAATAAACATCACTATAAATACATGTATATATATAAATATACCTTAAATAAATTCATCATAATGGAAAACTAAATAAATTATTTCAAAATTTAATTTCATATCACGGTAACCCTCAAACTATACAAGAAACACTTCGTTCAAATTTAAATATGGCTGCTGTCGTATCGATACTTTTAACTCTTAAAAAGACATTTTTATGAGAGTGTTGTCCATTTATGTTGGTATGTAAATAAACACTTTTTTATGAGAAGTCTGATGCTTTTATGCGACTTTATTTTGACATCTATTAAACGAACCAAGAACAAATCGGTGATGCGTTCTCTTTTTTCTTAAGAATGTGAATTATTGTTGATGTTTCAAAAAAAGATGAAATGTCTAAGTTTGAAATATTAAGTTTTATGCATTACCTTTTCCGAACGATAAATCTTCATTATAACGTCATAATTTTTGGAATAAATGGACAAAGAATATCAAAAAAATTAACATTCCGCAACAAAACTATAATATTTGATATTCGTAGTAAAATTTTAAACTGCGTAAATCTGTCTAATTTTCCACACAAGTTCTGACAAAGTTAAGAAGTTTAAAACATTAAAACGTTTACAAACGCTTAACCCGTAAAAAAACCTTATATTACATCGAAATAAAATAAAAAGAAAGTCTATCACCGAAAGTTCACATTTGTAACAAAATAAAATACATTTTAAACAGTAATCGGCACCAGCATCCAATATTTCCTTCAAGTAGCAGACCAATAGAAAACTGAACGCCAGAAAACAATGTACATACAAAACGTTAAAAAAAAAGAACGACTGTTGAATGAATCAAATAAAGCTGCTGTCAGTGCAACATCTCATATGAATCCTATAGTTAGAGTTTTGTAGTTGTTACTTTATTAGCTCTTGTTAAGAGATTTTAAAGACTTAAAAATGACGTTTAGAGTTTAAATTTGAAAACAAAATTATTATAAGACTTTCAATTTACATACAGGAGTAATAATTGTTCTAGGTATAAGATTAAAGTGATTTGATCCAAGAAAAATGCTTACATCATTTAATGAAAACACTATGAGACAAATTTATGTTTCATTATGACAGATCATGTCTTAAGTTTAGCAATAAGATCTAAAAAAGTACTATGAGCGTTTTTTTAAGAAAATGGGAGCTTAGCTCTCGAGAGTATGTTAGTTGGGATGTTAGGACTTTTAGATTCAGGTGCCTCACGCGCAATAATAGGCAGGGACGGATGGTTAATTTTGAAAGATTTAGGGCTTAATTTAGTAAATACTTATTTATGTACGGTAATCTTAGCGGATGCTGAAGGTATTGGAGTGGAAGGAGTGGTTTCACTTCCAATTAGGGTCAAAGAATAGGTGGTTCTTATAGAATGCCTCGTTATTCTACGCCTTCCCCACAAACTGATTTTAGGAGCAGACTTTTGGGCTCTATCGGGTGTAGTCCCGGATTTGAAATCAGGGGAGTGGACATTTTCGAACCAAAGTTCGTTGGCTTCGATGTCCATGGCGGATCATTTAACGGAATTAGACGAGGCACAAAAAGAAGATTTAGATAATTTTTTGGAAAATGTTTTTAAAGATATGCCAGAAGGCTTTGGGTGCACACAGATGGTGGAGCACAAAATTAGGACAAAGCTGAACCAATGGAGCAACGGTACTATCCGGTGTCCCCTGTGGTTCAATCTTTCATATATGGAGGGGGTGAGATTTAAGGTCATTACCGATCACCACTCTTTGATATGGTTGAGCAAGTTGAAGGACCTAGCGGGTAGGCTGGCTCGATAGGCTGCACGCATGCAGCAGTTTGAGTTCGACATTGTTCATCGCAAGGGAAAGGATCATGTGGTGCCAGATATGCTTTCTCGAAGCGTACCAGTTTTAGCTGGGATTTCAGAGCCCGCAAACGATCCATGGATAGGAAAAATGATAGGAGATGTGGAAAAGAAACCATTGTCTTTTCCCGCTTGAAGAGTAGAGCAGGGAAAATTGTTTAAGTTTGTGAAAGCAAACCACACCGTAGTTCATAATACCAATAGTGAGTGGAAATTAGTTGAACCTAAAGAAGATAGATAAAAGATTTTAGAAGAAAATCATGACCATCCGTTAGCAGGGCACATGGGGGTAAAGAAAACTTTTGCTAGGATAGGAGAAAAATATTAGTGGCCCAAAATGAGGTCAGATATTTGAAGCAGAATTTTGACTTCTGGACGTTCATTATCAATCCCGCTTCTTTCAGCCGACCAGCCAAAATCCCCAACAGTTCCATGTGCTCCTCGAAAGTGCTTGATACAACCAACAAGTCATCCAGGTATGGAAAGATTTTCTCTCGCAGTTGATGGGGCACCACTTTGTCCATTAGTCTGACCAAGCGTTGAGGTGCACTGCAGAGGCCAAAGGGCATTACCGTAAACTGCAATAGGGGTATGCCGGGCACAGTAAACGCAGTCTTTTCCCGTGAGGATTTCTCTAGCGGGATCTGCCAAAAAGCATCTTTTAAATCCACACTCGATATGAAGTGTGTATCTGGAAGACGTGATAACAATCCTTCTATATGAGAAAGTGGATACGCATCTTTCTTCGTCACGGCATTAACTTTCCTGTAGTCAAGGCACAAGCGATTTTTGCCGGGCTTTCGCACTAGGACTACAGGAGAGCTCCACGCACTCGTACTTTCCTCGATAACTCCGAGTTTAAGCATACGATCCAATTCCTTTCTACCGCTGGAGAAATCGGGTAATGACGCTGTTTAATGGGCTCAGCATCACCTGTGTCAATGGTATGTACTTCTAGCGTTGTTTTTCCTAAGCCTTCAACAGCTGAGGATGGGAACAAGCTAATAACATCTTTTAATCATTGGGTTTGTTGTTGCGTTAGTACATGAGTATTCGGGTCTGTTTCGTCCGGGTATGGAGCTAAAGAGATTTCGGAGATCAGCTGCGGAGCGATATCAAACTCCCGCCAGAAGTCAATACCCAAGTATAGTTGTAAAGACGGAACCAGATAAGGGGGAATTGTTTTCATCATCCCTTAATAGGTAACCTCCGCAAAGATCTTTCCCACTATGGCCTGATTTTTCCCATTTGCGGTTTTCACTTCGGAAGAAAGTTTTGAAATTCTAAGCCATCCGCACCTAAACAACTTATGCTGGCCCCACTATCCAGTAAGCCTAGAAGGGGTTCACCGAATATGTAGAGAGGCACATAGGGTCGTGGATCGTCAGAGCTGCATAATGTCGTGGCTTCTATGGCTTTGAACACTTTCTTCTTTTCTCGAAACTTCTTCCTCAGCTTAGCAACGTTCTCGGAGACGATGGTGTTTGGTCTCCAAAAATTCATTTCCTTACGTCGTAATAATTTTGGAGCCGTTCGTGTAAGGTCCTACGAGGTCTTGGAGCAACAGGTGGTGGGTTTAAATCAGCTTCCTGGGACTTGTATGGTTGCTGCAGATTTTTTGGGGCTGCAACAGGAGTGTTAAGATGTGGCGGTGGTTGAGGAGTTTTGTAGGAGATCAGAACGAATTCAGGGTTACTGAGGGAAAGAGTGATTACTGCAGGTAGTTTATTTATTTATTTTATTCGACTGATTTCAAAACTTCAAATGATTCCTAAAATATTTGAAGCCATTGTTAAAAAAAAGATTTATGAAAATATCAAGCAAGGGTTTTCAGATTATCAGCATGGGTTTGTGGGTCAAAGATCGACTTTAATTAACTTGTCTATTTTTACAAACTTTTGTACAAAAGTTATAGAACGTGGTAAACAGGTTGATGTCATATAAACAGACTTTTCAAAGGCATTTGATATGGTACAGCATGATGTTTTATTAAAAAAATTAGAAAACCTAGGTTTTCACTCTCAGCTATTGAAATGGTTAGACCAATATCTGACAGACCGTAAACAGTTTGTCAAAATCGGATCAAAAACTTCAAAAATAATTTACAATTTCTCAAGGGTTCCACAAGGAAGCCATCTTGGACCACTTTTATTTGTGCTACTCATTGATGACCTTCCCCACTGAGTGAGATTTTCTGAAAATTTACTTTTTGCAGATGATTTAAAGATATTTAAACGTATCAATTGTTCACTTGATTGTAATCTTCTTCAAGTTGACCTCAATCATATTTTACAGTGGTGCGAAGATAACTGCCTTCATCTCAACATTTCGAAGTGCAAGCAAATGTCTTATACTAGATCTCACAATCCTATTTACTTCGAATATAAGATAAATGATACTATCCTTGATAAAGTTTCGGTTTTAAAATATTTAGGTGAAGTTTTCGACACTCAATTAGCATATAAAGCTCACTATGATTTTAAGACTTTCTAATGAGAAACTCGAAGGCATTTACGGATCCACATACTCTGACTATGTTATATAATTCATTGGTGAGGTCTTCGTTAGAATACGCCAGTTGCATTTGGTGTCCAATATATGCAGTAAGCATTAATAGGATAGAGGCTGTTCAACGGAAATTCACTAAGTATGCTCTACGTAAATTGAACTGGGTAGATAATGTTATGCCCTCACATCATCAAAGATGTTTACCTGTAGGTATAAAACCTCTTGAAATAAGAAGAAAACAGTGCTTAGTCTAATTAGCCAGAGATGTTCTATGTAACCATATAGATTGTTCAATGCTCCTTGCACTTTTCCCAATTTATGTTCCTTCAAGCCCTCTCAGAGATATAAATATCTTTTTTTTTGTAACGCGTCATTACGCTAAGTATGGAAAAAGTGATCCCATATCACGGTCATGTGCTTTATTCAATTCTGTATGCGATTTAATGAATTTACAATGGAGTAGAGAGAAGTTTAAAAATGCTTTAAATTATGTTTGTTTATAACACTTTTCTTTGTATAAATTTTTAACTATATTTAAGATTATATTTATTGGTATTTTGTATATTTTTCAACTTTATTACTAAGTATGCTAGTCTGCAAGAGATTGTACTCGATAAATGAATACATAAATAAATAAATAATTTAATCTAGCAAGTACTCGTACATTTAACTTTCTTTGATTGATAAGATAATATACATATGTATAAGTATTATAAATAAAGTTAAATAACAATTAAACACATAAAACTTACAAAGAATTTAATAATGTGGCTTTACATAACTCTCTTTTAATGTTAAAGTCGATTAAATGAAAATTTTGATTAAAATGAAAGCAAGAATTGTTTATGGGGTTAATACGACCTTCTTTTATTGAGGGGCTATAAATCAATAAGTTGGCATCTTTTTTCATACGAAGGCATTTGCGGATACGAGTAAAGTTTGCGGAGGGCAAATTTGGTGAACTTTCTTGGAACTCTTTCAATGCGAAGCATAGCTGAGTTGCGGTAGGGGCACCAAATAACAGAACAGTATTCTAGAACAGAACGAACTAGTGCAACATACAACGATTTAAGGGTATACGGATCTGTAAAATCCCTTGAGTTCCTCATAAAAGAACCAAGCATTGCGTTAGCTCTGGAAATTAAGTAATCAATATGAGAAGTAAATTTAAACTCAGGGTCAAAAATAACTCCCAAATCTTTTTGTAAATATAACCTGTTAAAACTTATATTGGAAATAGTATAATCAAATATCAATGGTGTTTTAATTCGATGAAAAGTCATAACTGAATATTTCTTAATATTCAAATGCAAACAATGTTTGCTGTACCCTTCAGTTGAAGTTGAATACAATCTTGCAAGACTCTAACTTCCATAAAAATCTTAAAATCGTCTGCAAATAATAACTTTTTATCTTTACAGATAAAAGAAGGTAAGTCATTTATAAATATTAAAAATAAGAGTGGACCAAGATGGCTTCCTCCGGGCCCGTTGATAAATCACTAGATATGCTGCCGGCAAACTCCGTGCAATTCGGTAATCCTGTTGATTTGTTCTTTGAGTTTACAAAGTTCCAAAAGTTTTTACTGTCCACCTTGATTTGCGATTCAACATTTAAAATAAAATTTATTAAGCACATCAAACTCTTTCTGTAAAGTTAGATACTTTTGATGGTTAACCAAAATAGCTCTATACTTTTTATAGTTCTTATAAGCTTTGTTTTTTCTATTTTTAAGATTTGATAGCGTTTTATTAAACCAAAGAGGAATGGAATTCTGTTTAGCATTTTTTTTCGGAATAAATCTATCAGAAGCTTGTCTTAAATGCAATTTGAATATCTCAAACGCTTGAGTTAAATCTTGATTTAAAAACATGGTCTCCCAATCAATAGAATTAAGAAATATATTCATTGCATCAAAGTTACCACGTTTGAAATTATAGAACTCGATAATGTCATGAGAGTTTGAGATGTAGACCAATAACTTACAATTAATAGTTAGACATACATGATGCATAGTATTATTTACAGCTGGAAAAATGTTTCTGTCTAAATAAATTTCAAGTTCTTTATTAACAAAAACTAAATCGAGGAAGCGATTAAGCAAATTAGGGATATAATTTGACTGCGTTAGATTAAACTGACTATAAAAATCGACAACTGCACTCTCTATATCGGTTGAAACATTAAATGGCACTAAACAATTTTCATCATTATCTAACTTCCAAATAATATCGCCTATATTGTAGTCTCCCAAGCAAAGAACGTGGTCAGAAGGACCCAAATTACATAATAAAGACCTACAATTGTTTAAATGCATATTATAAAGCTCTAGAGAACTACCTGGCCGAATATAGCTCACACAAACATATAAATTAACATTATTTCCAAATGATACTTTTACAATTAATTGGTCTACATCAAAATTATGTCATAATTGACTAGATATCAAGTCTATTTGGCTAGAGATAAGTTTAGATCTGATTGCAATTAAAACTCCTCCACCTCTATCAAATCCAATTGTGGTTGCACAACGATCTTTACGATAAACAGTAAATTGATCAGCTCTAAAAATTTCGCTCGTAAGGTGATTATCATTCAGCCAGGTTTCAGTTAAAACAACAATATCATAATCTTGGGGCAAAGTATAAATATAAGCTATTTAATTTAGTTCTTACTCCTCCTACGTTTTGATAGTAAATATTAAAGTTATCATATCGAGCTTCAACATCATTAGTAGTAACAGGAACATCACTAGCAACAGCAGCAACATCAGCATCTATATTATTATCAATATCAACAACGGCAACATTGTTTAAAACAACTGCATCCACAACAACATCAGCATAGGCAAAATCAACAGCATTATTTACGATAGCAACATCACCTACAGCAACATTAATTATATCGATAGCGATATCTACGAATTCAGCAGAAACAGCATCATCAACAGCAACATCAGCGAAAACAGCTTCAGCAGCAACCCCATTAGCTACAACAACAACACCAGCATCAACTACAACAGTATAATCAGTAGAAATATATGATTCGTGAGCTAATTCCTTACAATTGGATCCGGTGGCCGCTCGTTTTTTGGCCTGTAGTTGAACGGACGGATTTGAACTCCCTTTGGCCAAAGCTCAGAGTTGAAAATCGTATCAGCATATTCTAACGGAGTACCAATTTTAAAGTTTATAAATCTCAGCTTTTCGCTATCATAATTGTTCATAACTAATTTATAGCACGAAAAAAGTGATGCATTAATGTGGGATTTAGATTGAATATAAGAAGTTATATTTTCAGTAGATGTTTCCTTTCTAAAACTGGATAGATGAAACCATAGCATTTAAGTTTTACTAAAGACGTTTTTCTGCAGGTCATCCGCATCCATATTCACACCAGACTTAACAATGTCTCTTTCAGGAGCTACAATAAGGGTTCTAGCTTTACCATTTTCCGTATTAGATTCGACATCAACAGCATTCACATCATCAGCACTGATTTTATTTATTTATTTATTTTATTTTATTTAAAAGACCGTCAGCGTCGGCATTGGGTGCATTTATAGTTACTTCTTCCTCGAAACTCGAACCCTCAGAAATTCTTTCATGTGGAAGATAATCGATTGCATCCGATGTACCTCTTCCCGCAGATATTGCGTTCATCTCAATTTGTATATAAGAATGCTATGTTGGACGCGGTCAAACGCTTTAGCAAAATCTGTGAAGATAACATCTACTTGATTTCTATTTTCTGTGGATTGAAGGCAATAACTAGTGAAGATTGCGAAGTTAGTCGCAGTTGACCTTCCACTTACAAAACCATGCTGAAATTCAGATATATAGTTCTTTATCAATGCATACATTTTTTTTTTTACAATAGCTTCAAAAATTTTAGGTATAACTTGTAGTTTAGCTATTGGCCAATAATTTTCGACTGTCTGTTTGGATCCAGATTTATGAATTGGAGATATAAAGGAATGTTTCCAGCAATCCAAAAATACATCTTCAGTAAGAGAATGGTTGAAGATTAAATGAAGAGGAACAACAACGCAAGATTTAAATTTTTTTAAGAAATATTGGAGGTATATTATCTGGTGCAAGGCTTACAGAGTCATCAAGAGATGATAATTCAAACAGAATCTCTTCATTTGAAATAGATAAAGAACCCAAATCCCCAACGGAGCTACCTTCACTTCGTAATCTAGGGTCATAATGCTCCAGAACAAAATTAGATTGAAAGTAGCTTGCAAAAAAATCGCATACTTGACGAGGGTCACTACTAGTTACTTTGTTATAGCTCACAGTTGATGGTATACCTGAAGATTTCTTTTTTGTATTAATGAAACTCCAAAATGCTTTCGAATTTTTTTAATTTTGGATTCAACTGACCAAAGATGCTGCCGACATAAAAATCTTTTAATGAATTCATATTCTTTTTTTAATCGGCAAAACTCATTTCTAAAAGAGAAATCAATTTTGCTTTTTCTTAACACCCAATACATTGCATTTTTTAGATTGGAAAGTCTTGTATGAAACCAAACCGGTCTACCAGAGTTTATACATGTTTTCTTAGGAACGAATTTAGAAAAAACTTCATCTAAGACATTCCTAATCATTTTATATTTGTGGTTTAAAACACCACTCCCAAGAACACTATTCCAATCCATAACTGACAAATGATTATTAACTTCGTTATAATCGACTTTAAAGATCTCATATTTGAATGACTTATCTTAGCTATTGTTTACAATATCCAAAGTAATATAAGATATATCAAAATTAACAATTAATGCCTTGTGGTGTGAACATCATTGTATTCAGCTGGAACGGACATTTTAAAATTTATGAACTTAATATTTTCTTCAAGTTCACCTCGTTTAATTAATTTGAAGCAATAAATGACACTAAGATTTATGCAGAGAGCAGCAGTTAAGTTATAATTACTTCACAGGTGATAGAAGGTCGAAAACTGCCAAGGTGAAACCATTTAAGTTTTAGCACAACATCGTTTTGAAGAATATCACTAGAGCCTCTAACAGTCCTGGGCATATTATTACAATTGCCTTGATTGATAGCCTTACGTGCATTTGATTTTTTCTCAGCAGCAGAATCTTCGCTAAACGTAACAACATTTTTACCAGCATTTAGAACATCAGTAACATCCGCAACACCCGCAACATCAGCAACATCAGCAACAACAGCAACATCAGCAACAATTACAGCATCAGCAATACCAACTCCAACGTCGTCATTAGCAACACCATCATAAAGGTTATTACTAGCAAGATCAGCGTCATCAGCAACATCCCCACCTTCATCAGGATTACGGGCACCAAATACCAAGCTACACTATCAGCAACAGCACCAAAAACGCCATCAGCATTAACGTCAGGAAAAGGCACAACACTACTATCAGTAACATTAGTACCATCTTCAAAGTTTACAGTGGCAACCTTGTTAGCGACATTTACACTGGCATCACTGGTAGTAGGATCTTCCACAGCATCAATGAGTGAACTAGAATCATCATGTGTATGTGTAATGACCGTTGCAGATTTTGCTTTTAACAAGTTTAGAGTTAAGCGACACATTATTGTTCGACTTAACATTTATTGTTTTGTAGTCAGTAGTGACTGATACCGATGAAGATTTTTTATTTGCAAAGAGGACTGACTTAGATTTAGCATTGCGCAGGGGAATGGGGGTTACGTTAATGGAATAAGTTGTTCTGCCTGGTAATGAAGTTGATGAAAAGCTTTTATTTATTGCATTTGCATTGACTGGAGCATTCAGGTTTTATTTAGCTTTGAGCTAGTGTTCACTGATTTAATAGCTTTACTAGTGCAAGCACAAGAATTGCGGAACAACTTGAACTCATTTTATAGATTATTTAGCTTTTTGGTTAGAACGTTTAACTTCGCATCACAATTGGGAGAATTATAATTGCTGCATAATTCACACTTCCAAAAATGTTATTTCTTTTATTCAATAAATCGATCACATTATGGTTTAGTTTTAAGCAATTTATGTGAAAATTCAATCGACATATAACACACGACACATAATCGACGTCGGTCGTTTTGTTTTCGCAAATAAAGCATTCATTAGACATCGTGATATGCACAGACAGACAATTTAATACAAGATTTGACCGTGTGATACGAGAGCAAGAACAAGACTGAATTTTACTTGGTCTCTGGGCTCTTCTCCAGAGAGCAATTCCCCCGGGGCTTCAAACTGCTCTTCGGCTCGTTTCCCGAGCATCGAGGACATTGCAGAGAGGTGGTGTTTTCCCTGCCACACCTAAAACAGAAAAGGTTCCTCTGAGGATCCGGGCATTCGAAGAACGAATGACCCTTACCCTTGCACATGCGTTTTTTAGCACATGCCAGGGAACTTCGGGATTTGCCTTCACGTAGATACAAAACCAGGTTTCTACGGCGCCTGAGATGAAATGATAGAAATTGAGTACAACTTCATCCCACGTTGCCCCATAGCTCGACTTCAAGCGATCCAGATGAAACAGGAAGTCGTCCAAGGTCATTGTCCGGTTGTCGAATTTCAACCTCCACTTGTGAAAATTCTGTAACCTGCTCACAGAACGACGGGGAGCAGCTTGGGTGTTGTTGTTGACCGGCTCACTCATCGTCAAGT